>CM065705.1:21316337-21367653 GCA_017654935.2 Phymorhynchus buccinoides
TATTTGAGTATTTGTATTGGTGGCTTGCAAATTTTCCTATGCTACAAATAAAGAAATAGGAATGGCCAATATTTTTATTCGTCAAATTCCTTATAATTTTTTTTCATAAATGGTTCTTTATCCAGAAGATTTTTAAACATATATTATTAGTACTTGGTGCAAGCTTACTGTTAGATGGCGAACAATTCCAAAATTGAACAACTCTGTTAGAAAACGAACATTTTCCAATGTTAGTCATAGAACGCTTTTGAAAAAACTTCCTATCACTATTCCTAGTTTCATCTACAGAACTTAACACAACAAATTCTTGCAAGTCAATGTTTTCTATATGGTTTATTATATAGTAACAGCCCTGCCAAAAGTTGTAGCTATTACAGGGGTGTCGCCTACGGTAAAATGCAAACCGGGTGGTCAGTTAATGCTCAGCCACATGTTCAAAGTGTAAAACCATGTTCATGTTGGATTGTTGATGCAAAATACCACACTGCTAACCAGCTCATATGATTTAGGGATTTTATCAAGATTTGGTGCCATTCTAGGATCGGTTGCTGAGCATAAGGGCGCTCATTAACTGAATATTCATAAGCATTAAGGGCAATAACTCTATGAACAGCACTACAAACATTGTAGCAAGTCCACTCAAGAAGGTACAGCGATTCCTGTGAAACTTGGTATGCTCTAACCAAGAGAGCGCATCGTCGGTGGCAAAGGTGCAATTTTGCTACCCCTCACAACCCTCACAGAATTTTCTTAATGAAAATGTACAGTAAGAACCAATATTAATATTTTGCCTTGCTCAGGTTAGTATAGTGATCTGAATGAAGCCTAACCTAACAAAAATCAAAAACATATTTAGAGGGCAAAAGGCTAAAACAAAATAGCCTATAGTGCCATTTATGCTATGCTAGCAGTATTGAATGGCGTGTGAAAGAATGACACATTGAGATTGAAAGTCATGAACATGTTGTAACATGAGGGGAATAGCTAAACTGCACCTTTGCCTTCTTGGCACCATTATTGACTTGTAAAAAAAAAAAATCTGTATTTATTTTGTTGGTAATCATAAACTCATGATAGAAATTGGCAGAAGATTTGGAATACCCCATGAAGAACGATTATGTAGAGACTGCAATCAGAATGACCTTGGTGACGAGTTTCATTTTGTAATGAAATGTCCCAAATACAATGATATTGGATGTCAGTTTATTTCCAGAAAATGTACATGTGTAAGGTCCGTATTTAACCATTGCAGTTTGCTCTGTGGTGGTAAAAAGGTGTTATTAAATTTAGCTAAAATAATGGTTTAGTGAAGTTGTGTGACATTTTTGTGTGTTAATTGTATTAGAGTTATCTTTTGTAACCGTTTTCAATTGTTCCATTTGTATTTGCTTGATTTGCTTCAAGTCCTCCATGCCCCAAAAGGAGTCAAAGGATTAAACAGTCTTTGAATCTTTGTGTGCGCAGTGTTTGCATTCCTGCAGAGCCAGCCGCGGTCGTACGCCCCTCTGGCCCCGCGCATCGTGTTGCTGGGCCCCACAGGCAGTGGGAAGGGCGTGCAGGCCTCACTGCTGGCCAACAAGTACAACCTGGTCAAAGGTCAGAAGAATTTATGTACATGGACGTTCTGGGGGAAAAAAGCTTCAATGGAGAGAGACAGAAACCAAATGGAATTAAATGAAGTGTGCGTTGTGTTAGGCAAGTACTTTACGGCTCATTCACAAGGGAAGGGGGGGGGGGGGGGGGGAAATCAAATGAATCGAAACGAACTGGCCAGTACAGTTTTCATCGCGACATGGATTCCAGATCACGGAAATGGTTATGAAAAGATTTTAAATGATTTCATTTCCCTGTGGGGATCTTTCGTAAAAATAGTTCCTCCACCTTCTGGAAGTTTTGTGCTATTAACTTCCTCTAATCTGCCACTCTTTGACTCTTGCATTTTTCCTTTGCTTTCTGTCACCTACTATCTTTCTGACTTATTAGCCCATTCTCCTGCCTATTTTCAAAAAAATCTTCCAAATATTTTTTCTCCTTTGAGCTCCTCTGAAATCGGAATGCGTCAGCTGTACGCAGCGGGGAGACCAGTGAAAACCGAAAACCAGACACACATGTACCTTACCCATTATGGCCATATGGCCTGGGAACGCAGAAGAAGAAGAAGATTTCATGATTGTAATGTCCATTGGTCACTGTTAGATTGAAGTCATGTTTGTTCAGTCAGGCGCGGTCCGGATGGGTCAGGGGGACGATCAGTGGTGTAGCTACTGGCAGCGATCGCTTTAACTTCTTTGATGTAATTGAGAAAATTGTCCGCTTGCCGGTTTATTTGAGTTAGAACCTTCATGATTTCTCCCCGTGGGTCTTTCGTACAAATAGTTCCCCCACCTTCTGGATGTTCTGTGCTTGGAACTTCCTCTAATCTGTCACTCTCTTTGACTCTGCCTTTTTCCTTTGCTTACTGTCATCTGCTATCTTACTGGTCCATTCTCCTGACTTTTTTCTATAAATTCTTACGAAGATTTCATCAGCCGAAGTCGGACATGCTGGGCCTAACTATTTCCGAGTTAGGCCGTGTACACACATAAGCGGATATTCCATGCGGAAACCCCTGCGCAATCCATAACTAAGTGAAACAAAGAAGGGAAAAGATTTGCGCACATGTCCGAATGTCACCTATATGCGTAAACTTTTATCTTTCTTTCTTCCACTTATTTAGGGTTTTCCGTACGGAACTTACGCATCTAAATTGTGAACCCAGCCTTAGGCGCATAACGGCAGCATGATGCATCTATGCTCATGTGACAGGAAACTGAGCGAACGAAGAAGAAGAACCTTTATGATTTGAGACGCATTTCTTCTTCTTCTTCGTTCGCTCAGACAGTTTCCTGTCACATGAGCGCAGATTTGCCATGCTGCCGTTATGCGCCTAACTAAGAAATAGTTAGGCCTATTATGTCCGATTTCAGCTGGAGGAAATGTTTTTGAAAGTGTTTCGTGAAAAAAGGCATGAGAATGGACCAGTTAGGCAGAAAGATAGTAGATGACAGAAAGCAAAGGGAAAAGGCAGAGTCAAAGAGAGTGGCAGATTAGAGGAAGTTACAAGCACAGAAGGTGGGGGAACTATTTGTACGAAAGACCCCCCGGTATCCCCACAGGGGGAAGAGACGCATTTGACTCAGGGCTGGGTGTGTGTGCTGTGCAGTGTCCTGTGGGCAGCTGATCAAACAGGCCATCACACAGGAGACCAAGGCAGGACTGGCGGCCAAACCTTATGTAGAGAAAGACATGATGAGTGAGTACTGGGAGTTTGATTGTCATCAGTTTGGTTTTTGCACTACAAAAAAAAAGAGAGGAATCTTTTAGTTAAAAGTGTGTGCATGTGTACGAGTGTCTTTGCTTGTGTGTGTGTGTGTGTATGTGTGTGTGACATGTTTGTGTGTGTGCCTGTGCATGCAAGCATTATGTAAGTGTGTGTTATGTTATGACGAGTTGTTGTCTGTTACTTTAACCCCTTGACTGCCGTATAGCATATCACGTACTGACTTGAATACATCACCGATGACATCATCAGATGAAAAGGAATAACTCTTATATGCTGGCTTTTGCTCTAACACAGTCAAGAGAGTTATATCCCCAGACCATTTTGCCAGATTGGCTCTACCAGTTGTCCTTTTCATGGCATGATTTGCACAATTATTTTTTTCTTTAATTTTCTCTGGCAGTCAAGGGGTTAAACACCCATTTGTTATTGTTTTCTTAGATGAAGAGGAATAACTCATATTCTGGCTTTTGCTCTAACACAGTCAAGAGTTATATCCCCAGACCATTTTGCCAGATTGGCTGGATGGAAGTTCAGTTTAACGTCATGTATCGGCTTTCGCCATGTACGACGGGCTGAACAAACCAACCATGGTATAAACAAAAATGTATGTTCCTGAATCACTGTCTTAGCCAAAAGGCTGAGAAGCGATCAGAATTCTCGATGTCAGATTGGCTCTACCAGTTGTCCTTTCTATGGCATGATTTGTACAATTATCTTTTTCTTTAATTTTCCCTGGCAGTCAAGGGGTTAAACACCCATTTGTTATTGTTTTCTTGTTATAATTTTCTAACGTACAATACTTTTTCTGCAATAAATGATTTTCTATAATCGAAAATCATGGGTTGGCTTCATCTTTCATGGAAGAATATGGCCCTGAAACAAGGGGGTGGGGGGTATTTGCAAAGGGATTGGTTGGCCCTTGGGGATCCTTCCCCAAAGCTGCCTGTCCTCAAACCCTTTTTTGGCCGAGAGTGGGAATGTAGCCTGGGCAAGGCATCTCCACCATAAGCAAATTCTAACCCAGGCCTTCAGAATGGTAGTTGGAAGCGACGGACTGGCATGCATGCATGATGATTGTGATGTGTGTGTGTGTGGCAGTGCCTGACTGCATTGTGCTGAACATCTTGAAGCAGCGGCTGTGATGTGTGGTGTGTGTGTGTGGCAGTGCCCGACTGCATTGTGCTGAACATCTTGAAGCAGCGGCTGTGATGTGTGGTGTGTGTGTGTGTGGCAGTGCCTGACTGCATTGTGCTGAACATCTTGAAGCAGCGGCTGTGATGTGTGGTGTGTGTGTGTGTGGCAGTGCCCGACTGCATTGTGCTGAACATCTTGAAGCAGCGGCTGTGATGTGTGGTGTGTGTGTGTGTGTGTGGCAGTGCCTGACTGCATTGTGCTGAACATCTTGAAGCAGCGGCTGTGATGTGTGGCAGTGCCTGACTGCATTGTGCTGAACATCTTGAAGCAGCGGCTGTGATTGTGGTGTGTGTGTGTGGCAGTGCCTGACTGCATTGTGCTGAACATCTTGAAGCAGCGGCTGTGATTGTGGTGTGTGTGTGTGGCAGTGCCTGACGGCATTGTGCTGAACATCCTGAAGGAGTGGCTGTGATTGTGATGTGTGTGTGTGTGGCAGTGCCTGACGGCATTGTGCTGAACATCCTGAAGGAGCGGCTGTGATTGTGGTGTGTGTGTGTGGCAGTGCCTGACGGCATTGTGCTGAACATCCTGAAGGAGCGGCTGTGATTGTGATGTGTGTGTGTGGCAGTGCCTGACGGCATTGTGCTGAACATCCTGAAGGAGCGGCTGTGTCAGCTGGACTGCCAGACGCGGGGCTGGGTGCTGTCCGGCTACCCCCGCACCAGGGAGCAGGCCGAACAGCTGGACAAGGCCGGGCTGGCCCCTAACAGGTCAGCTGGTCAAGGACGCTTGACCATTAACTCATTCAAGTCATATATGTCCGGAATTAATAGATAACTGTCAATTTGATGCATTTGCTTCAAGAGAAGTAAATATGTGTGCACACCATACCTTGGTCACTTCTAAACTCGCTTAGACCACACTTTTGCCTCTGACTTTGCTTTTGTAGTGGTTTGTTGTGGGGGAACCAATCGGTGTAGTTTTTGTATATAAAGTCTATATATAACAGTCTCATCTACCACTTCCCTATGTCGAAACCTGAAGTAAAAACCCGTAATCTTCTTTCATTTCTCCTTTTGTTTATGTATGTTTTGTTTGTGTGTATGGCTGGAGTGATTTGTGAGGTTTTTTAATAATTCAAAATCGTTGCGTTGCGAATGAGTTAATGCTAATATACACCACAACAGTAACCTAGTTATGTCATTTTGTTGTACAATTACGAAATCATAAATGACAAGGCCGGGACTGGCCCCTAACAGGTCAGCTAGCAACATCGACAGGGCCTAATGCTAGCACACTCCACAACAGTATTGTCATTTTGTTATAGAGTACCAAGGGGGGTTGCGTAATGACGCAAACAATGATGCAAGCATGACGTGATTTCTCTACAATCTCTACGATTTCAGGGGGGGGGGGGGGGGGGTACGCGCGTACCCAACCAATGCGAAGACCTCTTAGTACTAATGTTATTTATGTGAAAGAGGAATTCGCAATATTGCAGATATTTTATTTTCTCTACCCAGTTAAGTTTAATGGTATTTTTTGGCTGAAAAATGGCTGGCAGCGAAAGGGTTAAAAAAAAAGAAGAGAGGAAGTTGCTTAGCAAAGAGTTATAATACAGTGGAACCTCCTTATTTAAAACCTTCCCTATTAAGACTCCCTCTAAATTGTGACCCAAAATATTTTCATCGATTCCCCCCCCTCATATCCGGACTACTGAGTGTCCACCTCCCTATTAAGACCTACTTTTGGCTGATTTTTCAAGGTGGTTCCACTATTTTACGAACTATAAGGCGATACTTTTTTTTCCTAGACTGAGACCCCTGCGCCTTATAATGTGACTGATAATATAGTAAGAAACTATAATCACAAAATCTGCATTTTGTGTAAAATTTGGGGGGTGCGCCTTATACCTAAACGATATTAATACTGATAAAGCCCCAGTTTTAACGTTATGTTTACTAAAGAAACCCTTGTTCAATTTTTTAAATGACACACATTTTGCTCTTGTATTTACTATGGAAACCCCTGTTTCATTGTTAGATGGTATAATTTAGGATCCCCACACCGTGTTTGAGTGTCTGGAGAGCGTGACCGTCAAGCCGCTCCCTAAAAGGTACTAGCCAATAAAGCCCCAGTTTTAACGTTATGTTTACTAAAGAAACCCTCGTTTCATTGTTAGATGGTATAATTTAGGATCCCACACCGTGTCTAGAGAGCATGACCGTTAAGCCCCTGCCCAAAAGATACCAGCCAAATACCCTGTCTTTAACACAAAACACATTTCGCTGTTTACCTTGTATTTATCCTCTTTTTTTTGTGGCTATGGAGTATGACCGTCAAGCCACTCCCTAAAATATATTAGTCTCTAATGCTTAGATTTTAACGCGACCTTACGCTTTGCAGATCCGCACACCATCTACAGGGCATGATCAAGCCTAAACAATATCAAATTATAATGTACAGTTTTCAACACTTACTCTCTCTTCACAGTTTGCCTCTTAACATTAGATGGCTGGAGAGTATGACTGTGAAGGCGCTCCCTAAACAATACTAGCAGTATGTCCAGTCTTCACTGCTACATACTTTGCTGTAATACTTGTTTGTTTGCTTTGTTATTTTAAAACAAAAATTGAAACCAGAGAATCTCATACAGAAAGCGGCAATTCATAGCGTCTATGCTAAAAGTATATAGTAAGAAAAATTAAAGCAAGGTTTTAACCTTAACTGTATTCAGTTTTCATTGTTCCACAACAGAGTGAAACAGAGAGTCAGTCATTTCTTCTTGTACAAAAATACTTTTGAGACAATTCAAAACAGAAAACAAAACAGTTGTCTTCTTTAAAGATTACAAATTGATAGATACATATATCTCAATGTATGACAGTGTACAGTTATAAATTATCAACAATAAATACAAAACTTTCTGTGCGCTACCTATTTTTTGTAGTGTGCTCGTGTGAAAATATGCGTGTACATGAGCAACGCCCATACATGCTCTTATCTGTCTAGTAGTTTTGTTTTTTGTGTGTGTTTTTTTCCCCTGCGCAACGCTTTTTCTTCGAGCCCCAATATATGTCAGTTATTGCCGGTTACGGCAGGTGGACATCATTGGCAGAAGAAGAAGACTTCTAGCCTTTTTTGTTGTCATATTTATCTGGGTACATTTCCTCCGAAGTTGGAGTGTGGCTGCCTATGTGGCGGGGTAATCTTCTTCTTCGTTCGCTCAGACGGTTTCCTGTCATATGAGCGTAGATGCGTCATGCTGCCGTTATGCGCGTAACTAAGAAATAGTTAGGCCCAGCATCTCCGAGGCGGGGTAATCAAAAACGGTCACACACGTAATGTTCTCATCTGGTGCATTTGTGCCATGGTGTTCAAGTGCTTCGGCTGTTGGGATGATCCCTGGAGTCTTTAAGCCAGGGTAAGACAACAACAACATCTAGGTACAGAAAAGGTGGTGTCTGCAATACTGGGGATTCTCCTTTAACCCTTTCACCGCCAAAGTCGCATTTTAGCACCACAGTGATTACAATACCTATGTCACTAAAAGGCATCAAATTGGGGCCTATTATCCAAAGACCCTATTGTCTTAGTTTTGGGAAGTAAGGATAGACCTTATTTTATCTGTCACAGAAGAATCCCCAATACCGCAGATGGATTTTGTTCTCTACCCAGGTAAATTTAATGGAAATTTTTGGCTGAAATATGGCTGGCGGTGAAAGGGTTAACCCATTCACCACTAGTGTTGCACTTTAGCATGTCACTAAAAGGCATGAAAGTATGATCTGTTATCCAGCGACCTTATGCTGTTAGCTTTGGGAGATAAGGAAAGGCCTGGTTTGATTCATGTCATAGCGAGGATTCACAGCATTCCAGATGCCAACTTTTCTTTACCCAGATAAGTTTGACAGAAATGTTTCGCTGAAAAAAAATGACATGTAAAATAAATGCTTATCCAAAATCAATACATACATGCATTACACAAACATTAAGAAACACTCTACAAAACTCATTTTATGCACACACTTAACATTCAAAGCTTTTAGCCAAACTTTTTTTTTTTTAGTTATGTATATTTCAGTTATTTGTGTATATCATCACTTTCTCTCCATTATTCTGACACTTTCTCTCCATTATTCTGACAAATGCTAGTTTGTAGAACTTCACTATCTCTTGTATGTTCATGCACACACACACAAAAATACATATCAGTAGACAAACATAAGAATTAGGCAGTGTGCACATTTGCAAAAACTTCTGTACGGAACCCATCCGCAAAAAAGTCTGGAAGCAAGAAATAGGTTAGGTTAGGTACATTATTGTCACAGAGGCGTCTCTGTGAAATTCGGGTTGCTCCCACCTGGAGAGCGCGTCGCAGACTGAGGCACGCCACCCAATTTTTTTGTTTTTTTGGCATGCGATTTTTGTGTGACTGATGAGGAAGGAAGGGAGGGGGGTAAATTTTGACCAAATGACAACTTTTTCGTTGCCATTGGGTTTAACGTTTCATGTTAAGTGCACGAGCACACGGGACCTACCGTATTTTTCGGCTCATTAGGCGCTGCTTTGAATAAGGCGAATAGGGCAATTTTCCAAAAAATCTGAAAAAATCCAAGCAAAAGGCGATACACACCTCGCAAAAGAAAGTCGAAGTTTGAAGCCTGTACACGTCCTGTAAACGCCTACCGCCCGCCATTATTGTTGTCATAAACGAGAGTTGGCTCCCTTCTGAAATAATTGAAACTTCTGTTTTTGCGACTTCCGGTTGTTGTGTTAGGACTTTTCTTCGCGAAAACTGGTAGAATGATGGCATTTTAAGCTCTACAACGATGCTTTTTACATCCAATGAAGGGTTGTGGCATTTGTTGGACGGTATCTCGGACGATAACAGGGATTTTGAAGCATTTTAACGCGAGTATTTGTCGTATCGGCGACTCATTACCACTTTCGATGTTGTGACTCACAGTAGACTGTACTGAACACGGCAATCGTTGCCTCTCTTCTCACGATTTTGTTCACTAATAGGGCGCCCTTGTTTATTAGGCGCATAGGTTGAAATTGGAGAAAAAAATATCGCCTTATAGTCCGAAAATTACGGTAGGTTTATCGTCTCATCTGATGTGCACATTACACGCGGAAACACATCCGCATATCCCATCCGCTTCTTTCTTACTTTCTTTTACTTTATTTGTGGATGGGTTTCCGTATGGAAGTTTTCATAAATATGCACAGACCCAAACACAAAGAGTCTCTCATGGACGCCATGACAAATGACAAATGGGGACACTCGACACTGACAAGATCTATCCCATTAATATGCATCCCTTTAACAACAATAGTACTCACTGGCGTGTTTATGTACTGGACGGCGCAATCAGAATTCAACAGAAATGGTGAAGCTTCAAAGGTTAGGGAAACAAGAATCCTTCAGCTCATTCTCGATGCACTAAATACATACATGTATCATCTGTCACTACTATGCTGTACGATAGTTTGAACTTCATTCATATCACAGTCAAAATGCTGATTTAACATCAGTCTTCAGTGGAGCTGTCAAACATAACGGCTATCATTAGCATCCTATACTGTAGTATGTGTCAAATGTTGATGTCTGTCTTAAGTAGAGTTGTCAGTGAACATTATTTTTCAGCCTTCAAATAGGACCCTGCACAAAACTTCGCTTTCAACGTTGGTGACAATTATATTATGCTGACCTCTGTCATCATAGCACCGTTATCCCGTACTATATATACCAATCATCACTGACAGAATGTTGGTCCAGTCTACAAATCACAGCTATCCTGCATGATAACTTACATTATTTTGATATTAGTCTTCAATGGAGCTGTCAACTTCATATCACTAGCATTCCTGTACCAATGACCCAATGTCACTGATAGAATGGTGACGTTAGTCTTCAAATCACAGCTATCCTGCATGGTAACTTACATTATTTTGATATATATTAGTCTTCAATGGATCTGTCAACTTCATATCACTAGCATTCTTGTTCCAATGACCCAATGTCACTGATAGAATGGTGACGTCAGTCTTCAAACGTGTTTCACTAGAATTTTAAATTATAGTTGGCAGCAAATATCACAGACACTCAGACAGAAAGCTAATATCACTGTATTATCAGTCTTCATGTCACCAATATCCAGTGCTTTTTATTTGTACAATTGTAGCGAATCTCAATGACAATATGCTACCGTTTTCAGTATCACTGTCATCATGTCCTACAAAGTTTGCATCCGGTGTCACTGAAGTATGCTGATGCTATTCTTTAAATCACTCGTATTCTGCACAACAGTTTGTGCCACTCCTCACAGACAGAGGGTTCCTATCACAGCATCAGTCCTCGGGGTGGTGGTCCTCCTCCTCGGAACTGTCCACGGAATCCTCCAGAACAGCCGGCATCAGACTCCTTAGGTCCTCCAGCACCGCAGACATCGGCTCCGAGGCTGAAAAACACCGTGATAATTGTAGGGTCATTCCAATAGGAATTGTTCGGAAATAATTAAGGGGAGCAATTTCATGGTGTGTGGGAGCGATCTTGCCTAATTCGATCGGTCAAACAGGGGAAGTTACTCTACCATCAGGTAAATCCCCAGCCCTTGCCTCGGTGTTTGAGGAGACACACAGCATGTAGAATGCAGTGCGTCATTTTAAAATTGATGTTTATATTTTTATGTTACATTTTGCAAGTTCTATCATCTTTCTAAAAAAAAAGTTTGCAAGTCGCTGACTGGCATCCTGCGGTTTCAAGCTTCGATGTCATGCCGCAGTGGTTGCTATGGTTTTAACTGACTAAGTCGGAGTAATCAACTCTAATTTTCACGAAGTGCTCTCCCCTAGTTTTTTCTCACTCAGACTCACACTGATGCCCAGCTTCCAAAGAATCAGTCTGGGAAGACTGATTACCAGCTTCCAAAGAATCAGTCTGGGTGACTTGTGTGTCATTGGCCCTTACACACACACATACACTACACACACACACACACACACACACAATCACACACACTGATTACCAGCTTCCAAATAATCAGTCTCTGACTTGTGTGTCATTGCCAAGGGCCAATCACACACACAAACACACATATGACCAGCTTCCAAGGAATCAGTCTCAGTGACTTGTGTGTCATTGCCAAGGGCCAATCACACACACACACACACTGATGACCAGCTTCCAAGGAATCAGTCTCAGTGACTTGTGTATCATTGCCAAGGGCCAATCATACACACACACAAAGATTCAAAGATTGCTTAATCCTCTGACCCCTTTTGGGGCATGGAGGACTTTAAGCAAATCAAGCAAATACAAATGCAACAATTGAAAACGGTTACAAAAGATAACTCTAATGTAATTAATACACCAAAATGTCACACAACTTTACTAAACCTTAACATTTAGCTACATTTAATGACACATTTTTACCACCAGAGCAAACTACAATGGTTAAATACGGACCTTACACATGTACATTTTCTGGAAATAAACTGACATCTGATATCATTGTATTTGGGACATTTCATTACAAAATGAAACTCGTCACCAAGGTCATTCTGATTGCAGTCTCTACATAATCGTTCTTCATGGGGTATTCCAAATATTCTGCCAATTTCTATCATGAGTTTATGATTACCACACCGAAACCGTAGAAGAGGATATATATAAACAGCAGGCAACATTTCAATATATCTTTCACGGCAGAAATCGGTTTTATAATTTCTATAAAATAAACATTTAGTACTAGACTCTAAGGCATCATTCCAAGTACGTTTGTAATTTTCCTCTAATGAAGTACGAACATTTCTACAAAGCCTGTATACAATCAGTCTGGGTGACTTGTGTGTCATTGGCCCTTACACACACACACAACCACACACACACACACACCACACACAACCACACACACACACAACCACATACACACACACACACAGACTCACACTGATGCCCAGCTTCCAAAGAATCAGTCTGGGTGATTTGTGTGCTGCTGGTGGAGGCCTGGGGAAGATCCCCCTCTCCCCTTTCTCCCTCCTCCTCCCCCTCCTCCTGCAGCACCAGAGTCATGGGCTCCTTGCGCACCTTGCCCAGCAAACCCTCCTGACGCAGCGTGGCCTGGGGAAACCGCACAAACACAGGAACATTAGATTAACTCATTCAAGTCGTTCCGGACATATATGCCCGGAAATAATAGATAACTGTCAATTTGATGCAGCATTTGCTTCAAGGGAAGTAAATAAGTAGGCGATAATAATACAATACTACACAATACAAATCAAGGTAACTGACCATGAACAGGTTTCTCTCTTTCTCCACAGACAGCAGGCTGCGTTGCAGGTGGTCAATCTGGGCCTGGTAGAAGGCCTCTGTCATTATTATCAGGTATTAAATACCTTATAGTCACAGAGGCATCTCTGTGAAATTCGGGTTGCTACCACCTGGAGAGCGTGTCACAGCCAGAGGCGCGCCACCCATTTAAAACAAATAAAATTTGCATGCGATTTTTGTGTGATTGATGAGGAAGGAGTAAGGGGTCAATTTTGACCAAATGACAACTTTTTCATTGCCACTGGGTTTAACGTGTGCTAAGTGCATGGGCACATGGGACCTCGGTTTATCGTCTCATCCAAAAGACTCCACGTTCAGACCGTAAGGCCTAGTGCAAAGTGAGAGGGAAATCCCCTGTACCCAGGTTCGAACTCGGGTTTACGTGACACGAAGCGAATGCGCTACCACTGTGCCACTCTACACCTAAACTCTTCAACACAGTATAATACAATACTACACCATACAAACCAAGCTAACTGACCATGAACAGGTTCCTCTCTTTCTCCACAGACAGTAAGCTGCGTTGCAGGTGGTCGATCTGAGCCTGGTAGTGGGCCTCTGTCATGCTCTTCAACACAGCATAATACAATACTACACCATACAAACCAAGCCAACTGACCATGAACAGGTTCCTCTCTTTCTCCACAGACAGTAAGCTGCGTTGCAGGTGGTCGATCTGAGCCTCTGTCGTGCTCTTCAACACAGCATAATACAATACTACACCATACAAACCAAGCTAACTGACCATGAACAGGTTCCTCTCTTTCTCCACAGACAGTAAGCTGCGTTGCAGGCGGTCGATCTGAGCCTCTGTCGTGCTCTTCAACACAGCATAATACAATGCTACATCATACAAACCAAGCTAACTGACCATGAACAGGTTCCTCTCTTTCTCCACAGACAGTAAGCTGCGTTGCAGGCGGTCGATCTGAGCCTCTGTCGTGCTCTTCAACACAGCATAATACAATGCTACATCATACAAACCAAGCTAACTGACCATGAACAGGTTCCTCTCTTTCTCCACAGACAGTAAGCTGCGTTGCAGGCGGTCGATCTGAGCCTCTGTCGTGCTCTTCAACACAGTATAATACAATACTACATCATACAAACCAAGCCAACTGACCATGAACAGGTTCCTCTCTTTCTCCACAGACAGCAGGCTGCGTTGCAGGTGGTCGATCTGAGCCTGGTAGTGGGCCTCCGTCGTGGTCTTCACCTCGTTGCCTCGCTCCTGCTCACGACTCCATTGCCTCTCTTTCTGACGCAGAGTCACCACTGGACCACAAACCACAGAGAAAAGAAAACCTGTCATACTAATGATCGTAACAGGCAACCCACCCCCACCCCCAGTGGGGATACCGGGGGGTCTTTTGTATAAATAGTTCCCCCACCTTCTGGAAGTTCTGTGCTTGTAACTTCCTCTAATCTGTCCCTCTCTTTGACTCTGCCTTTTCCCCTTGCTTGCTGTCATCTACCATCTTTTTGCCTTTCCGACCCATTCTCCAGCCTTTTTTTAAGAAACGCTTTCAAAAAATTTCCTCCAGCCAAAGACAGACATCCTGGGCCTAATCATTTCTTACTTAGGCGCATAACGGCAGCATGACGCATCTGCGCTCATAATTGATAGGAAACTGAGCGATCGAAGAAGAAGAAGTAACAGGCAACACAAGCGAAGCTTGAGCAGCGATAATGCGACAGGGTTACTTTTATCATCAATTTGCTGACGGTAGCCTGAAGTTGGGGTCGAGGAAGGAAGGTTGCAGGATGGTCAAGTCGTTCAATGCTATCACGCATGAGTGACTGGGGTTCGAATCCCAGCCTCAGCCTTTCATTCCAGTTTGACAGGAAAATTGAACTGAACGTCAAGTCCTTTACATGGGGACTTAAAGCTAGTCTGACCCGTGCACATAATATCCCACGTCAGTGAAAAGTCCATAAGAGCAGGGAGAAATCCCGCTGCCTGGTATGTACAAAAAAGGTGGTGCCGCACTGTGTTCGCCAAGTGGGAGCAGCCCAATATTTTATTAAGATGCCTATATCAATATTAAACTGAGAGAAGGAGCTGCTTCATAACTCATCTATCGATAATAAAGAATCATTGAAATGTCTGACTCTCAAATTGAGAGATTTTGGGCTGCCTCTTACAGCTGCAGCCTTAGGGCTCGGTTGTCCTTTGGGGACCTTCCAAAATATTAAGTCTTCTTGGCTGAGGGAATGTGATTGTGTGGTGGGCAAACAAAGCTTAGCTTTTCCACTTTCAGTTCATTTCAGCCCAGCTTTCCGGAGTAGCCAGAGTAGCAGCTGCCTCCTCTGCTGTTGGAGAGTCATAGTTGGACACCACTGACTCACACACACAAAGACACACACACACACTTATGCACACACACACACACACACACATGCACAGACACACACACACAATGACACACACACACACACAATAACACACACACACACACTTATGCACACATACACACAGACACATGCACACACACACACACACATACAGACACACACACACACACACACACAGACATACACATGCACAGACACACACACACAGACACACTCACACGCACACATGCACAGACACACAATGACACACACACAATGACACACACATATGCACACATACTCACACACACATACACACACTCACACATACACACACACACAGACTGACCAGCCTTGGTGTGTTCTCGGCGGGCGTCGTTGAGCTTGACCTCCAGATCAGCCAGGTGCTGGGTGAAGTCCTGTTCAAGCTGACCCTTCTGCTCCTCCAGAGCTGATCATACAGAAAAGGCAGGACAATGAGACCATGTTATCCACCCCCACCCACCCCACCCTCCTATATAGATAGTTCTCCCAACTTCTGGAAGTTATTCAATGAATTAAACAAATTTTTAAAAGTCAATTCCATATTTTTTTTAATTTTATAGTTTAGCAAGCCACCCTGAAACAAATCAAAGTCACAAACGAGAAAGGGCGTAAAAGGGCTGCGAGGCCCACTTCTAGCCTTAATTACTACTACTACTACTACTATTACTTGTAACTGCCTCTAATATGTCATTCTCTTTGACTCTACCTTTTCCCTTTATTTACTGTCATTTACCGTATTTTTTTCGGACTATAAGGCGCACCTTATTATAAGGGGGGAATGACAGTACCTTCGGGCTTCCACCCGAGAAGAATGATAGTACCTTCCGGCTTCCACCCGAGAAGAATGATAGTACCTTCCGGCTTTCACCCGAGAAGAATGATAGTACCTTCCGGCTTTCATTAAAAAATAACAATGATAGCACCCTCCGGCTTTCACCAAAGAGTGATAGTACCTTCCGGCTTTCACTAAAGATAGTACCTTCTGGCTTTCACCAAAGTGATAGCACCTTCCGGCTTTCACTAAAGAGTGATAGCACCTTCCGGCTTTCACCAGAGAAGAATTGTAGTACCTTCCAGATATCACTAGAGAATAATAATAGTACCTTCTGGCTTTCACCCGAGAAGAATGATAGTACCTTCTGGCTTTCACCAAAGAATGATAGTACCTTCTGGGTATAACCAAATAATGATGGTAGTACCTTCCGGCTTTCACAAGAGAAGAGCGATAGAACTTTCCAGCATACAGCCCTTAAAACGTGCAGCGTACCTTTGTGCAAGGTGGTGTGGTGCGCGGCCAGAGTGGTTCCCAGCTGGTCTCGGCACTCCCTGGCCTCCTGCAGCTCAGAGTTCAGCTCCTGGATCTGCCCTTCCCTTCGCTCCAGCAGCTATGCACACAGAACAATGACAATATATGTACAGTGGAACCTCCCTGTTAAAGGTGCACTCTGACGGATAAGTTTTTGCAAGAAACACATCGAGATCACCAGAAAGACAGCCTTTTCAAGGATCGGAACACTCACTTTGCTCTGGTTTCCTAGAAATTAAACCGTCAAAACGGCGATTCCTCCTTGGCGGAGATGCCGGAGAAAGTAGCCATTTTGGATGGGGTGGGTGGAGGACACTCATTGTGGTTGAAGCGTTCTCTTTTTTTTGTAGTGCAATAAAATAAAAAATTGGAGCTATTTCATTTGTTGTGAGCGAAACTCCTTTAGATAAACTGTATAAAAAAAATTTAAAAAGAAAGAAAAAAGGCTTGTATTACGAAAAATCGTGCAAACGATTTGGCGGCCATTAGAAAAGAGACGGCAAACGCCTTCTCTTTGGGTGAAAGAATTTGACTTCCAGCACCTCCGCCAAGGAGGAATCCCTGATTTGACGGTTTGATTTCTAGGAAACCAGAGCAAAGTGAGTGTTGCAATCTGTGTAAAGGGTGTTTTCCTGGTGATCTCGACGTTGTTTCTTACAAAAACTCATCCATCAGGGTGCACCTTTAAGACCTTTCCTATAAAAACTCCTTCTAAGATGTGACCCAAACAATTTTGTCCCCTTCATATACGGACTACGGAGTGTCCACCTCCCTATTAACTCACTCGGGACTGGCTGAATTATTTCCCCTTGTTCTGTGGGGACTGGGCATTTGACTAGGTTCGGAAAACAATGACCCAAACCAAGTTATGAAGAGTTAGGCATCGATATTTTCTGAAAAGATTCGCAACACCATGCACTAAATGATCGTAAAATAGCAGATTCCAAACTTTCATCTGTTTGTCATTAACGAAAACAGCTAACACATAGAAAGAAGGAAAATTTCACATTCTGATTTTTGAAACACCCCCCCCTCTACAGCAAAACATGAATGTGAAGTCTGTAATCATTGGTTGATTTCAAGTGAGGCAAGGTCAAAGCAAACTGAAAGTAGGCTATGAAAGCTGGTTACAAGCCAGAAATCAAAACCTCTTGAAAACGCTTATGAGCCGGATCAGGCTCATTCGTCCTAAACGATTGTGCAAGCCATGAGCCGGATCAGGCTCATTCGTCCTAAACGGTTGTGCAAGCCATGAGGAGCAACCCGAATTTCACAGAGACGCCTCTGTGACTATAAAGTACCTAATACTAATATATAAGGTCCACCTGACAAATCTTAAACACAATTCTGATTATGTTTTTGTATCTTATTTCTGTATTATTAACCCTTTCACTGCCAGCCATTTTTGAGCCAAAAATTCCATTAAACTTACTTGGCTACAGAAAAGATTTCATCTGCAATATTGTGGGATTTCTTTGTGACACATTTACAATAGGGTCAATCCTTACTGCTCAAATGTAGGAACACAATATCATTGAATAACAGACCCTGATTTGGAGGGTTTTAATGACATGGGTGTTAAATCATTGTGGTGCAAAAATGCGACATTGGCGGTGAAAGGGTTAATCATATAATAAGGTATCGGTCGGGGGGGGGGGGGGGGGGAGGTATTGCCGTGCATGGCGTAAAATATGGTACTTGTTGTAACCCTTTGACTGCCGTGTAAAATGAGAGGAAAACAAATCATGAAACGGAAGTGAGAACTGTTCAGAGTTAATCTAGCAAAATTGTTTCGAGACATCACCATCCTGACAGCTAAAAAAAAAAAAAAAATTGCATCCCAGAGTTATTCTCTGATATGTGACGATATTATCAGTGACATCATCAAGCCCGTATGTGACTTGCTATGTGGCAGTCAAGAGGTCAACTCATTCAAGTCATATATGTCATATATGTCCGGAATTAGTAGATAGCTGTCAATTTGATGCATTTGCTTCAAGGAAAGTAAATCTGTGTACCTACCTTGGTCACTTCTAAACTCGCTTTGCTCCCTTAGACCACAATTTTACCTCTGACTCTGTTTTTGTAGTGGCTTGTTGTGGGGGAACCAATCGGTGTAGAGTTTTTCTATATAAAGTCTATATATAAAAATGTCTGATCCACCACTTCCCTATGTCTAAACCTGAAGTAAAAACCTGTAATCTTCTTTCATTTCTCCTTTTGTTTATGTATGTTTTGTTTGCGTGTTTTGTGACTTTTTTTAATAATTCAAAATTGTTGCGATGTGAATGAGTAAATACTGTTATCGATAAAGGAAAACATTTGTGACTATTCATGCAAAATCCAGGTATACTATATTAGTATAACGCAATATATTTTTCTTATCCACACGCACACACTTTTTGGGGTGGGGGTGGGGGTGGGGGGCATCACTTTATTTACCTGAGATTTCTTCTGGTTGGAAGACTCTAAGTCTTCAATAGTTCTCTTCAGTGAACTGACTTCAGATTCATCTGCAAACACAAGGGAAAACAAACAAACAAAGAATTTATTTCTATATTGGAGTTGGTGGATGTAACAAACATCCAACAGTCTAAAACAAAGCTAATCTCTGGTACAGACCTGTTTACCCTGAAATTGGGCTTCGTGTATTTGAAATCCAAACTAAGTGTATTTTACATACAGTAGGTGTACTCCAACAGGAAAGTTTGAAAAACGGGAGTGCAAGCGCGCATACATTTGCATAACTATAGAAATACTGTGTCAAAAGTATCATCCATTTAAGTTTACAACAACAGCAACAACACACACACACGTTTCCAGAATCAGGCAATGCAGAGAAATAATAGATCTTTTTACCATTTCACCATATTTTTTCTCGGTGTACCCTATTAATCATATTTCTGTCAAATATGTGTACAAAATATGCTGAAATCATATGGGTAAAGAAGTCTGTGCTGCTGTGTATGAGGCGAAAATGGCAATTTTCAAGAAAAATCTTAAAAAGTAAAGCAAAAGGCACCCTCGTTTATAAGGCGCAAAAGAAAGTCAAATCTCGCAAAAGAAAGTCAAACTTTGCAACAAACTTTGTAAAGTCAAACTTTGTAACATAGCAGACATACTCACACTGTGTTTTCAGTGACCCTATCTTCTCTGCCCATGCCCTGCAGTCCTGGTCCAGCTGTGTCAGTGTGGCCAACATGTCCCATACTAATAAAGTAGTAACATAGCAGATTGACCATACTCACACTGCGTTTTCAGTGACCCTATTTTCTCAGCCCACGTCCTGGAGACCTGCTCCAGCTGTGTCAGTGTGGCCAACATGTCCCATACTAATAAAGTAGTAACATAGCAGACTGACCATACTCACACTGCGTTTTCAGTGACCCTATTTTCTCAGCCCACGCCCTGCATCAGCTGTGTCAGTGTGGCCAACATGTCCCATACTAATAAAGCAGCAACATAGCACACTGACCACACTCACACTGTGTTTTCAGTGACCCTATTTTCTCAGCCCACGTCCTGCAGTCCTGCTTCAGATGGGGCAGCCAACATGTCCCATACTAATAAAGTAGTAACATAGCAAACATACTCACACTTGAACAAGTTGGGCGTGAGCTGGCGATTTTCGTATTTTTGTCGCACTCGGCGTATTGTCGTATTTCGCAGTCAAAATTTGTAAAATACGCCTAAAAATCATAGGCTGGACAGGTCTGGTGACCCAATTTTCTCTGCCCATATCCTGCAGCAGCTGTGTCAGTGTGGCCAGCATGTCCCATACTAATAAAGTAGCAACATAGCAGACATACTCACACTGTGTTTTCAGTGACCCTATCTTCTCTGCCCATGCCCTGCAGTCCTGGTCCAGCTGTGTCAGTGTGGCCAACATGTCCCATACTAATAAAGTAGTAACATAGCAGACATACTCACACTGTGTTTTCAGTGACCCTATCTTCTCTGCCCACGCCCTGCAGTCCTGGTCCAGCTGGGTGGCCAGCATGTCCCGCTCAGCGCCGGTCTGCCTCAGCTCCTCCCTCAGGTGGTCCCGCTCCAGTCTGTCAACCGCCAAATTAACCAGCCTTGCAAACATTTGGTAGCTTCTACACAATGTAGAGTGGCACAGAGGTAACGCGTTCACCTTGTGTCAAGTAAACCCGAGTTCGAACCTGGGTACAGGGGATTTTTCCTCTCACTTTGCACTAGGCCTTACAGTCTGAACAGATGAGACGATAAACCGAGCTCCCGTGTGCCCATGCACTTAGCACATGCTAAACCCAGTGGCAACAAAAAAGTTGTTATTTGGTCAAAATTTACCCTCCCCTTCTTTCCTTCATCAGTCACACAAAAATGCATGCCCCCTCCCCCCAAAAAAAGGGTGGCGCGCCTCTGGCTGCGACGCGCTGTCCAGGTGGGAGCAACTCAAATTTCACAGAGACGCCTCTGTGACTATAAAGTACCTAATACAATCCTGGAAAACTTGAAAGGCAAGGGTCTTAGAGCCACCTAGTCCATAGTGGGATACAGGGCAGCATCCCTGTTGAGGAAGGGGCAAAGGGTGGGGGATCGTGGGGGGGTGGGGGTGGAGTTGAGATGGAGGGGGGAAGGGGCAATGCCTCCCCTGAGGCTGAAGGAAAATTTGTTAGTTGAAACATATTTGACAGGTTCTCCTTGAAGAAAAGTACAAAGCTAAGACATGACATGGACAAGAGGGACAAAATAGGGGAAGGTGAAAGAGGGAGGTTGCTCCCTATGTTTAAAAACCTGGGCCAGTATTCACATTGAGATAGTATGAGACTTATCATCATGATATCTTAGAAGTCCCTCTAAAGTAGTAAGATTTGATAGGACTTTAGAAGGACTGCTAAGATATCATGATGATAAATCTCATACCATCTCAATGTGAATACAGGCCCTGATCTTCAGGCAGAGGTCTGTTAAAAAAAAATTGAATTCAGGACATGGCCTAAAGAAAAGCACCTATGTATTACTATTAGGTATTAGGTACTTTATAGTCACAGAGGCGTCTCTGTGTAATTCGGGTTGTTCCCACCTGGAGAGCGCGTCGCTGCCAGAGGCGCGCCACCCAATTATTATTTTTTTTTTTTTTGCATGCGATTTTTGTGACACTGATGAGGGAGGGGGGGGGGGGGGGTAAATGTTGACCAAATGACAACTTTTTCGTTGCTACTGGGTTAAACGTATGCTAAGTGCATGGGCACACGGGACCTCGGTTTATCGTCTCATCCGAAAGACTCCACGTTCAGACCGTTAAGGCCTAGTGCAGAATAAGAGGAAAAAATCCCCTGTACCCAGGTTCGAACTCGGGTTTACTTGACACAAAGCGAACGCGATACCACTGTGCCACTCTACTCAGGTAAAACAAATTCATCAATGCAGTGATGTACACCGAGGATGGACAAGTGATCAGACAAATTGTCCTGAGACAGGAGAAATCAATGGGACAATGTCCTGGCTCTTGCAGAAATCAATAGGACAAAGTGTCCTGAGACAGGAGAAATCAATGGGACAATGTCCTGGCTCTTGCAGAAATAAATAGGACAAACTGTCCTGAGACAGGAGAAATCAATAGGACAAATGTCCTGGCTCTTGAAGAAATCAATAGGACAAACTGTCCCGAGACAGGAGAAATCAATAGGACAATGTCCTGGCTCTTGAAGAAATCAATAGGACAAACTGTCCCGAGACAGGAGAAATCAATAGGACAATGTCCTGGCTCTTGAAGAAATCAATAGGACAAACTGTCCTGAGACAGGAGAAATCAATAGGACAATGTCCTGGCTCTTGCAGAAATCAATAAGACAAAGCGTTCCAGTGTTACAAATGTAATTACACATTTGTCCTGACTGGAGAGAACACAATAGGACATTTTCAATTTTAATAGGTCAATGTCCTACGACCGGGGCCTCGGGACATCACTGCCAATGGTTTGCAACAGTTTGTTCAAGAGTTGCAAAGGCTCTGTGTTTTGTGGTGTTTTTTTTTACTGTTCTCTCTTACTTTACTTCTACACAAAACACAACAGACTGTTCTCTCTCCTTACTTCTACACAAAACACATGGTACACTGTTCTCTCTTACTTTACTTCTACACAAAACACAATAGACTGTTCTCTCTCCTTACTTCTCCACAAAACACATGGTACACTATTTTCTATTACTTTATTTCTGCACAAAACACATGATACACTGTTCTCTCCCTACAAAGGCTCTGTTCATATCGAAAGTTAGTGGCTGGCTTCAGGCTAATTCTCTTCAAGTAGAAGAGGTTCCAATGTATGAATGGATATTTCATAACACCCAGCAATGATTTTCAAGATTATTATGTAATGCATGTTGCGATAAATTTGAGAAAGAATGACCCGAAATAAGGAAAATGGCTGAGTGAAGGATTCTGGTTGTGTTTATAGTTGATCACACTCCACACATTGCTGGCACAGTGGATGACTCATAATATCAGATCTTGACTTTTATCAGAAACTCAACAGACAAACAATATAACTATGTATTAAGAAGCCTTATTGAGAACATTCAGTCCTGAAGTGGAAGTTGAAGTTGAAGTTGAAGTTCTCTTCTCTAAGAAGAGAATGTTTTTACTTCAATTGCTCGAGAGACTGAGCCCGCACTTTGAATACTTTTGTGTCATCAAGTTTCAGGCATTAAAAAATAAATTCAATTTTATGAAAATGAGTTTATATTTTAGTCCATTCTTCACACCCTACCTCCACCCTTCCTCTGTCTCTGTGTCTTTCTCTGCCTCAGGTGGCTGCTGCTGCTGCTGGTCTTCAAGATGCTTCAACGCTTCCTTTCTTGACAGCTGACCTGCACAACAGCAATAAAGTACTGCATTTTGTGGGGATAAAACACAAATGAAATGTGAAAGATTATTGTGTGTGCGTGTGTGTGAGTGAGTGAGTGAGTGTGTGTGTGTGTGTGTGTGTGTGTGTGTGTGTGTGTGTGTGTGTGTGTGTATGTGTGCATGCGGGCGTGCATGTGTGTGTGCATGCATGCATGTGTGTGTGTGTGCGTGCATGCATGCTTGTGTCTGTGTGTGTCCCATGTCCGTCTGTGCATGCATGCATGCATGTGTGTGCGTGAGTGTGTGTACAAGTGTAAATATGTGTGTGTCACAAATGCAAAATATATGTTGTTGTTGTTGTCGTACCCTGGCTAAAAGACTCCAGGGATCATCCCAACAGCGGAAGCACTTGAACACTGTGGTACAAGTGCTTCAGCTACAGATGAGAACATTACGTGTGTGATTACCTCGCCACGTGAGCAGCCACACTGTCTTCAGGGGACTTTTGGTGACTGATGATGTTATGCTTGGAGATTATCACGGCTAAAGAGAACCCCCACATGACTATGCATAGCATAACAACATTTTGATGTAGCCTTGGTGTTCTAGCCAATGTCAATTGGATTGGTCTGACACAGCCTTAAGCCAAGGCGAATTTTGTGGGGATAAAATACAAATGAAATCTTATACGTGAAGGAGCATCATTTGTGTGTATGTATGTGTGTGTGTGTGTGTGTGTGTGTGTGTGTGTGTGTGTGTGTGTGTGTGTGTGTGTGTGTGTGTGTGTGTGAAGTCAAGTCAAAATTTTATTTCCAGATGGAACATTGAATAAGCAGATAATATACTTCACACACGTGTGTGTGTGCGTGTGCGTGTGTGTGCGCGCATGCATGTCCGTCTGTGCATGCATGTGTGCATGCATGTGTGCGTGAGTGTACAAGTGTAAATAATGTGTGTGTCACAAATGCAAAATATATAATTTTCAACCCAAAACCAACATGACCCACTTCTGAGGACGTCCATGCGGCTGCTGGCAAAGCTGACCCTCTGTCCCAGGGCCTTGAGCTGACCCACGGCTTGCTGCAGTGTGGACATCTGCTGATGGAACTGACCCTCGCCCCTGTACACCAGCCACCACAGAGGACAATATAGACTATGGGGGGAAATAAGCTATCTTTTTGTACTTTAGATATACATGCATACAGTTTTATTTCAGCAATCATAATGATTTGCCTTGGTATTACAAGGGTGAACATTAGTGATTACCATATTTGTTTGGACTAAAAGGCGATACTTTTTTTTCCAGATTGAGACCCCTGCACCTTATACAGGGAAACCCATTTAGTACGAGTACGGTTTAAATGAGAGCCCGTGTTTAACGAGTGGTTTCAAAATTCCCAGCCACAAGCCTTCTTTTTCCTTGTTAAATAATTCTGCATACAACGAGCTCGCTACAACGAGCAACTTGCATATAACGTACAATTTATTGACTCCCAAAGTCAAGCTTTTATGCAAAAACTACGCGGTTAGAACGAGAACGCACTTACAACCACACCGCCATCCCAAAGTCAAGCTTTCTTGCACAACAACCTGGCTTGAACGAGAACACACTGACAACAGCACTGACCCCTCGATATGTAAGCGGCATTCTGATTGGCCGATATAACAACTTGGGTGTCTGCAGCGCAAGCAGACGACACTGGACTCACTCTTTGCGCACTGATCTTGTGACTTCCGGGAAATTTTAACTTTCTCTTAAAGCGCGTGTGTGGATTTTATGTTTTTGATGTTATCGTGTGTTAATAAACTGTTTTAAAGTGTATGTAATCGGCATTAAAAACCCTATGGATACAGGATACTGGGCTTACAACCATGCTTTGTTGGGTAAGTGTGTTGTTTCCGTTTTTCTGTCTTTTTCACACGTTACCAACACGCACATCACAGTAGATGTGAGGACCGATTGATAGGTTCGTCAGGCTTGCCAAAATCGATAAAATGGTTTGAACGAGCAATGCTTACAACGAGTAAATTGGCCCTCTCCCCTGGAATTCGTACTAAACGGGTTTCACTGTATACAGTTTTATTTCAGCAATCATAATGATTTGCCTTGGTATTACAAGGGTGAACATTAGTGATTACCAAATTTTTCGGACTATTTCCCCCCAGATTGAGACCTTATAAATATGACTGATAACATAGTAAGAAAATACAGTCGGACCTCTATTATAAGACTCTCGGTTAAAAAACTTCCTTTCATTTAAGACTGATTTTTCTGGCACGGATGTAATAATGTATCTTACTATAATTTATGTATCAAACCGACCTCCGTTGTAAGACCCCTCCAATTTAAGACTGATTTTTCCTGACTTTTTTGAAGTCTTGAAATAGAGGTTAGACTGTATACAGTTTTATTTCAGCAATCATGATTTGCCTTGGTATTACAAGGGTGAACATTAGTGAGTACCATATTTTTCAGACTATAAGGCGATACTTTTTCCCCCAGATTGACACCGCTGCGCCTTATTATGACTGATAATATAGTAAGAAAACAGAATAACAAAATCTGAGTTTTTTGGGGGGATGCCTTATTAGGCATCAGAATACTCCAGAGTCCAATCCGCGGACGAGCAACACTCGCCATGACTCGGACTCGACATCGAGTCGGACCCCACAAAACTCTAGTCCGTAGTCGGCATCATTGCGATCATTCGCTACCCGATTTCTCACGGAAAAGTTCAAAGTTCTCACATCATCGTAGTCTCCCGCGATCATATCCTCTAAATCGACTCATTTAAAACCCAAATCACAATCACTGTCATCAAAACAAACTCTGAAACATTGAAAGTTAGTCTAGAGAGCTCAAACTCGGAAGAAAAAACAAATACGGCCGCGATTTTTCGTTTCCGAAGGCGCAGTATGAAAACAAACCGTTTAAGAATACCATCTGAGAATAAGATCGTGCTGCCTCATGAAGTACAAACCGCGGCCGGCAGTGCCAAAACCGCGGCCAGTGGCTACCAAAACCGCGGAAATCCGCGGGCTGTTCTGATGCCTGCTTATTATAATCCGGAAAATATGGTAACTGTTTTTCTCTCTTGCCCTGTCAGTTAACACTAAAACTTACTTGCCCCGGCAGGAAAGGGAACTTGCCCGTTTTTAACGCATAGGGCCGTAGTCAACGATATCAAGAGGAAGAAAAAGAAACATGAATAACGCTGCTGACATGATACCTGGCACACAACATACGGAAATGGCTAAGTTTGGTACTGAACTAGTCTGTTTCAGTTCTAGGATTCCCCAGTGGGGATACCAGGTGGGGAGTCTCTTGCATAAACAGTTCCCCCACCTTCTGGAAGTTCTGTGCTTGTAACTTCCTCTAATCTGTCACTCTCTTTGACACCGCCTTTTCCCCTTTGCTTACTGTCATCTACTATCTTTCTGCCTTACTGGTCTCTTGTATAAATAGTTCCCCACCTTCTGGAAGTTCTGTGCTTGTAACTTCCTCTAATCTGTCACTCTCTTTGACTCCGCCTTTTCCCCTTTGCTTACTGTCATCTACTATCTTTCTGCCTTACCGGTCTCTTGTATAAATAGTTCCGTGATCTGGTGGGTCTTTAATAGGGAGGTTTCACTGCACCTATAACTCAGAGACAGGCACTAAGTCATGACACACATGCATGCACTCATTGTGCGGTGCACACTCACCGGTCAGCCAAGTCAGCCAACTGTTGCACAGCAGCCCTTTCTATGTTGGACTGGTCCTCCACACACTGTGCCGTCTGTCTGGCCTGGTCCATCTGCTGGTGTAGGCCCTGTGGTCAACCAACCAACCAGTCAATCTATCAATCAATGGGAGTCTTTGTTGGCCCGGTCCTCCATACACTGGGTTGTCTGTCTGGCCTGCTCCATCTGCTGATGTAGGCCCTGTGGTCAACCAACCAATCAATCTATCAATCAATGGGAGTCTTTGTTGGCCCAGTCCTCCACACACTGTGCCGTCTGTCTGGCCTGGTCCATCTGCTGGTGTAGGCCCTGTGGTCAACCAACCAACCAGTCAATCTATCAATCAATGGGAGTCTTTGTTGGCCCGGTCCTCCATACACTGGGTTGTCTGTCTGGCCTGGTCCATCTGCTGATGTAGGCCCTGTGGTCAACCAACCAATCAATCTATCAATCAATGGAAGTCTTTGTTGGCCCGGTCCTCCATACACTGGGTTGTCTGTCTGGCCTGCTCCATCTGCTGATGTAGGCCCTGTGGTCAACCAACCAGTCAATCTATCAATCAATGGGAGTCTTTGTTGGCCCGGTCCTCCATACACTGGGTTGTCTGTCTGGCCTGCTCCATCTGCTGATGTAGGCCCTGTGGTCAACCAACCAATCAATCTATCAATCAATGGGAGTCTTTGTTGGCCCGGTCCTCCACACACTGGGTTGTCTGTCTGGCCCGCTCCATCTGCTGGTGTAGGCCCTGTGGTCAACCAACCAATCAATCTATCAATCAATGGGAGTCTTTGTTGGCCCGGTCCTCCATACACTGGGTTGTCTGTCTGGCCTGCTCCATCTGCTGATGTAGGCCCTGTGGTCAACCAACCAATCAATCTATCAATCAATGGGAGTCTTTGTTGGCCCGGTCCTCCACACACTGGGTTGTCTGTCTGGCCCGCTCCATCTGCTGGTGTAGGCCCTGTGGTCAACCAACCAACCAATCAATCTATCAATCAATGGAAGTCTTTGTTGGCCCGGTCCTCCATACACTGGGTTGTCTGTCTGGCCTGGTCCATCTGCTGATGTAGGCCCTGTGGTCAACCAACCAATCAATCTATCAATCAATGGGAGTCTTTGTTGGCCCGGTCCTCCATACACTGGGTTGTCTGTCTGGCCTGGTCCATCTGCTGATGTAGGCCCTGTGGTCAACCAACCAATCAATCTATCAATCAATGGGAGTCTTTGTTGGCCCGGTCCTCCATACACTGGGTTGTCTGTCTGGCCTGCTCCATCTGCTGATGTAGGCCCTGTGGTCAACCAACCAACCAATCAATCTATCAATCAATGGGAGTCTTTGTTGGCCCGGTCCTCCATACACTGGGTTGTCTGTCTGGCCTGGTCCATCTGCTGATGTAGGCCCTGTGGTCAACCAACCAATCAATCTATCAATCAATGGGAGTCTTTGTTGGCCCGGTCCTCCACACACTGGGTTGTCTGTCTGGCCTGGTCCATCTGCTGATGTAGGCCCTGTGGTCAACCAACCAATCAATCTATCAATCAATGGGAGTCTTTGTTGGCCCGGTCCTCCACACACTGGGTTGTCTGTCTGGCCTGCTCCATCTACTGATGTAGGCCCTGTGGTCAACCAACCAATCAATCTATCAATCAATGGGAGTCTTTGTTGGCCCAGTCCTCCACACACTGGGTTGTCTGTCTGGCCTGATTCATCTGCTGATGTAGGCCCTGTGGTCAACCAACCAATCAATCTATCAATCAATGGGAGTCTTTGTTGGCCCGGTCCTCCACACACTGGGTTGTCTGTCTGGCCCGCTCCATCTGCTGGTGTAGGCCCTGTGGTCAACCAACCAACCAATCAATCTATCAATCAATGGAAGTCTTTGTTGGCCCGGTCCTCCATACACTGGGTTGTCTGTCTGGCCTGCTCCATCTGCTGATGTAGGCCCTGTGGTCAACCAACCAATCAATCTATCAATCAATGGGAGTCTTTGTTGGCCCGGTCCTCCATACACTGGGTTGTCTGTCTGGCCTGCTCCATCTGCTGATGTAGGCCCTGTGGTCAACCAACCAATCAATCTATCAATCAATGGGAGTCTTTGTTGGCCCGGTCCTCCATACACTGGGTTGTCTGTCTGGCCTGGTCCATCTGCTGATGTAGGCCCTGTGGTCAACCAACCAACCAATCAATCTATCAATCAATGGGAGTCTTTGTTGGCCCGGTCCTCCATACACTGGGTTGTCTGTCTGGCCTGGTCCATCTGCTGATGTAGGCCCTGTGGTCAACCAACCAATCAATCTATCAATCAATGGGAGTCTTTGTTGGCCCGGTCCTCCATACACTGGGTTGTCTGTCTGGCCTGGTCCATCTGCTGATGTAGGCCCTGTGGTCAACCAACCAATCAATCTATCAATCAATGGGAGTCTTTGTTGGCCCGGTCCTCCACACACTGGGTTGTCTGTCTGGCCTGCTCCATCTACTGATGTAGGCCCTGTGGTCAACCAACCAATCAATCTATCAATCAATGGGAGTCTTTGTTGGCCCGGTCCTCCACACACTGGGTTGTCTGTCTGGCCTGCTCCATCTACTGATGTAGGCCCTGTGGTCAACCAACCAATCAATCTATCAATCAATGGGAGTCTTTGTTGGCCCAGTCCTCCACACACTGGGTTGTCTGTCTGGCCTGATTCATCTGCTGATGTAGGCCCTGTGGTCAACCAACCAATCAATCTATCAATCAATGGGAGTCTTTGTTGGCCCGGTCCTCCACACACTGGGTTGTCTGTCTGGCCTGCTCCATCTGCTGATGTAGGCCCTGTGGTCAACCAACCAATCAATCTATCAATCAATGGGAGTCTTTGTTGACCCGGTCCTCCACACACTGGGTTGTCTGTCTGGCCTGCTCCATCTGCTGATGTAGGCCCTGTGGTCAACCAACCAATCAGTCAATCAACTAATCAATCTATCAATCAATCAGCCAATAAATCAACCAATCAATCTATCAATCAATCAGCCAATAAATCAATCAATCGTTGGGAGTCTTTGTTGGCCTGATACTCCAAATATTGTGTCACATGTATGGCCTGGTGTATCTGCTGCTGTAGGCCTTGTGGTCAACCAATCAATCAATCAATGTATCAACCAATGTGTGTCTTTGTTGGCCTGATCCTCCAGACATTGTGTCACATGTATGGCCTGATCTATCTGCTGCTGTAGGCCTTCTGGTCAATTTTATTTAAGAAAATGTATATAGCGCTTCACCTTTAAGCTCTAAGCGCTCAATCAATCAATCAATCAATCAATATATCTATCAATCAATGGAAGTCCTTGTTGGCCTGATCCTCCAGACATTGTGCCATCTGTCTGGCCTGGTCCATCTGCTGCTGTAAGCCCTGTGGTCAACCAATCAATCAATCAATCAGTCATTGCCTCTGTTCTCACGACACAAAACCCTCGGTCTAGCTGCTACAGGCCCTGTGGTCAACCAATCAATCATCTGATTCAATGTCTGTTGACCAGATCTCTCAGACACACTAGTCCCTGTATGGCAAGGTCCACCTGGTGCTGTTGGCCTTGTGCAATCAATCAATCAATCAATCACTGTCTCTATTGACCTGGTCTTCCAGAGACACAAACCTCCTCTCTGGATTGCTCCATCTGTTGCTGAAAACTCATGTGTTCAACACACAATCACTTTTTCCCCCATCACACACATTTATACCTGTCTGTGTTCAACACACAATCACTTTTCCCCCCATCATACACAGTTATACCTGTCTGTTCCTCCGAAGTCGGAGTGTGGCTACCATGTGGCGAGGTAATAAAAACGGTCACACACGTAATGTTCTCATCCCTAGTTGTGCATTTGTAATATAGTGTTCAATTGCTTTGGCTGTTGGGATGATCCCTAGTCTTTTAGCCAGGGAACGACAACAACAACAACATACCTGTCTGTGTTCAACACACAATCACTTGTTCCCCCATCACACACAGTAATACCTGTCTGTGTTCAACACACAATCACTTGTTCCCCCATCACACACAGTAATACCTGTCTGTGTTCAACACACAATCACTTGTTCCCCCATCACACACAGTAATACCTGTCTGTGTTCAACACACAATCACCTTTCCCCCCATCACACACAGTAATACCTGTCTGTGTTCAACATACAATCACATGTTCCCCCATCACACACAGTAATACCTGTCTGTGTTCAACACACAATCACTTTCCCCCCATCACACACAGTAATACCTGTCTGTGTTCAACATACAATCACATGTTCCCCCATCACACACAGTAATACCTGTCTGTGTTCAACACACAATCACTTTTCCCCCCATCACACACAGTTATACCTGTCTGTGTTCAACACACAATCACTTTTCCCCCCATCACACACAGTAATACCTGTCTGTGTTCAACATACAATCACTTGTTCCCCCATCACACATATTTATACCTGTCTGTGTTCAACACACAATCACTTTTCCCCCCATCACACACAGTTATACCTGTCTGTGTTCAACATACAATCACTTGTTCCCCCATCACACATATTTATACCTGTCTGTGTTCAACACACAATCACTTTTCCCCCCATCACTCACAGTTATACCTGTCTGTGTTCAACATACAATCACTTGTTCCCCCATCACACATATTTATACCTGTCTGTGTTCAACACACAATCACTTTTCCCCCCATCACACACAGTTATACCTGTCTGTGTTCAACATACAATCACTTGTTCCCCCATCACACACAGTTATACCTGTCTGTGTTCAACACACAATCACTTTCCCCCCATCACACACAGTTATACCTGTCTGTGTTCAACACGCCATCACTTTTCCCCCCATCACGCACAGTTATACCTGTCTGTGTTCAACACACAATCACTTTCCCCCCATCACACACAGTTATACCTGTCTGTGTTCAACACACAATCACTTTTCCCCCCATCACTCACAGGTATACCTGTCTGTGTTCAACACACAATCACTTTCCCCCCATCACACACAGTTATACCTGTCTGTGTTCAACACACAATCACTTTCCCCCCCATCACACACAGTTATACCTGTCTGTGTTCAACACACAATCACTTTTCCCCCCATCACACACAGTAATACCTGTCTGTGTTCAACATACAATCACTTGTTCCCCCATCACACATAGTTATACCTGTCTGTGTTCAACACACAATCACTTTTCCCCCCATCACACACAGTTATACCTGTCTGTGTTCAACATACAATCACTTGTTCCCCCATCACACACATTTATACCTGTCTGTGTTCAACACACAATCACCTTTCCCCCCATCACACACAGTAATACCTGTCTGTGTTCAACATACAATCACTTGTTCCCCCATCACACACAGTAATACCTGTCTGTGTTCAACACACAATCACTTTTCCCCCCATCACACACAGTAATACCTGTCTGTGTTCAACATACAATCACATGTTCCCCCATCACACACAGTAATACCTGTCTGTGTTCAACACACAATCACTTTCCCCCCATCACACACAGTTATACCTGTCTGTGTTCAACACACAATCACTTTTCCCCCCATCACACACAGTAATACCTGTCTGTGTTCAACATACAATCACTTGTTCCCCCATCACACATATTTATACCTGTCTGTGTTCAACACACAATCACTTTTCCCCCCATCACACACAGTTATACCTGTCTGTGTTCAACATACAATCACTTGTTCCGCCATCACACATATTTATACCTGTCTGTGTTCAACACACAATCACTTTTCCCCCCATCACTCACAGTTATACCTGTCTGTGTTCAACATACAATCACTTGTTCCCCCATCACACATATTTATACCTGTCTGTGTTCAACACACAATCACTTTTCCCCCCATCACACACAGTTATACCTGTCTGTGTTCAACATACAATCACTTGTTCCCCCATCACACACAGTTATACCTGTCTGTGTTCAACACACAATCACTTTCCCCCCATCACACACAGTTATACCTGTCTGTGTTCAACACGCCATCACTTTTCCCCCCATCACGCACAGTTATACCTGTCTGTGTTCAACACACAATCACTTTCCCCCCCATCACACACAGTTATACCTGTCTGTGTTCAACACACAATCACTTTTCCCCCCATCACTCACAGTAATACCTGTCTGTGTTCAACACACAATCACTTTCCCCCCATCACACACAGTTATACCTGTCTGTGTTCAACACACAATCACTTTTCCCCCCATCACACACAGTTATACCTGTCTGTGTTCAACACACAATCACTTTTCCCCCCATCACTCACAGTTATACCTGTCTGTGTTCAACACACAATCACTTTTCCCCCCATCACACACAGTTATACCTGTCTGTGTTCAACACACAATCACTTTTCCCCCCATCACACACAGTTATACCTGTCTGTGTTCAACACACAATCACTTTTCCCCCCATCACACACAGTAATACCTGTCTGTGTTCAACACACAATCACTTTTCCCCCCATCATGCACAGTTATACCTGTCTGTGTTCAACACACAATCACTTTTCCCCCCATCACTCACAGGTATACCTGTCTGTGTTCAACACACAATCACTTTTCCCCCCATCACACACAGTAATACCTGTCTGTGTTCAACACACAATCACTTTTCCCCCCATCACACACAGTTATACCTGTCTGTGTTCAACACACAATCACTTTTCCCCCCATCACTCACAGTTATACCTGTCTGTGTTCAACACACAATCACTTTTCCCCCCATCACACACAGTTATACCTGTCTGTGTTCAACACACAATCACTTTTCCCCCCATCACACACAGTTATACCTGTCTGTGTTCAACACACAATCACTTTTCCCCCCATCACACACAGTTATACCTGTCTGTGTTCAACACACAATCACTTTTCCCCCCATCACACACAGTTATACCTGTCTGTGTTCAACACACAATCACTTTTCCCCCCATCACACACAGTTATACCTGTCTGTGTTCAACACACAATCACTTTTCCCCCCATCACACACAGTTATACCTGTCTGTGTTCAACACACAATCACTTTTCCCCCCATCACACACAGTTATACCTGTCTGTGTTCAACACACAATCACTTTTCCCCCCATCACACACAGTTATACCTGTCTGTGTTCAACACACAATCACTTTTCCCCCCATCACACACAGTTATACCTGTCTGTGTTCAACACACAATCACTTTTCCCCCCATCACACACAGTTATACCTGTCTGTGTTCAACACACAATCACTTTTCCCCCCATCACACACAGTTATACCTGTCTGTGTTCAACACACAATCACTTTTCCCCCCATCACACACAGTTATACCTGTCTGTGTTCAACACACAATCACTTTTCCCCCCATCACACACAGTTATACCTGTCTGTGTTCAACACACAATCACTTTTCCCCCCATCACACACAGTTATACCTGTCTGTGTTCAACACACAATCACTTTTCCCCCCATCACACACAGTTATACCTGTCTGTGTTCAACACACAATCACCTTTCCCCCCATCACACACAGTTATACCTGTCTGTGTTCAACACACAATCACTTTCCCCCCATCACACACAGTTATACCTGTCTGTGTTCAACACACAATCACTTTTCCCCCCATCACACACAGTTATACCTGTCTGTGTTCAACACACAATCACTTTTCCCCCCATCACACACAGTTATACCTGTCTGTGTTCAACACACAATCACCTTTCCCCCCATCACACACAGTTATACCTGTCTGTGTTCAACACACAATCACTTTTCCCCCCATCACACACAGTTATACCTGTCTGTGTTCAACACACAATCACTTTTCCCCCCATCACACACAGTTATACCTGTCTGTGTTCAACACACAATCACTTTTCCCCCCATCACACACAGTTATACCTGTCTGTGTTCAACACACAATCACCTTTCCCCCCATCACACACAGTTATACCTGTCTGTGTTCAACACACAATCACTTTTCCCCCCATCACATACAGTTATACCTGTCTGTGTTCAAGCAGCGTAACACACAGAGAGAACATAGACAATGAGCGGCGTGGGGGCAACACCACTGTGCAGCCCAGACGATAGGACAGCAAAACAAACAACAACAAATATACACAACGCTGCTGTCACAACACCTAACAGATATTCCAGCACTGTCGCTCAATAACACGCAAACGGGAACTATCGAAGTTCTATCAGGGCACACGCACATTAGATCCGCAATCCGCAAGTTCCGTACAGAAACCCCATACACTTATACAAGATATAAGCGGATGGGATTGTGCATGGGTTTCCAAGTGTAATGTGCACACTCTGTCACATTTCTTACTTCCAGATTTTTTTTAAAAATGTACGGATTGCGCATGGCTTTCCGCACAGAACTTGTAACGTATGTGTGTGTGTGCCCTTATTCAGAAAAGATGATGAAAAAAACCCGGGTGTAGCTGCGAATTGGGATTCGGAACGAGCGGCGTGGGAGCAACGCCACTGTCCCAGAAGATGGGACAGCAAAAAAAAAAAAAAAAAAAAAAAAAAAAAAAGATGATGAAAATGAACAAGCCCCTGTGGGGATACCGGGGGGTCTTCTGTATAAATAGTTCCCCTACCTTCTGGAAGTTTTGTGCTTGTAGCTTCCTCTCATCTGTCACTCTCTTTGACTTTGCCTTTTCCCTTTGCTTGCTGTCGTCTACTATCTTTCTGCCTAATTGGTCCATTCTCCTGCCTTTTTTCATGAAACACTTTCAAAAAGAGTTCCTCCAGCCGAAGTCCGACTTGCTGGACCTAACTATTTCTTAGTTAGGCGCATAACGGCAGCATGACGCATCTGCGCTCATAATTGACAGGAAACTGTCTGAGCGATCGAAGAAGAACAAGAACAAACAATAGGCAAGGTAAGAATGTTTCACAAAAACTCCAAGAAATTAAGATTTTTAGGTAGAAATGTTGCTATAAACCACTGTCCAACCAACCGGTTTTTGCCAACAGTCTTCTCACCTTGTTTCTGTTTTGGGCCATTTGCAGGTCAGCCTCTTTCTCGTCCACCTTATGCTGCAACAAATTGATGGTGTTGTGGGCTGAGGACAGCTTCTCTTCCAGATCATCAATCTGTGGTAAAAAAAATACACACACACACACCAAAAAATACTCACGTCAATTTTCGAGTGAGTCAAAAAAAGATCCCAAGGCGTTGTCCTTTTTTTTTTTTGCTGACAAGTATTTGGATGCCAATTAGCCTGGAAATATGATCTGGCACGGTAATCACGGGTGCATCTTAAAACAGCTAATATGGGTAGTAACATGTGAATTAGCATAAACAGCTTTAACTGTTAAGTCTAATTTACATGTTACTACCCATGTTAACTGTTTAAGGCATACTCATGAATGTCGTACCCAGACAGCAGTGAGTATTGTGTTGGTCCATAGTTGCAGACAAGGAAAGTTTCTACGCATTCTGGGTGTTGAGCCAAGAACAATACACCTGACGGTCCAAAACAAAAACCAAACACCCAACCTGACCAATGTGTCGACTGCAGATGTGGTATACAAGCATTTATCAAAACAACAAAATAACTATGCTAAGTAATAACAGGCATGGTAGTGGGGGCAAAGTGAGTTTCGCGGAAGAATATCCAACCGATGTCGACTCAAACTAAAATCATGAAGTTGGGCGTCAAAATGAAGAAGAAGAAGAAAAAGAACCACTAGGATCACAAATCTGGAAACGTATGGCGTGAGCTAGGCCGCGCACGACTGCTAACTTCGGCGGGAAGTTGCTTGTTCAGTCATTCACATCCGGTTCCGCGAAGCGATTGCATAGGTTTTAACGCACGTAATTTTTAGGCACCCAAGCGGATTTTTACCCCGGATTTTTTTTGTTTTGTTGTCAAATTTTCACTCTTGCGGGTTTACCGCGATTCGCGGAGGTCTACCATGCCTGTAATAAGTACCGTAATTCACGGACTACAAGCCGCTTCGTAATGTAAGCAGCACCCCCTACTTTAAAACAAAAATCTGAAAAAAGTAACGCATAAGCCGCATTGAAGCATAAGCCGCATTGAAGCATAAGCCGCGGAAGCGTGGCGATGCACGATGGCCACTTCTGGTTGAGTCTAGAGTTGATCGCGGATGCATTGACTGCCAAAACGAAAGTGTTGGACCGCGAAACAGATCGTCATTTGGTGAAAAATATACCAAAATCAAGTTGCTTTTTATGTCATCAACTGTGAACAAGGCCACAGATCAAAGGTTTGAATCAAGGATGCCACTGAGTTGAGTTTACTTTCACTTTCGGTAACGTTTAGGCCACGGCACTGTACTAGCCGCAGGGGGGGGGGGGGAAGTTGCGGCTTATAGTCCGTGAATTGATTGCAACATGAACAACAAATGAATACCATATCGTGCCAATAAGACCGATAATCCTACCTTTTCTTTCCAGTTCTGAACATCCTTCTGCTTGAGGATCTCTGCGCTCTTCTCCTGAACAAGGAGACTGTACACTTTCTGACGCCATCTGAACGGGAAAAAGAAAAAGAAAAAGAAATGCCTGTAAATATTAATAATGAAGAGCAGATTGTACAGGTATCGGCGGCTAAATTGATCTACACTTTAATATGTCCAGCACAGCATAATTTTTTAAAATTTTAAAACAAGATGACAACCATATAAACAAAAACTATCAAGTTGAAAACTGATTTCTACCCACTTTTCTGTGTCCCAAGAGTATCAAAAACTATCAAGCTGACGACTGATTTCCACCCACTTTTCTGTGTTCCTAGACACAAAAACTATCAAGTTGACCACTCTGATTTCTACCCACTTTTCTGTGTTCCTAGTGTATAAAAAAACTATCAAGCTGACCACTGTGATTTCTACCCACTTTTCTGTGTTCGTAGACACAAAAACTATCAAGCTGACCACTCTGATTTCTACACACTTTTCTGTGTCCCTAGAGCATCAAAAACTATCAAGCTGACCACTCTGATTTCTACCCACTTTTCTGTGTCCCTAGAGCATCAAAAACTATCAAGCTGACCACTCTGATTTCTACCCACTTTTCTGTGTTCTTAGACACAAAAACTATCAAGCTGACCACTCTGATTTCTACCCACTTTTCTGTGTCCCTAGAGCATCAAAAACTATCAAGCTGACCACTCTGATTTCTACCCACTTTTCTGTGTTCTTAGACACAAAAACTATCAAGCTGACCACTCTGATTTCTACCCACTTTTCTGTGTCCCTAGAGCATCAAAAACTATCAAGCTGACCACTCTGATTTCTACCCACTTTTCTGTGTCCCTAGAGCATCAAAAACTATCAAGCTGACCACTCTGATTTCTACCCACTTTTCTGTGTTCCTAGTGTATAAAAAAACTATCAAGCTGACCACTCTGATTTCTACCCACTTTTCTGTGTTCCTAGTGTATAAAAAAACTATCAAGCTGACCACTCTGATTTCTACCCACTTTTCTGTGTTCCTAGTGTATAAAAAAACTATCAAGTTGACCACTCTGATTTCTACCCACTTTTCTGTGTTCCTAGTGTATAAAAAAAACTATCAAGCTGACCATTCTGATTTCTACCCACTTTTCTGTGTTCTTAGACACAAAAACTATCAAGTTGAAAACTCTGATTTCTACCCACTTTTCTGTGTCCCAAGAGTATCAAAAACTATCAAGCTGACGACTGATTTCCACCCACTTTTCTGTGTCCCTAGAGCATCAAAAACTATCAAGCTGACGACTGATTTCCACCCACTTTTCTGTGTTCCTAGACACAAAAACTATCAAGCTGACCACTGTGATTTCTACCCACTTTTCCGTGTCCCTAGCGTATCAAAACTGATCGAACTCATTGGGTACCTTGTCAACAGCAGCTCCTTCACCTTGTTCTTGTCCATCCGCTCTTCTTTGCTCTGAAAACAGCAAATGTTCACATCGCAAATAAAAATGTCCATCATTCAGTTGAACCTCGGTTCCCTGGCCAAACCTGCCTGTAATTGCGGGGTGGTCGTTATACTGCAGTTATACTCATTTAGCAATACATTAAAATCAGATAACGACTGCTGAGTGCTTCTTCTTGCTATTGACACAAAAACATGGAAAGGAAGAGACAACATTACAAGATGCAGACAATTAATTGCGTAACCATATCTTGCCTCAATGTCACTTTGATAAACCTTCACTACCAGATTTCTCATTGAAATCTTTTTATATATTTTTTATTGAAATTATTTTCTCGGTTTGACAAAATTTATAAGACACATATATGCACATTGATATTGTACAAAATAGTAATAATTTAGAAAAGCTGCAATGACATTAACTATGACAGCACTCAACAAACACAAGGACAACAACTGCAGTAATATTACACACACACACACACATATTTTCCCCCTGATTTTAATTTATTGAATTTTTTTTTAAAAGTCTAATATCACCATTGTTGTGAACAGACTTTAAATCAATCAAATCAAATCCTGACAATGACCACCATAGAAGCAATAGAAATGGTAGGTACAGTATTCATCTCTCATTGAAATCTTGGTTCAGTACTGGTTCAAAAGTTTAGCAAGGCTGCGCCCCAAAAAATACAGTAACAAGGCCTCTGCTTCAATCACTATTTCACGGGGCACAACAGGTAATATGCCACTGTACAAAACTGAAAGTAATTCTGTGCACAGGTTCACAAGGTGTGGCTTGGACAGGCACACAAAACAAGAATGGAAAGACATACGGTTTTACGGACTATAAGGCGATACTTTTTCCCCAGACTGAGATCCCTGCGCCTTATAACGTGACTGATAATACAGTAAGGCACAGCTCACATTCTCAGCATCAGAAAGTTAGACCCAGATTTCACTGCCTAGGCCCTAAGCTTTCCCATTTTCCAGCAGCAGTGAGCCTGCCAAAAATAGACCTCTTCCTTTTTTTTCTCCTGCTGCCTTCAAGGCCTTTCTGACCTTTTAGTTACCTCTCCCTTACTGGCTGGATAGAGATAACAGTCTCTCTCTTTCTCTGGTGGCATAGGTAGCGAGTTTAAAATTAGAACAGCAGTGGTGCTGGCTCAGATGAGAAGCAGGCAGGAAAAAGGAAGGGAAAATGGCTAGAGTGGGCCAAACTTTATGAAGCCAGAATGCGGCAGAAAAGCATGCTGTGAAGGAAATAGAGTAACAAAAGTTTAATTCTGAGTCAAATTTGGGGGATGCGCCTTATAATCAGGTGCGCCTTATAGTCCGTAAAATATAGTAAGCATGGACAATCGCATAAGCCCTCCGCTGTGGGGGGTGGGTGGGGGGGGTGGGGTGGGGGGTGAGAGCAGTGGATTGAAAAGGAGTGTAGCAGCAGTGCACTCACCTTACACACTTCCATCTCCTGAGAGAGTAGAATCTCCTTCATGGAGCTGAGGCGTACGTTCAACAGCTGAACCGAGGATTCCAGCATCTCCTTCTCTGCTTCCACAATCTGCAGGAGGAGCACGGAATGAAAACTGAAGGTTGTACATGGGTGATGCAACGCCTGCTTCTTACAGTCTCATGGATGAAAGTAAACATTCTCTCAATCCTGAAACGACATGCTTCGATGTTCTCTGAACCTTCCAAATCCTGAAATAATTTCCAATGTTTGTGTGTGCCTGTGCATACAGGATTGATGGGGATATTGATAGAATTGCATATCCATCATCTTGTTTTAACTCATTCAAGTCGTTCCGGCTCTGTCAATTTGATGCATTTGCTTCAAGGGAAGTAAATCTGTTTGATGTCCTCCGGTCTGTGTGCACCTTGGTCATTTCTAAACTCGCTTCGCTCCCTTAGACCACAATTTTGCCTCTGACTTTGCTTTTGTAGTGGTTTATTGTGAGGAAACCGATCGGTGTAGAGAGTTTTTATTTATTTATTTATTTATTAAGACAACTTTTATAGCGCCTAATCTTTAAGCTCTAAGCGCTTTACAGAAATCACTAAAATGAATAATAAACACAATGAACAAAAAGTATACATCAAACATTGACCAACACCCCCCTTCCCTGATCCCTCAGTCAATTTCTCAATCACGCCCAAATAATGAATGACATAATCTACAGAACACTTTCGCAACCAACTTGAAACACTCACACTGATGGACACTTAAAGACGCCCAGGCCACACTATTAACAAATCACACCCACACCCACACTTATAATGATAGAGAGAGAAAGAGAACTAGAGAGAGAAAGAGAAAGAGACAGACATACAGACAGAGACGGAGACACAGAGCCAGACAGAGGGACAGACAGAGAAAGAGACAAGAGAGAGACACACAAACAGAGACAGAAACAGTTTTTCTATATAAAGTCTATATATAAAACAGTCTGATCTACCACTTCCCTATGTCTAAACCTGAAGTAAAACCCCGTAATCTTCTTTCATTTCTCCTTTTGTTTATGTATGTTTTGTTTGTGTGTATGGCTGGAGTGATCTGTGAGGTTTTTTAATAATTCAAAATTGTTGCGATGCGAATGAGTTAATCTGCCATCAGTTTTGGCCGAATGAATGAAAATCTGTTTGATGTCCTCCGGTCTGGAACAGACACATATGGGACATTAGCTGACATAAAGATGGTGGGAACGATCCTGGAGGCAATGCCCGGAGGCAGTGCAACACCAGTAAAGTCCCGATTTTTTTTTTAACAATACAGATATTTCAGTTTTGGCTGAAATGATGGATTTTTTAAAGATGACAAGATGGCCAATCCTGAAGACTCTTTCTATCAACGTTTCTATCCTGATTTCAGGAGCATGTCTGAACTACTTTCACCCATGCAGTCTACATGATCAAAAAATGAAGGGGGAAAATGGCAACTGGTGGATCCAGTCACCAACCATTCACATTCATATTAAGATTGACAGTAAGTGTTCTAAGGTCAACACACACAAAAACACATGTATGTATGTGCAATACAAATGTAAGTGCACATACAAGCACACACATGCAAGCAAGCACACACACACACACACTGATTTTGTTGGTGTATCCACCACATGTTGGCGTACTGTAACTGTCTGTCACTATGTATTCCTTGACTCTGTTGCAGAGTGTCTTAAAATGTTGTACCCACACTTGCTGGGGCTTGTGCTACTGTTAAATGTCCATGGTGTAGATCTTCAGTTACATGATCTGTGTGTCTGTCTGTGTATCTGTCTGTGTCTGTCTCTGTGTCTGTCTGTATGTATGTATGTATGTGTGTGTCTGTCTGCATGCATATCTTGACTTTGTTGTTGAGTGTTTCACATGGCTACCCACACTATTTCAGCCTGATGCTTCTGTTCAGTCAGTGATGTAGGTCTTCAGTTGCACGATCCGTCTGTCTGTGCCTGTGTGTCTGTCTGTGTGCATACATTGACTCTGTTGTTGAGCGTCTCAAATTGCTGTGTCCACACCTGTTGAGCCTGTTCACTGTCAGTGATGTAGGTCTTCAGTTGTACGATCTGTCTGTCTGTCTGTTTGTGTCTGTCTGTCTGTCTGTCTGTGTGTCTCTGTGTCGACATGCATACCTTGACTTTGTTGTTGAGCGTCTCAAATTGCTGTATCCACACTTGTTGAGCCTTATGCTTCTGTTCACTGTCGGTGATGTAGGTCTTCAGTTGCACAGTCTGTCTGTCTGTCTGTGCGTCTGTCTGTGTGTCAGCATACATACCTTGACTTTGTTGTTGAGCGTCTCACACTGCTGTATCCACACCTGTTGAGGCTGGTGTTGTTGCTCACTGTCCGTGATGTAGGTCTTCAGTTGCACGATCTGCTGGCTCTGGTTGCTTAGTTCAGCATCTTTCTCTCTGGGGACAAACAAAATGAGAAAAAAAGAGGGGGAAAATAAGCAGGGAAAGCCATAAATACATGCATAATACCAATACCATAATAATAATAACACAATGACAATTTTCTAAGCAACAAAGACGTACACACAGGTGCTGTCGTCGAGTGAGTAAAACCACTATCTCAAAAACCGTCCGATTGTGTGTCATGGGTTTGAATCCCATTGGCTCCGGTGTTGTGTCCTTGAGAAAACTGCTTTAACCCTTTCACCGCCAATGTCACATTTTTGCACCACAATGGTTTAACACCCAGTCACTAAGAGGCATCAAAGCAGGGTCTGTTATTCAAAGAGCCTTTTTTCTTAATTTTGGGAGGTAAAGGAATTTTGGGAGGTAAATGTCTGTGTACACGTTCAACATTATTCACAAGATATTTCTATTTCCTCGTAGCAACACAGTGAGCTGTAAGTCATATTAAGAGTGGGCTATCACTGTGTTGCCATGGGGAAATAGAAATATCTCGTGAATAATGTTAACGTGTACACAGACCTTAAGGATAGACCTTACGCTATACATGTCACAGAGGAATCCCCAATATTGCAGATTTTTTTTTTCTAAACCCTGGTAATTTCAATGGATTTTTGGGGGGGGGGGGGGGCAAAAAAATGGCTGGTGGCGAAAGGGTTAATCCAATGTTCCTCACTCCAGCCAGGTGTGAATGGGTACCAAGCTACCCAACTCCTGTTTGGGGAGGTTAAAGAGAGGGGTCAGCTCTACTTCCCAATGCTCAGCCTATGACCATAAGCAACTGCGGGACCTTTAACTTTTAAAGTAATAATCAAGTTTTGTCTGCAACATTTTGTTCAATCAAGAAAGAAATACTACCAAAAAAAATCGATGGCTTGGAGTCAAAACGGACTATCTTTAGATAGTCCATTGACATATTATTGAACTTATTACAAAAACTAATCATTTATATAAAACAAAAATCTGCTGAAATATAAAAAGCAAAATCCCCTTTTTATATTTCTGCAGTCATTGTTTGATACAAGTTATTAGTTTTTGTAATAAATCCAATAATACGCCAATGGTCTATCCAAAGATAGTCTATTTTGACTCCAAGCCATCGAAATGCAGTGCAAAACACAAATGAAACAAAAAGGGAGAAAGGGCAAGCTGTGGACATATGTATATCACGAATGTCCAGTTGATAGTGATCAACGCTGACTGAATCATGTGTTTGACATGTTTCTTCACATCCAATAAACAAAACAGATGCAGAGCAAACAAAAAAGGAGGAAAAAGAGTAAGGGAATAACAGAAATATTGAGTACACGGTTACTGACCACTTTATTATAATCACCCTTAATCATCATAAAGAGAAATAAAACAGACACAGCACAACTGCAAAAAAACAAACCCACTCACTGCTGGTTTCAAATTCTGAGGTGTGGCTGTGAGTTGGGACTCTTTTTCTTCTTCTTCTGCGTTCCCAGGCCATAAGGCCATAATGGGTAAGGTACATATGTGTCCGGTTTTTTTTTAGCTTCCACTGGTCTCCCCGCTGCAGACAGCCTACACATTCTGATTTTGGAAGAGCTCAAAGGAAAATAAAATACTTAGAAGATTTTTTGTTTTAATAAAAGCACGAGAATGGACCAATAAGTCAGAAAGATAGTAGACGACAGAAAGCAAAGGGAATAGGCAGAGTCAAAGAGAGTGACAGATTAGAGGAAACACAGAACTTCCAAAAGGTGGGGGAAACTATTTGTACGAAAAGACCACACACACACACACACAGCATCCCCATGGGGAGAGACTTGTGGAGGGGGTGGGGTCATCCAGCTCCCTGAATGGAAGCACGAGGCATCGACCAACTGCCCCGAGTTGGGACTGAATGGCGTAAGAAGAGCAACGCAAATATGGCCCAGGGGGGAAAAAAATGAAAAAAATAACAACCAAACCACTCACTTGAACAGCTGCGTCCAGCTCTCCTCCTTCTCCTTGGCCTGGCGGTGGACGGAGGTCAGCTGGGTGGTGAGGTCAGCCACCTGGGAGGTCAGGTCACCCCTGCAGTGCTCCAGGTCAGCGGACAGGTGCTGCAGGCGACTCTGCAGGTCCTGCACCTCACCTTCATGCTGATGCCTCAGCTCACTCATCTGCGGGACACAGCACACACATGAATGCACACCACTGTTATGTTATGTTTATACAGCTTTGTTCATTTCCACAGAGATTCAGGCTGAAATATGCCCATGCAGAACAGACACTCCTCCAAAGTCGGAGTGTGGCTAGCCATGTGGCGGCGAGAAATAAGCTAGAACACCAAGGCTGCATCAAAATGTTGTTATATTCTGCATAGCTATGCAGGGATTGTCTTTAGCCATGGCAAGCTCCTAGCATAACATCATCAGTCCAAAATCCCTCCGAAGTCGGAGTGTGGCTGCCCACATGGCGGGGTAATCTGAAAATGGTCACACACGTAACATTCTCATCCCTAGCTGGTGCATTTGTACCATTGTGTCACGTCACTAAAGCATAGCAAATTTTCACATGAGATTGGTATTTGGTACTTCATAGTCACAGAGGCATCTCTGTGAAATTCGGGCTGCTCCCACCTGGAGTGCGTCACAGCCAGAGGCGCGCCACCTTTTTTCTTTCATGTGATTTTTGTGCAAGAATTTCACAAGCCATTGTTCAATCTTGTTTTGCCTAAAGCCTAGAGGCAAGCGTTTTCAATACATCTGCATAAAGAAATTAAGAAAAACTATCTGGCAGGTATTTTGCATGTGCCAAAACAAAACCCAACCCAGAAAACCTACATATCACACAGGCAGGCAAAACACTCCGATTATTTTAAACAACAACTTCATAAATTCAACAACACACAACAAGAAATTAAGTAATCTTAAAATAAAAAACAGTACCATATTTTGGGCACTTGTTTCCCAGACTGAGACCTCAGCGCGTTATAATATGATTATTATTGCAAGAAAATATAATAAAAAATTCTGAATTTCGTGTTAAGTCTGGGAAGAGCGCCTTATAGTCCGTAAAATATATGGTAATAATATCAAAGAAGAAACAAAAAGATACAAACCAGGGCTCCCAGGGACCCCCATTTGGGGGTCTATGAAGTACTAAAATTCTAAAGGACCCTCTAAAAGAATGTGCAGGGGGTCCCAGGGACACACTAGAAACATTCTTTTTGCCACTGGGACCCTCTATCCCGCCTCTAGGACCCTCTATGCCGTAAGTGAAGGAGTCCCTAGGACCCCTTGTTTTGGGGGACGATTGGGAGCCCCGACAAACTTCACCTTTTCCTGATACTCCTCCTCTTTGCGCACCAGGTCGTCGCTCAGCGCCATGACACTCTCCTCCCTGTCTCTCTCCGCCGCCTCCACTCGGTGGTCGCAGACTTCCCGCATTGCCTGATGGTCGTTTTCCAGCCGCAGCACCTGCGCCCTCAGCTTGCTCACTTCCTCCGCCTGCCTGGAGATCAGCTCATCTGCGTAGCGCCGCTCGTTGGCGGGCAGCGTCTGCTGCGTGCCGGAGAGCGAATGCTGAAAGGCACGCAGAGCTTCAGATTGCTTTCAAACTTCAAGCAACACATGACCCCTGATAACAGAAAAAGATGGGTCAGTTTAATTAATTAAATAATAAGCAGAGCTTCAGATTGCTTTCAAACTCCATCGGTCATATGACCCCTGCTTACAGACAATGATGGGTCAATTTCCACAATATTGGACCAGTAATGTGTCACTGTAGTATTACACTTAAATTTTGGTTGCAAACTTCATGGGTCAGATGACCCCTGGGTGCACAAAATGAGGGGTCAAATCACCTTCAATACGGGTCAATGACCCGGGCCCGCTGCCAACAATCTGAAGCTCTGGGCAAGCAGTGATGCACCAAGAGTCAAAAAGTGATAGGACAAACTGTCCTGAGACAAATCAAATTCACTTTATTATCTCCCAAGGAGAAATTTTGTTCAGGTGCCAGAATAACAGAGACATCGACATTCAGCATGCATGAATAGGAGCACATTTTGACTTAAAGTGACATGAGTATAAAAATAATGTATGCATAAAATGTATATGGACATATACATTTAGCATGCGTGAGCATAATGTACATATTTAAAGGTTACACAAAACACGCTTAAAAATACACGTCTAAGGATAAGCATACATAGTTTCTTTTTAACACGATGAACACACATTTAAACCTAAAAGGATCATGAGTTTAAAAGGTGGATGATTCTGGGGATGAATGATTTCTTTGACAAGATAAATCAATAGAACAATGTCCTGGCTCTTGCAGAAATCAATAAGACAAATAAATAAAAGCGTGCAGTGTTAAAAATTTAATCAGACAGAGAGAGGGGAACACAATAGGACATTTTCAATTTAATAGGTCAATGTCCTATGACAGGGGCCTCGGGGCATCACTGACTATGTCACCGTGGTACCAAACTTAAACTTTACTGCAGACCTAATGGGCCATACGATCCCTGGCTGCATAAAATGAGGGGTCAATATGGGTCATTGACCTGAGCCCCTTGACAATCCGAAGCTCTGGATGTTTTGGTTATTTTTCATTAATGCTTGTGCAGTCTATAATAGGTACTGTCTTTCGGACGACACAACAAAAAATTGAGGTCTTTGTATGCTAATGCACAATGCGAAAATCAAAGAACCCAGTGGCCACAAGGGAGATGTTGATGGATCAAAATCCTCCAACAAAAAAGAAAGATTCTTTGAGACAATAAAGAAAATACTCTACAATATAACACAATAGTTTTATTTTATTTTTACCCATACATATTCATATCAAATCAAACAACGAATGTAAGTGTACTAAAGCATCCTAGAGAGAACACATCAAAGAAAAAGTCTGTGTACCAACAAAAAATCATTTTAACCCTTTCACCGCCAAAGTCGCATTTTAGCACCACAGTGATTTAACACCTATGTCACCAAAAGGCATGAAATTGGGGTCTATTATCCAAAGACCCTATTGTCTTAGTTTTGGGAAGTAAGGATAGAACTGATTTTATATATGTCACAGGAGAATCCCCAATACTGCAGATGGATTTTGTTCTCTACCCAGGTAAATTTAATGGACATTTTTTTTGTTGAAATATGGCTGGCGGTGAAAGGTGTTAAATTAGTTTTATAACACACTGGTGCGAAAGAAGGTAGCCCTGTGACGAGGTAATGGGTTTAAAGGCTAAGTCCCTAGGGAAGACTTTAGTTTAAAATTTGCCTTTAGCCCACTTCTCTAGGGTATGGGAGATGAGCAACTTTCCCGGCCCCTTTTTCATCTAATAAATTTATATTTGTGCCCGGGTTCTGGCTCGTATGATTGTAAGAAATACAAGTGGTTGATTTGCCTCTAAATGGCAGACAGAGAGAAGTAGGGTTTTACATGAAATTACAAGACTCCCACTCTCATCAGTCTGACCAAAGGGTTCAGTATTATTTGACACTTTGTATTTTATTTACTCCCAAAATCTGCATAAGATTATGCAACAAATAATAATAAAGCAGCTCAATGGCGCCAAAAACTGAAAAATATGGAATAAAAAAAACAATGAAATCCGAAAGGATACACAAGACTTTTGTCTTTCTATAAGGTTCGCCCCATGCCGGAAGGGTTACTAATTATCTTCAATGTCCGTAGGAAAGTTCAAATGATTGGCGCAGTCCGGTGGACTTAGCTTGTGTTTGAAGTTCTGGGCTTGCTTCGTCAGTTGAGAATACTTTCCCGGTCGTTTCCGATTTACGGGCGTCGGCGGGTAATGGCACGGTTCAGATGTGGTTCCCCTCGCGTGATTCCTGGTGTGCGGTTCGTCCTTGCCGACGATCCCGTCTTGGGTGCTTTGTGGAGTCCCGGGGATGATCGTTTCCGGCCCACGATGCCCCTGCTGATAATCCCACAGTAGAAGGTGGATGTAGATTTCTTAAGGCTTTAGAGACACGGGCTTTTCCAGTCCGGGGCAGGGAATTAGTGGATCACCCAAACGTCTAGAAGTCTTCCCCTTGTACACTAGCCCTACATGTAGTTAATAAATAAACTTAATTTCAGTTTTAAACAAACTGAGATCAGTAAAAAACATAAAAGGTGAATCCAAGCCAACATCACTCTCCATCCCAACTCCTGGAAAGGAATGGTATCTATAAATTTCGAGATTTGTCCGGTCCCAATGTTTTTCCTACTAAAAATATACCAAGAAGGGGTTATTAGGCATAAAATCCGTTTCCTGGTACCAAAGTTTGTTTCCAAGTCAGAAGACCAACAACACATACAATAATCAGTGCACATACATAGAATTGAATTGTTTTAAGCCACTTCTTTTTTCTAATAACATATCTATCTAATCCTTATTTCCATCATTGATAACATAGGAATCTGGATCAGAACTAGGGTCAAACAATAACCCAAGTCCTCAATCACCAGTCATCAATAAGGCCTTTACTAGGTGGGCTTTAATTCTGGCTTTGGGAGAGGTGTTAGACTCCTGTACTAGTTTTCTTTCATCAGCGTCTTTTGTGAAAAACTGTTTTTCTCACTAAGCCCAATTATAGCCTTCACTTTTTTCAAACAATGAAAGTCTGGCTATTAGGTTTTTTTTATTACGTCCCCCCCACAGTGTCCCAAGAATGCTGTTCCTAAATGTACTGAACTATCACGCGCCTAATTTCAATCCTTATCACCATTGCCCCGTATTCAAATTCCTTCTCGTGCTCCGGAAAAGCAAAAACCATCTTCAAAGGGATATTAACCCTTGGTTTTTGTCACTTTCTTGTGATGGGTAATGAAAGCGGTGTCTTAACAGAGGGAGATAACCTCCGGTAGGGTGGTAAGTGCTGACCGGGTAGACAATTCGGGGGGGGGGGACTTGAAAAGGACCCATCCCGGAATCGGCACTCTTTTTGAAGCGGCCGGCCAATTAACGTGGCGGCCGGGTCCCAAGGAATGAAAATGAGAGGGGGGGTGGGGTGTAGATAAGAAATGGAGAAAGTGGGTCGCGCGGGACACTTACGTCACAAGCCCTACTGGAAATTTGTGGTTTTCGTAAGACTACATATCCACACCAACAACAACAACAAAACTTACGGCTGTTGTGGCGTCTGAAAGATTTGCATCCAGTCGGTCTCTGAAAAATTGACAATGTTACAATAAATCTTTTTTGTTTCATTGACTTTTTTTTTTTTAAAGGCCTTTTACTTTTTCGTATTTTTATGGGTTTTTTTTTTTTTTGTTTTTTAAAGGGACAACCGAATAACATTACCAAGGCACTGATAAGAACATTGCGGATGAAAGATATTAATTTTTTCCTTTTTCTAAAGAAGAAAATCTGTCCAAGTTCAATTAACCAATAAAGAGATTAAAACAGTATGCCTTTAATATCTTTTTTGCATAAAGTTTTACATTTCTGTACATCGTTTTCGCAAAAGACAAATACAGAACAAACAAACAAACAACAAAAACCACATTTTTCATTCTTTTATTTCAACAACAACAACATCATACAGTATTCATACGGCGCTGAATCTTGATAGCAACCAAATCGACAGTGCACACACACGTTAGCATTCATAGCGCATTCAAACAAAAATGCAATACAAAGCGGAACACACACGGTTTAACATAAATTGTATATAGCAGAACCAGACCTAATGGCAAGAGATGGAAGAGAAAGAGAGCGGAGCTTTAAATGACGGGGGGAACAGGTTGGTCTTGAGGCTAGATTTGAAAGCAGAGAGGGTCGGTCACTGACGGAGGTGGGAGGGAGAGAGGAAGTCCAAATTAAATCACAGCAAATTAACCCTTTTAACTCATTTGCTTACACATTACCAGTGACGCACAGGCTTACAGTCAGTTTTAAATTTAAATCTAAGGGTTGATCGAAAAGAAAACTGCACTGCAGCAAACTCTTGCATTAGGTTTATTTTTATTGTTCATTTGCTAAACAAATATGTGGTGGCAAGAACCTTTGATTAAAGGTGTTTTTTTAAAAAAAAAAACAACCCCCAAAAGAATACAAGAATAATCCAAACAAAAGAAAAATCTATTTCCATGTTTTGTTAACAAATAAAGGGCAGTAAATTCAAGAAAGGTTATTGAATATTTTCATCCATCTGCAAACCAATTATATAATAATAATACTGAGGTGAAAAAATGATAATACAAATGCCGGGCCCCATCCTAACCTATGGTTAGCTAACAGGGCGCCTTTATACAAAATTGAATGGGAAATAAAAAACATGAAAACCAAATCCCAAATAAACTGAGCAGACAAAACAATAACCGGTCCGAGACTTCTTTGCCGTCAAAATGCACAAATTTCTCAAATCCAGGGCCCCCCAACAACTGCTGTGACTACTACTACTAAACTACTACTACCCACCACTACTACTAATACTTAAAGAATAGGGGCCTAAAATCACTT
>CM065705.1:21368153-21383153 GCA_017654935.2 Phymorhynchus buccinoides
GAGAGGAGAGGAATATTATTGTCTGAGAGTCTTGGTAGCTTTTCAGCTGTTGGCTCTTCTCTTTCTCATTAGTGTTGATTTTCCTTGTCGAGGCGTGTTAAGTCCATGCAGTGCATGCTATTTACCTTTTTTTTACGTTTTTTTTATTTGCAATGGTAGCGCGTTTTAGTGTTATATGATTCAATGGTGCATGGTGCGTCTTGCCACATCAGCCTTTCTAACCCAAGCGTATTCTTTTTGATGGCTGAGCTTCTCCTTAGCTCCTCCTCTTTTTCTGTTCTTCCGTCCTGTTCTTATCATCTGAAGAGAGGTCGGGCGACGTTGAAGTTTGTGGCGTGTCACCCGAGGCTAGTCGATGCTGACATGTTTGATTTCGATGACAGTGGGCCGTCTTTCTTATGGCGCAGCCTTCGGTTTTCTGGACAGTTGGAGATGGACGTTGTGTCTGTGTGGCCTCCTGTGTTTGTATGTTTGTTTGTTGTCTGGAAGGGGGTTGATCGTAGTGCATCTCTTTCATCCACGTGCTGTTTTATCGTTGTTCCTATGATACAGTCGGGTGATGTGATAGATGTCGCGTCGACGCTCAGTGTGTTGTTGTCTGCCCCTGAGATTGTCTGGATGATACAAAGTAAGAGAACAACAGAAACAACTAAAAGTTACGTTATTCTGGGTTGGGATTCGTTACATTACGAATGCATTTGAACTCTTATATGGCTACTTTCATGATTATAGTATTTTATGGGGAACACTAAATAACACCCCATTTCTCTCTCTCTCTCTTCTCCAGTCATCATCTACTCTGCTTCTTTTCTCGTGCTCATTCTTCGTCTCTCTCTGTCCATGTATTATTGTGGCATAGAATGCATATTTAAACTTCTTCTTACCGATCTGCACAATTATACTACCAAAAGTGCAGAGTTACGAGGGGGGGATGGGCACCTTACTTGTGAAAACCTAGCTATGCAATTTGCCATACGGCGAGACAGTGGGATTTCTCGTCGCTGCTCTTACCCCGACTGTGACTGCCGTCGGATTTTTTACGTGCGCGAAGCGCACAGAGTTAGACTTTATGTCGCTGCCCTGTTGATCCCGAAGGTACTCGACGTTCACGTTCGATTTTCATGTCAAACTAGAAATAAAGGGCGAGACTGATTCGAACACTGGTCACGTCACGGCTGCAGTCACGCTTACATTTGCAGGGCTACACGTCTTGACCTACCTGTGGGCGCACCCTTTTCCCTAATGGTCTGCAGCCAATAGGGAGCCTGGTTGGCTTTGGGGTATGCTTCCCCAACGCTCAGTTGTCTGCTCTAACCGCTTTTTGACCAAGTAGAGTGGCAATATTTGAGGCCTGGGGTAAAGAGCATCTTCCGATCTTTATGTTATTGTTTCGTGGTTCATTGGCAGATCATCTAATCATGAGATATTTGGAGTAATTTTGTGGGGAAGTGTTAGCGTATCTGGAGTAATCGAACCTAAGTAGAAAACGCTCCTCGAGCTACAGACGGGCGCTCACATCCTATACTTAGGCTTTATCCATAAGAGTGCGACAACCCGGTTGCCCTGATTATTTAATCCTAATATCATTCACTAGCAATATGCTACATCAAACAGTAACATAATTTCAGATGAATTTGCTTAACATATTATTATTGCGATATTGCTTGTAATTATCATGCCCTAATAGTCGTTCGCACAGTGGCTTCAGCTGTTGAGATTATCTTGCGGTCTGAGTCTTTTAGCCAGGGTAATGTGAAGCAAGGCGAACAACTACATTCTGATATTGAATTAACGCGACGGTTGTGACGTTGATGTGTGGATCACTGGATGTTACATGGCTAGTACCTATGTGTGGGCTTTTTCCTGGCGTGGGCTGTTGCTATTGTAGGCCCAGCTCTGCTGGAATACGATATCATTTACTGAATAGCAGATGCTCCCTCTCTCTCATTCTCATACTGTCATGTCATAGTCATGGAAACGACCAGACTAGTGCATCAGTAGGGAGGGTGGGGGGGGGGGGGGGTGGTGGGGGGGGGGGGTGTGGGGGAGAGGTGGGGGTGGTACAGAGGGTTTGGTATTGGTTAGGTTTTATTTTAGAGTTATAGTAGTAGGTTAAGCGGTAGCATTAGTTTAGAGTATTCGCGCACGTCTCGAGTTTCTTATCCTTCGAGTTGGGTCGGGGTAGGGCCAGTGCTTCAGCTGCACACCTGGCGTATTAGGGTAAAGCATACAACAGGGCACAAAGGCACGTCAATCGATTTGCTGCTACCGCTGCCATGAGGCGCAGACATTTGACGTCATCGGACAGTGACGTTTTTGAGGCGTCTTAGATGTGTCATAAGGTAGGAGCTGTTACATATTGCGGCCAGTTTCGTACTTATCTGTATGTTTCACATATCTGTGTTGGGCAGTATGGCTGCATCTGAGTCTATTTTCAGTCCATTAAATAGAATCGATCAATCAGAAAAGTGCGGTTTTCGACGAATTGGTTACGGTTTCTTCAATGAATTATTCCAGAAATGCGGCTATATCATGTCATGTGTCTTGTGACAGTTTTGTCCGATACGCTTGGCATTGCAATTTCGTCCAGCATGACATGCAATTTCGTCACGGCAGGACAAGAGCAAAGCACAGTGACTTGTAGTTTGATAATACATTAATGCATAGCTAATATGTGTTTTTTTCGTCTCGTTTTATAGTATATGTTCGTGTGTGTGATCAGATAAACAAAAGATATGCCTGCCCCCAGGCAAAAACCCCCCAAACGGAATACATTTTATCATAGAGGGTGCGAATTATCCGACTAGTGCACCTGTAAGCCCCTCAGTAGTGAGATATGATAAAAGTTGCAGCTTAGCGTCCCTTCAGTACCCTTGGATGACTATGCTACATGATGGGGGCATTATTACTATATAAGGATGGTGGGGATATCCTGGAGGTACTGCTAAACGATAGGGAAGTTCAATATTTGTAAAAGCGATAGAGTGGTCAGAAACTTCATTGTAACGAAATTGCATTGTGTTTTTTGGATTTTTTACGCATTACAATTCGTCCATTGTTGATTTGTCATAATAGCATTAATCTAAATGAAAAAAAGGATATTTATGCTATTGATATTAATGCATCATAAAATACATGTCCGTGATAAACTACACATGTTTGTTGAAACTAAGATATTAACATTTGTTTTTAAAAGACCCTGTTTCTGCGTGATTTACAGTTTTTATGGTACAGTGACTGTCTTCAGCATGTGGCTAAGATTGAGATCTGCTAGCTTCACGCAGGATTCAACTAAATTTAATTTAGTGAATACTAATGATTATACTGTTTTTATCATTGGATTCCTTTAGTTTTACAACAGCTTTGTGTTTATTATCCATAGAATAGATACGAACACAGTTTGCAAAGTGAGTACCATAGACAAAACTGGACGTAAATTGCTCGGACAGAATTTATATACAGCCCTGCTATAATTTAGGCCGACGATGTTTGATGCATTTCCACGTAATTGTACGTCCTCTTATTTAAAGTCATATCTTGTGACTAAGGCTTGTCAATTAAACGGCACTCCGTCTTCTCTTCGCCTCAGCGTTTTCCTGGATCAGGGTAAAGGCGACTGGGAGGGGGGGGGGTTTTATTTATTCGCTTTGTAGCTTAAAGAAAAGTTTCTTATTTCTTTCTATTATTAATATTTGCTGCTATACGGCTAATGGCTTACGAGTCTTTGTCTTCTTTTGTACATTCTCGGGTTCTGCGTTTACGTGTTTGTCGGTTCTTTCAAATCTTTATCTTAGAAATCTAGAATGATTCTGTGGCGTGTTCCTGAGGCGGGTAGAGCATTCTGAAATTAGAGTTGGTCTTGACTTTGACCAGGGCGGACAACCATAGGCAACGCACTGTGTCGAAGCTTGAACCGCAGGATGCAGTCGCGACTTGGCACACGTTTTTTTTGAGAACAGAGGTCTAAGAGCTTCACGGGGGGGGGGGGATGGCTCACGAGGGTAGGAATCATGTCATGTGGACATTAATCAACGAAACAAGATTGAGGAACGTAGTCTAAAGTACAAGATTGGGCCCATACAATTGTGAAGGTACATGAATTATAACTATCGTTATGGATTACAACTTGAGAAAAAAAATATAAAATAAACAGTGCCTGATGGCCAGTAGAATCGACTCCGGAACCATTGGCATGACAGACACTAGACTAACTACTCTACCAATGAGCATCAAGGTTTTCAGTGTTGATGGAGTGGAATTAACTTATAAGACATGTTGCCTGGTTGAAAACTCTCTAACACCCTCTAATCTTAATGTATGCCTGTTTGTTATCTGTTTTATGCAGTGTTGTTTTTTAAGTATTTAATTATATGGCATCATTTATTGGTTTGAAGCTTGCATGGACATCTGATATGTTGCTAAGTTTGCAGCAATGGATAGCGCTTCTTATTCCCTGAGTAATAATGTCCACAGTTAATCATTTATTGCTTATTAAGTATTCTTCTGTTTTTAGGAGATTATAAAACTCAATCCAAAAATAAAAAGAAAGTACTCAGGTCAGGAGCGTCTAGCGACAGCACTACAGCACACTTACACGACACACAGCACACTTACACGACTTTGCCCGGTACACACCACACAAGCAGCAACAACGGGCACACACAACCGGAACGAACTATCTGCTATATGACTCATCTTCGTGTTGACACACGTATGAGCCAAGCCATAGGGGATGCTTCAGTGGCCTTAAACTGATCAGAATGCTTTCAAATGTGTAGGCGTAATAATTATAAATGACATGCATTTAGATGACTGTGCACGGTGTTCTGAGTGGCTAGTATTGTCTTACTCAAACACACGAGGCGAGAGGCTGTTGATCTACCGGATGGTTATAGCAACTTCCGCTCGGTTGGACTGGGGGGGGATTGATAAGCTTAGGCAAGTATCACTCTCCACACACCACTAACATTAGCTCTCTTAATTTTTCCTGAACAATTCCTTATGGTCTTCGCTTTAAACATTGAAGCCTAAAGGAGCAAGGAATCAGGTTTGGTTTGATTTTGACAAATATCTACAGAAGTTCTAATGAGGAACAAATTTGGGCAATGCTCAAACCGCGTCTTAGGGCGCTCAGTGCTAGCTTCAGACTCTCGGAGCAGGGAGGCTAACTATGCATGTTTTGAATGGAATACGTAGGTGAATCCGCGCTATCGCGGCCAGGTCGGATATTTCTGAAAGGAGTCATGGCGTAGCTTGGTTGAGCTGTTATTTAAAAGATAATAAGAGCTTGCTTTGACTGGAACTATTATTTGCCCAGTACTAGTTATCTTGATATCATAGTATAGTTGAGCTTCAGAATTATTCGACATGTGTTTGCTTCTTTGAATCTCCGGCCCGCACACCGCCCTACCTACTCTCGACACCACCGCCTTGCTTTTCTGTGATGTTAAGTCTTACATGTCTCCTAAGATCTAATCTATAGATTTTCTCATTTTTCTTGGTGTTATCTTCTGTAAATCAGAAAACAAAGACGTCGTTAGGTGTGAGGGGGTAAGTGAGGCTACATTAAAGAAAAATAGCAGCCGGGGCAAGGTTCTCCCTGATTCATCAATGAGGCGAGGCTTAGGGGGCGATGATTTGACGCTCCACCCCCCTCCCCCCCCCTCTCTCGCTCTCTCTCTCGATTTTCTCGCTTCTCATTGCTCATCATCTCTTTCTTCTTCTCAAACATGGATCAGTCTTCTCTCTTCTCCCTCTCCTGCCTCCTCCTCGTTTCCATCAGTCTGCTCTCTCATCAATCTTCTCTTCTGGCATCTGCTGCTCTCTATCTTCTCTTCTCATCTCTGCCTGCTCAATCGCCAAGATCTAAGAATATGCACGCGCTAAGGCCGCCCTACTGGTTTGATTTGCCGACTCTCACCCTGGCGGTGAAAATGTGCGTCCTAAAATCTTGACCGTTCATTTGGCAAGGAGGCTCAGTCTGCAAGCATATGGTCCAAGTTTAGCCTCGTAGTCTGGGAGCTGGGGGGCGGGTTGATCGGGGTACCTGCACGCCCCGATCCGTTAACGTAACCGCGAGCTCCACACTATGGCTTTATACTATTTCAGTTCGTACTTATTTCTGCTAAGATTCGTGCCAGGTTACCTTCTTTTTAAATATAGCGGCGGCGAGAGTTCAGGCTATAGGAGTTAAGATGAGCGAGTCTTAGCAGGCGCGGCAGTAAAGGACGAAAAATATAAAAAAGCTGTCAGCCAACATACGCAAGTCCCGCCATGTGGTCATCACTCTTAGGTAGCTAGTAGTTCTGTGTAAATACTTGATTGTTTTGCTATATTATTGCGTGTCTGTTCAGTGTTGCTAATGTGTATATCGTGTCTGTTCTGTAGTGGGGGGGGAGGAAAATGTGTTAATTGGCGTGTCTGTTGCAGTGTTTTCTAGTGCTATATTACGTGTCTGTTCAGTGTTTGCTATGTGTTAATTGCGTGTCTGTTCAGTGTTTGCTATGTGAAGAAGGCGAGCAGTGTTATTTGTGGGGGGGGGGGAATATGTGCAATAATTCCGGCATCCGTTTCGGTGCCCTATATGTTAATGAATCATGTTCAGCTAAACTACCGCTTTACGCAACTTTAAAAGTTTTATGTTTGGCTAAATTACTGACACTTGACTTTAAAGTATAATTGTTTTGGGTACATGACATACAGTATGGGATCTGACAACATGCTGTCACACACCTTTTATGAATTATTACCTCCCTTTGCTTCTCTCAAATACCTGGAGGCCTCTGCTACTTAAACGAACAATAACTCTGTAGAATCAAGGGGAAATGCATAGAACAATATCTTATCTCTGGATATTGCGTCCCAGTTCATACAGAATGCATCGTGAAAAAAGGGTAGGCGGGGGGAACACACACACTTGCAGTGATGTCCCGAGGACCAGGTCATGAGCATAGTCTTATTAGAACTGAAAATGCCCTATTCCACTGAACTCCACCGGAAGTGATCAGCAGCAGTGCAGTATCTCCTCGGCTGGTTGCCTCCTTACAGCCTTACATAGATTCTCGCCCCGGACTACCGATTTCGATTCGTGACTGACAAACCAGGGTGGTGGCTGCCGAGTTGAGATCGGAACGAGCGGCGTGGGAGCCAATGCCACTGTACGGACCAGAAGATGGGACAGGCAAGAAAAGAAAGAAAGAAAAGATCCTGTTGTTTTCCCCAATTCAAAACACAAAAAGGTTATACTGAAATCAACACTGTCGACTTTTGTACTACTGATTTCTACAGAGCCAGGGACTGTTGTCCTAATCTGTTCCTAATTGATTCTGGACACCAGACAAAATCAAGGTTGGGCTGTGAGTTGGGCGCCCAGAAAATGGGACAGAAACAGAAAAAAACATAACAAAACAAAACAAAGCAAAACAAAATGCTTGTTAATTAATATCAACTAATGATAATGATGATCATCAGATGGAGAAAACCCTCCTCTCAGCCCACCTCCCGTGGGTCGAAGAAGAGCAAGAACGAGCCACCCAGTACCGGAGCTGTAGAGGTTGTCGGTTTTGCCGCCCAATTTGCCGCCTTGTGTCAGGAGCGAGGCCTGCTGTATGTACCAGATGTGGTACTGCTTCGGCACCCTTCCTTCTCCATGCAGATGTCCACCAGCATAGACTACAGAGGGAAGGTGAGCTTCTGTTGATAACAAAGATGATGTTGAGGTGTGCCATATGTACCAGATGTGGTACTACTCTGAGCCCTCAACCCCCCTCTTTCTCCCCTGATGATTTCCCACAAGCAATAGACTTAACAGAGGGAAGGTGAGCTTCTATTGATGACAAAGATGTGGGTGAGGTGTGCCATATGTACCAGATGATGAGTACTACTCTGCCGCCCCCCCCCCCCTCCTTCTCCATGGCAGAATGTCCACCAGCATAGACTACAGAGGGAAGGTGAGCTTCTGGTTATAATGCCAAAAGATGATGTTGACGGTTTGCCATATGTACCGGGTGTGGTACTGTTCTTCCCCCCCCCCGCGCTTACTCCATTGAGATGTCCACCAGCATAAGACTTCCAGAGGGAAGGTATTCTTCTGTTATGATACAAACAAAATGATGTTGAGGTGTGCCATATGTTAACCAGATGTGGATCTACTTCTCCCGCCGCCCCCCCCTCCTTCTCCATGGAGATGTGATCCACCAGCATAGACTACAATAGGGAAGGTGAAGTTCTATTGATGACACAGATGTTGTTGAAGGTGGTGCCATAAATAGTACCCGAGAAGATTGTGGTACTCTGTTTCTGTCCCCCCCTTCTTCTCCATGGATATGGTCACGTCGCATAGACTAACAAGAATGAAGGTAGTCATGCTTCATCGTTGAAATGACAAAAGTTCGTTGAAGGTGTGCCATATGTACTGTGGTACGGCTCTGCCCCCCCCCCCCACCCCCACCACCATCCTATCTCAATGGCAGATGTCCCAGAGGAAGGTGAGCTTCTGTTTGATGACAAGATTTTGAGTGTGCCGTATGCACCATATGTGTACATGCTCTGCCCCCCCCCCCCCTCCTTCTCCCTGCAGATTTCACCATAAGGAAGTGTGATCTTCTGTGATGGCAAGATGAATGTTGAGGTGTGCCGTTGCCCAGATGTGGTACTGCTCTGTGCCCCACCCCCCCCCCCGTCCTGTCTCCTGCAGATGTCACCAGCAGGAGTTTAGCTTCAGTTGATGACAAAGATAGATGTTTAGGTGTGCCGTGTGCACCAGATGTGTACTAGCTCTGCCCCCCCCACCCCCTCCCATCCCCCCTCCTTCTCATGCAGATAGTCACCAAAGAGGGAAGGTGAGCTTCTGTTGATGACAAATATTTTGTATGAGTGTGCCATTGCACAGATGTGGTACTGCTCTTGCCCCCCCCCCCCCCCCCCACCCAACTCCTTCTCCATGCAGATGATCACCAGAGAGATGAATGTGGTGAGCTTCTGTTGATGACAAAGATGATGTTGAGGTGTGCCGTATGCACCAGATGTGGTACTGCTCTGCCACCCTCCCCCCCCTACCCCCCTACTCTTCACCAATGCAGAATGTCACGCAGAAGGAAGTGAGCTTCTGTTGATAACAAAGAGTGATGTTGAGAGTGTGCCGTATGCACCAGATTTGGTACTGCCTGCTCCCCACCCCCCCAGCCCTCCACTTACCTTCTTCCATGCAGATGTCACCAGAGAGGAAGGTGAGCTTCTGTTGATACCAAATATGATGTTGAGGTGTGCCGTATGCACCAGATGTGTGGTACTTACTTCGCCCAACCCACACACCCCCCCCTCCTTACTTCCATGCAAATATCACGCTAGAAGGAAGGTGATGCTTCTGTTGATAACTGATGATGTATGTTTGGGCATACTGGCCCTTCTGTTGCTAAGGCAGATGGGAACCACTTCGTCTCTGGGTCCCATCTGCACCTTCTGGTATTTCTTTTTCATTCTGTGATTATTAATAATGATGATATTGTTTTTGTTCTTCTGATGGTGTATGATTGCTGCACAAGTATAGAGCAGTTCTGTTGATGGACGGTGTTGTCTTCTCCAGCTCTTGCTTGGATCCACTGAGTTTAAGTCGCCAGCAGTGTTCTTGGTGGGCCACACTAAAGTCTTCTTCTCTTGGGGGAGGAGCAAAGCCTTCAAATTGAAAGTTCACTTTAGGACATGCTTTGGGATGGGGTAGGATGGGGGAATCCTCCATGTTTGCTCCAAGGGCAAACATAAGCCCCTCCATTTTTAATGCCTATTTGTTACTGGTGTTTAGTAGAAGTTTATGACGGTAGGTAACATATACAGTGGGTGAGTTCTTAATCATAGTGTGGCTTTTGTGTAGGCGCGTGGTGTGTGTGTTCTCCTAAATAATGTTAAATTAGACCGGAAACGTGCATAGCTTTGTGCGAGGTGTATGTGAATTGTTAGCTTTGTGTATGCATGCGTTTATGTACGTGTGTGTGGTGGTGGTGTGTGGTTGTGTGAGAGAGTGTGTCAGAGAGTCAGGGAGAGAGAGGAGAGAGCAGTAGAGAGAGAGAGAGGAGAGAGTAAGTTGAGAGAGATATGCGCGTTAGTGGTTGGTCAGTCTATGAATTGTTAATAATGCATACTTATGTTTAATGTTCCTGAATTTACATGTGCGTGTATATTCCTGTGAATGTGCTGCTCCTTTACTGTCCCGATGAATTGGAGATGTTTTCAGAGGAATTGCTACTCATGTACCACCGCTACTGGAAGTGTGTTGCCAAAGACCTTAGCGAGGTTACTTACTTAAGCCGGTCGACAACTATGTGACTCGATCATTCTGACTCAGAGTCGGGCCCATCAGGAGACGGCCTACAGAGGAGTGTGCTAAATCCCACTGATCATCTGCCCGATCAGATGGCTTGTGACCTAGTTCTGTGCGGGAAATAAATTTGTCACGTCACCGAACCATGTCGGAGTATATGAGGAGTCGAATGGTCGGTCTCCAGCTTAACTTCAAATTTTTAGTACCACCTTTCCCCTACCCATTCCACCCCTTCCACTCCCTGTAGAAGACTGGGATAGCAATTTATCATAACCCTACATGAGTTCGGAAATAAACCTTATCTTTTAACTGTGTTATAAAATTACTAGCAGCTTCGCACCGCCCGCTACGCTTCGCGGCAGTTTTTGCCTGCCGAGAGGTTTTGCACATGCGCGCATACACGCACATACACGTGCGCGTGGAGCACACACGCACACACACACATACTCACACGCCACACGCACTCAATGCACAACCGCACTATCCAGCACGACACGCACATCGCGCACACATCACACAGACACACTTACACACACAACACAACACACACACACACTCCAAGTACTATGAGGCAAACTACGATTTAATACACATATTTTAACCTTTAGAATGGTTACTTACCCTTCTTTTAGTACAGAAGGCATAAATGAATCTATTTTTGAGTCTTCCTTGGCGGAGGTTGTATACTGAAAGCTCAAACATTCAGGATTCTGAATAAGTTGAAGCGATGATGGATCAAGAATATAATGGTTATAGGGGGGTTTGAGTGTTTTTCACTCAAGAAATATATATGGTTATAGGCCAACAATTTCCTCACAATGAGCGACTTAGCTGGCTCTTTTGCCCGCCATGGTGGCATAACGCTCGAGTGGGGCTAATCCTCTCTATATTCTTAGTTTGGGGAGAGAGCGAGAAGAGAGAGAGAGAGATAGGGAGGAGTCCAACCCCTCTCTCTCTCTCTCTCACTACGGGGGCCAACTAAGAATTATTATAGCATGATAAGCCCCACTAGTGGTTTTAAACGTGCGCCCTGGCGGTCAAATAATCGCCATAATACAAGCGACTGTATTGCGCGGGTAAATTGTGCACGCTACACATACACTCACTCACACACACACCACACACACACTACACACAGACACACCAATCCATTTTTTATGATATGTGAATGAAATGAAATGGCAAAGTGTAGCAAACCGACTCTCTCTCTCTCTCTCTCTCTCTCTCTCTCTCTCTCTCAATCTCTCTCTCTCCCTCTCTCTCTCTCTCTCTCTCTCTCTCTCTCTCCTCTCTCTCTCTCTCTCTGACTTTGCTTTTTTGTCTGTCTGTCCTTTCTGCCTCCCCCTTCCCACTATCATCTCTCTGTCTTCTTTGTTCTTCCTTAATTTGTCTTCCTTCGTTATTTTTTCCCGTTTTGGGATGACTATGGAAAGACCTAAAAAGTAAGATCCACAATCCATTCTGGGACTCTCTTCTGAGGCATATATAAAACCGTAAGGCGAGAGCCTGTGGCCTTCATAAATTTTAAAATCTCAGACTTGTGCGCCCCAAACATTAAAAACTCTAATTTCTTTTCTAAAATATCTTACTAAACTTTAAACATATAAATTATAATTTCAAAATATTATGTTTCCTGACTCAAAAAATCCACTTTTTTTTTCGGAATCTGTATAATTTCAAATGGTCTTTTGACTTCTTTATTTTCTCCCCTTTCTCCCCCTGACTACAGAAAGACTCTAGAATCTCTTTCTTTTTCTCCACAATCCTTCTCTCGGATCTCTCTCTCTCGTTCATATCTCTCTCTCCTCTCTCTCTCTCTCTCTCTCTCTCTCTCTCTCTCTCTCTCTCGTTCTTTCTCTAAGCCTGTGGCCTTGTCTGGAGATGCACTGGCATCGCCTTGCTCCTTTGTAGGGGGCTGTCGGAAGTCGTTCTGGTTTCTGAGTGGGGTGTCTGGTTTCCGGTGGGCTCTGCAGTTCATGAAAAACGGGCTGGTGTATTTTGAGCTCAACCACCCATGGGAACATTTCGCAAGGACTTCTCCGCATCGTTTCCGATGGTCACCAAGCCGGGAGCAGCTAGGTGTCCCTGTGTACTTAATGGACTGTCCCGTGTGTGTGCCTGCTCTTAAGTAACCGCAACACAGACTTCCAGGGCTGGAGCAGGGTTGCTCTCGTGTTGATAGGGCAGGCGGGGCTGATGCATCCCTGGGTCCCATCAGCACCTTCGGGTGTTTCTTCTTCCTTGTCTCTGTCCCCTCTCCCCCCCCCCCCCCCTCTTAAAATAATACTTTTTTTGTTGTCGTTATTGTTGGCAAAATGAAAAAGAAGCGTGTAAGCATACTTTGCTTACTCTTTAGCAATAATAATATATAAAAATAAAAAACATTAAAAAATAAAATAAAAAAATCAATAATAACATATAACAAAAAAAGATTCCTTCATTCCTTCTGTTCTTTACTTCTGTCCTACTCTTACCTTTGCTCACCCCACCCCCCTATATCTATCCCCTCTCCCTTTCCTCCCTCTCCCCTGTCCTCCCTCTCCTTCCTCCCTCTCCCTTTCCTCCCTCTCCCTTTTCCTCCCTCCCCTTTCCTTCTCCCTTTCTCCCTCTCTCTTCCATCTCCCGCTCCTCCCCCTCCTCCTCCCTCCTCCCTCCCCCTCCTCCTCCCTCCCCCTCCTCCTCCCTCCCCCTCCTCCTCCCTCCCCCTCTCCCCACCCCACTACCCCCACCCCCACTCTCTTTTGCCCCCCCCCCCCGTTGCCCCGCGTACTCCACCTCTCAGCACAACTACTACTACTGTACTACTATTGGGCCTACTAGGAGACGTGCGGGTCAGTATGGCGGTTGAGCACAGCTCCTCCCGTGTACGCCTTACCAGAGCGCCCAAACTGGGGTCCATATCCCCCTCGCTCAACCCGAAAGGCCCCAGGATCTCCCCGCCCCCGAGTCCCAGGGCCGTCGTCAGAGCCTCCGTCGCGGGCTCCCCCAGAACCGTGGGTGAGGCTCCAGTGTGTGTTTATTACGGGATTCGGTCGAGTATACCAATGCAGCCTACAGTCGAATATACCAATGCAGCCTACAGACGAATATACCAATGCAGCCTACAGTCGAAAATACCATGCAGCCTACAGTCGAAAAATACCATGCCAAAAATAATAAAATACTTATGAATTACAGTCCAGATTCAGTAAGAAAGAAAAAAAAAAGATATAGGCCTACCATGCAGCCTACAGTCGAATATACCATGCAGCCTACAGTAGAATATACCATGCAGCTTACAGTTGAATATACCATGCAGCCTACAGTAGAATATACCATGCAGCCTACAGTTGAATGTACCATGTAGCCTACAGTCGAATATACCATGCAGCTTACAGTTGAATATACCATGCAGCCTACAGTAGAATATACCATGCAGCCTACAGTAGAATATACCATGCAGCCTACAGTAGAATATACCATGCAGCCTACAGTCGAATATACCATGCAGCCTACAGTCGAATATACCATGCAGCCTACAGTCGAATATACCATGCAGCCTACAGTCGAATATACAATGCAGCCTACAGTCGAATATACCATGCAGCCTACAGTCGAATATACCATGCAGCCTACAGTCGAATATACCATGCAGCCTACAATCTAATATACCATGCAGCCTACAGTAGAATATACCATGCAGCCTACAGTCGAATATACCATGCAGCCTACAGTAGAATATACCATGCAGCCTACAGTCGAATATACCATGCAGCCTACAGTCGAATATACCATGCAGCCTACAGTCGAATATACCATGCAGCCTACAGTGGAATATACCATGCAGCCTACAGTCGAATATACAATGCAGCCTACAGTCGAATATACCATGCAGTCTACAGTAGAATATACCATGCAGCCTACAGTAGAATATACCATGCAGCCTACAGTAGAATATAACATGCAGCCTACAGTCGAAAATAAATGCAGCCTACAGTTGAATATACGGTGCAGCCTACAGTAGAATATACAATGCAGCCTACAGTCGAATATACCATGCAGCCTACAGTAGAATATACCATGCAGCCTACAGTAGAATATACCATGCAGCCTACAGTAGAAAATACAATGCAGCCTACAGTCGAATATACCATGCAGCCTACAGTAGAATATACCATGCAGTCGAATATACCATGCCTACAGTAGAATATACCATGCAGCCTACAGTAGAATATACCATGCAGCCTACAGTAGAATATACAATGCAGCCTACAGTCGAGATATACAATGCAGCCTACAGTAGAATATACCATGCAGCCTACAGTCGAATATACAATGCAGCCTACAGTCGAATATACCATGCAGCCTACAGTCGGTTATTCAATGCAGCCTACAGTCGAATATGCACTGTAACCTGCAGTTGAATATACAATGCAGCCTACAGTCGATATATACCATGCAGCCTACAGTAGAACAGTAACCATGCAGCCTACAGTATACCATGCAGCCTACAGTCGAATATACCATGCAGCCTACAGTAGAATATACAATGCAGCCTACAGTAGAATATACCATGCAGCCTACAGTAGAATATACAATGCAGCCTACAGTTGAATATACCATGCAGCCTACAGTCGAATATACCATGCAGCCTACAGTAGAATATACCATGCAGCCTACAGTAGAATATACCATGCAGCCTACAG
>CM065705.1:21388153-21391353 GCA_017654935.2 Phymorhynchus buccinoides
AGCTCCCCGTATGGAGGCACGAGGCATCCACCCACTGCCCTTATTTTCCCCATGTTGTTGTTGGGTAAAAGGAAACAATTAAAGAGAGAGAGAGAGAGGTCGAAAGTCAAAGTCAAAAATAGCTTAATGTTTAGGCCTACTGACCCATAACAATAAGCAGAGAGAGAGGGGGGGGGGGGGCAAATTGCAGGGGACTGACTTACTTTAGACCACAAATACAGCGAGGGGGGGGGGGGAGCGGATGGAGAGAGAGAGAAGGAGAAGAGAGGGGGGAGGGAGCGAGAGAGAGAGAGAGGGAGAGAGAGAGATGAGAGAGAGAGAGAATAAGCGGATAGGGTTTGTATTTTATATTCGTTCTTCATGGAACGATGACAATGCCACATCGTTGGATAATAAACCAGGGGGATGACGACTACAATGATGATGATGACATGACGACAATTTGGGGGATGAAGATGACTCGATGGATGATGGATGATGATGATGATGATGATGATGATGATGTGATGATAGACCTAGTGATGACGGACAATAATTGGTCATGATGACAAAAGTGGATGACAGATAGGCCTAGTTGATGACGATGATGATAGTAGGATGGTGATGATGGCGTAGATGATTACCCACTCTAATGACAGGCCTCCTACTGATGATGATCATGGTGATGATAGTGATGATGATGTTGGTGATGATGAGGAATTGAATTGCTTTATGATGATGATACATACACCTAGTTGATGACGACAATAAGTGAGTGATGACAGAAGTGATGACAGCATGCCTAATGAGGACGATGATAATAGCAGGCAGATGATGATGATGGCCTAGAATGATGACCACTTTAAGGTGTTTAGTTGTGTTTTAAAGATCAAATAGTCAGATGATGATGGATGGCGTCGATGATGACCACGAATCTAATAGCACGCCTTAATGATGATGAATTATGATGATGATGATGATGATTGAGGATGATACACCTAATGATGACGGACAATACTGATGATGACAAAAGTGATGACATATAGGCCTAATGATGACGATGATGATAGTAGATGATGATGATGGCGTAGATGATGACCACTCTAATGACATGCCTTACTGATGATGATGATGATGATGTTGATAATGATGATACTATGAGTGATGATGATAACAATGATGACAACAATGATGATGACATATAGGCCTAATGATGACGATGACAATGGCAATGATGATGACAATGGCGTAGATGATGGGACCCACTCTAATGACAGGCCTACTGCTGATGATGATGATGATGATGATGATGTTAGATAGCACGATGATATGAGTTATAACCCCTAGTGATGACGACAATAATGATGATGACAAAAGTGATGACATATAGGCCTAATGATGACGATGATGATAATAGATGGTGATGATGGCGTAGATGATGACCACGGGTGGTGATGATGGGATGGTGTATATAATGCAAAATGACACAAAATATGCCCACTTGATGATGATGAACGATGATGATGATGATGGATTAAGTGATAGCACCTAGTTGAAGAGTGATACGACAATATGAGGATGACAAAAGTGATGACAGATAGGCGCTACTGTGAGACGATGAATGATAGTGATGATGGTGATGGCGTAATGATGACGCATCACTCTAAATGATGATGGTGGTGATGAAGGATGATGATGATGATGATGATACACCTAGTGATGACGACATACTGAATGATGACAAAACTGATGACAGATAGGCCTAATAATGACGATGATCGATGATGTACGTATATGATGACCACTCCAATGACAGGCCCACTGATGATGATGATGATGATGATGATAGAGGACTAGTGATGGACGACATAATGGTGATGGCAAAAGTGATGACAGATAGGCCCTAATGATGAGATGATGATAGTAGATGATGATGATGGCGTGCCAGGCCTACTGCATGATGATGATGATGACGAGTTGGTGAGACTATTCTGTGCTGCACAGAGGGCTACGGAATGATACAGGACAATATTATTTCTCCTGAAACAAGAAATCAAACTGGACAAAAGTCTGGCTCCGTCCAGAAACCCAATTATAGGACAACGTTCACCATTGTTAAAATTCAACAGGACAATTTTGTACTGAAAGGAGAGAAACACCACAGCCATTTTCAGTTTTAACAGGACTGCCTATGACCTGGGACCTCGGGTACACCACTGGAAATACTATGACTGGAGTGATGACTAATGCTGATAGTTCTAATGATGACGACGAAACAAACAATCGATGAGGATATGATGCAAGCTGGTGAGAAAGTACTCACAGTGATGACTACCTTGCTGATGTCCTAATGATGACGACGATCACACAATCGATGGATGATGATGATGGCAATGCTGGTGATGCATATGATACAGTGATGACTACCTGCTGATAGTCCTAATGATGACGACGATGACAACAATCGATGATGATGATGAGGCAATGCTGGTGATGCATATGATTCAGTGATGACTACATTGCTGATAGTCCTAATGCTGACGACGATAACAACAATGATGATGATGATGATGGCAATGCTGGTGATTGCATATGGGACTAACAGTGATGACTACCTTGCTGATAGTCCCTAATGATGACGACGATGACAAAACAACGATGATGATGATGATGGCCAATGCTGGTGATGATATGACTTCCGGTGATGATACATTGAGATAGTCCTAATGATGACGATCGATGACAACACTCGATGATGATGAGATGATGGCAATGTGGTGATGCATATGACTACAGTGATGACTACTTGACTGATAGTCTAATGATGGACGCGAGACAACAATCGATGATGATGCATGGCAATGCTGGGATGCATATGAACTGGAGTGATGACTACCTTGCTGATAGTATAAATGATGACGACGATAACAACAACGATGATGATGATGATGATGGCAATGCTGGTGATGGCATATGGCTCAGTGATGACTACTTGTGATAGTCTATGATGAGACGATGACAACAATCGATGGGACGATGATGGCCAATGCTGGTGATGCATATGAACTCAGTGATGTACTGTAGACCAACGGAAGATGATGAGGAGGGACAGTGATAACGATGATGATGATGGACAAACGATACCAGGGACGAATATGACTGAGTGATGATACTAATGCTGCGATCCTAATGAAGACGATGAGGAGGACAAGATACGTTGA
>CM065705.1:21391853-21421853 GCA_017654935.2 Phymorhynchus buccinoides
GGGGCAAGATTCCTGTCGCAAAGGAGCTTCTCTGTTTCGGCCTTAGAAGGCTAAAGCGAAACGGTTAGCTTCTGCCATCTCCCCGGCACAGAGGAAAGCCTTAGCCTTCCGATTGGAGTGGTCCAGAAGCTTAGGAGCTTGCAAGAACCAGAGCTCCTTTCCCTGGTGAGTGGCCGGACCGGGCCAGAACACGCTGCTACGCCCTTGCCTGGATGGAGACGGACTTAGCTAAGTCCACGTCCGAATCCACTGGAGAGCGCTGACGTAACAAGCCTCTGGGGTGGACTGACTGGAAGAACCAGGAGAAACCACCCCAACTTTGAGACCGAGTACCCACAGGGGGCCGGTGAACGCCCAAGCCGAGTGGTGGGACACCGTGCCGCCTGCTGGAAGCTGGGCGGACGGGAGTGCCGTCAAGGGAGCCGTGCGGCGAGCCATCGCGCCGTCGACGTAAGTCTGACAGGCGGAAGACCGTTGCCGGTGGACGGGCTGAAGAACCGCTACCGAATCCGTCTTAGACGGACGGTACGGGGAGCCAACATCGTGCCCTCGGGCCACGGCGGTGGCCACCGCTGCGGACACCGCCCGTCGGACCACAGACCGAAGCGGGCGGTGACGCAACCGCCGGACCATGGACCGAGCGTTCCGTAGCGGACGGTGACGGAGACCGTAGCCGTCTGACCGCAAGGTGGCGCCGTGTGTCCCGGGTCCCACCGCCGGCAGCCGGCGGCAGGACCGGGTGGGCGGCTGGCCGTAGCCTGAGGCCGTAGTGCCGCGTCAACCGGTGCCGTACCGAACGTACGGACACCGGGAACCATGGGGGGGCTACCCAGACGGTGCGCCGGTGCCAGCGGCGACCAACGAGTACCGTGCGGTGAATCACCGTGCCGCCGGCCGAAGGGCGGGCGGACGGCAGACCGCTGGACCCGGACAGACCGTGACGGGCGGACGGACACCGGAAACCATCGGCGGCTACCCAGACGGTGCACCGGTGCCAGCGGCGACCGACGGGTACCGTGCGGTGAATCACCGTGCCGCCGGCCGGAGGGCGGGCGGACGGGAGACCGCTGGACGCGGACAGACCGTGACGGGCGGACAGGGGAACCGCCGTCACGGGGTCCGAGCGATGAGTCACCGCGCCGCGGACCGAAAGGCCGGCGGCCGGGAGATCGCTGGCTGGCTGTAGCCGAGTGCCGCATCGACCGGTGCCGTACCGTCCATACGGCGACCGGGAACCAAAGGCGGTTACCCGGACGGTGCACCGGTGCCACCGGCGACCGACGGGCACCGTGCGGAGAATCACCGTGCCGCCGGCCGATGGGCGGGCGGACGGGAGACCGCTGGATGCGGACGGACCGTGACGGGCGGACGGGGGAACCGCCGTCACGGGGTCCGAGCGATGAGTCACCGCGCCGCGGACCGAAAGGCCGGCGGCCGGGAGATCGCTGGCTGGCCGTAGCCTGGAGCCGAGTGCCGCATCGACCGGTGCCGTACCGTCCATACGGCGACCGGGAACCAAAGGCGGTTACCCGGACGGTGCACCGGTGCCACCGGCGACCGACGGTGCACCGGTGCCACCGGCGACCGACGGGCACCGTGCGGAGAATCACCGTGCCGCCGGCCGAAGGGCGGGCGGACGGGAGACCGCTGGATGCGGACGGACCGTGACGGGCGGACGGGGGAACCGCCGTCACGGGGTCCGAGCGATGAGTCACCGTGCCGCGGACCGAAAGGCCGGCGGCCGGGAGATCGCTTATGTTTGGACGCACGGCCAACCGGGGCATCCGGAGACCGTCGTTCACCACGGCGGTCCGCCGATTTACGGTGAGCCCAAACAACCGGTGCGTCCTCGTCGACTCGGGCCGGCTCCAGCCGAACCCGAGGAAAAGGGGTGTGAGGACGCCCGGGGCCCGATCACCAGACATACTTCCGCAGAAGATGTACCAGCGCGGGGAGGGATAGCCTCCTGGCCTGTGGAATCCCTCGGCCACTCAGTGGGCCGTCATGTGGGGCCGTCCCTCCAGGGCACAACGGACTTATTGCACAGGCCTTCGGACAAAAGTCCGGATGGACCAAAGTCTCCCTCCTCCCGGGAATGGGTGGAGGAAGGAGACCCCCGACCCCCCAGAGACAGTCCGTCAGTGGGGGCTGCCATGCCTTGGCAAGTCGGGTCAACCAGGGGGATCCTGCGTCCCTGGGGATCCATGCGCTTACCAAGCGACTTAAACGGAGAGGACCACCGGCCGGAGGTCCGAGAGACGGTCCGGGTAGAAAAGGGCCTCCTAGAACAGACATGATGAACATCCATGGGAGAAAAAACATGGGGTGACACCGAAGGTCTGACGGAGAAAGAGACCCAACTGATCCAATGGATAATATTGGAGACGCTGATCAGATAGGCTCAAGTATTACGAAGAGACCAGACTGATAAAATTTGAGGAAAAAAGCCCCTAAAAAGGCTAATAATCCCCGACTGAGAGGAGAGATTAGAAAAGTTGAGCTCGGGAACAGAGGACTGCTCGGGAACAACTTTGAGCTAAGTCGAAGAAGACGACCTTTACTGGTCCAATTTGAGGAAAGAAGCCTAAAAAAGGCTAAAAACCTGAAAAAAGATCTGAAAAGTCCCGCTCGGGGACAGAGAATGCTCGGGAACAACAGAGGCGGAACGCGAAAAAGAAGGCGAGTCTGCTTGTTGAGCCGTAGCAGACGACGTTTTGAAAGCTGATATTTCGTGCTAAGACTTTTCTTTCTTAGCTTTCTCCCTGGGCGAATTCTTCTGTCTACCACTCAAAGAGGTAGTAGAAGAAGAAACAAAAGCCCTAGTACATAACAGGGGGGGGGAGGCGATTGAGGAAGAGACCGAGACAAAAAGTCTGGGTGACTGATACAGTGGAGTTGAGAAGCCATAATGGCCGACATCGTTAGAAAAACGAAGTGAGCCAAGCCCACAAAATATTTCATAACTCCAGTAAAAGAAATCCTAGAAGAGGCTGAAATGAACGAATCAAAAGCCGAAAGCCTCAAGAATCGAACTGGAAAGGAGAAAAAGGAATGAACAAACCCTGAAGAGAGTAAATAAGACAATTTCTCAGAAGGAAGAACCCAAGTCAGATCATGGCGCCCTGGGATATCAGGAATGAGGGGAAGTCACCCCGGATGACTAGGCTACGGTACGCCATCATGGGAACTAACCCAGGGGTGTTACCAGGGCTAGTAGGCCTAGCTCCGTGGCTGACTTCGTTTCTTTTATGTGTTAAGGTTTAACCCAGGTCGGTTGGTGCGTATGCAATTGTTTTAGGTGTTGGTAGTGTATGGCTAGAATAGATTGGTGGATTTTTATTAATCCCTACTATCTATTTAACTTAATACTTACCAACACCTGAAACAATTGCATTAGCGTTAAGCGACCTGGAGCTATACCATAGCATATAGAAAAACGAAAGTAGGCATCTGGCCTTGACCCCTAGCCGGATGTGGGGCGGGAGTGATCCCCCCTTACCGGTCTAGCAGTGGCTAGGCCAATGAGCGCCTACTTCCGCCATTACGCAATTTTACAGGAAGCATCTTTATTAGTGAGGGAGGATACAAGGGAGGGTACCTCGTTTGTTTCAGGTGTTGGTAAGTATTAAGTTAAATAGATAGTAGGGATTAATAAAAATCCACCAATCTACTTTAACCATACTGTACCAACACCTGAAACAATTGCAGATTACCAAAGTGGAGGAGGGTAGATGCTTCAATACCCCCAAACCACAGAGTGAGAGCAAGAACCTGGGAGCTTTTTTCCCACGAACACTCTTCTGAAAAACAGAACCCCTGTACTCCCTTTTTTCCTCTTAGACAACTAGGTAATCCTAGGCCAAAGAGTTGGGGAAAAAGGGGGGGGGGGGGGGGGGGGGTGCCCCAATATTGCCCCAAAACATCATTGCAATGATATACCCACTAAAAAACAACATAGGGGGTGGCTGATGGGAGCTTGTCCCCGTACTCACTGGTTTTAGAGGGAGACGGAGGTCTTGATCGTGAAGGAGTCGTCGTCGTGCTGCGTGGAGATGTCCCGCAGGTAGAAGCTGAGGAAGGTGTTGAGCGACCTCCAGTAAGCGGATGACATTATTTTAACCATGGGCACCCCCTTAACCAGAGCGAGCGAGGCGCTGATTGCGCGGAGCTCGTGGACCCTGACAGAGCCAGATGGCAGGCTAACTGGAGACTGAGAATAGGAAAGCTTGATACAGTCTAGCAACCATCTAGCAACCGTGTTCTTTGAAACGTCCTTAGTGTACTTAGGGTTGATAGAGAGAAACAGTCTCCTCCTAGAACCCCTAAAACCCTTGGTTCTGGAGAGATAGGACCTGAGGGCGCGGACCGGACAAAGGAAGCGGTCGGCGTCATCCGGACAGAGGATAGTCCTAAGACTGGGGATGGAGAGAAGAGGTGACTCGACATCGCCGGGTTGATTTTTGGCCCTGAACTTGGGCAGAAAGCAAAGAGAAACCGACGAAAAATCCCCGGAGAACTCCACGTCCCTGGGGAGTCCGCTAAGGGCGTGGAGGCCACTGACCCGTCTGGTCGATGCCAAAGCAATCAAGAAAACCGTCTTGAGAGTGAGGACTTTGAGGGAAAGGGAAGAGAGAGGTTCACAACGATCCCTTAAATAATTCAACACAAGAAACACGTCCCACTGAGGGACCCGGACAGTCCTCGCCGGGGCCCGTAAACGCACCGCGTCCAGGAAGTGGGAAACCTGCGGAGCGGAAAGCTTAGAGGTTCGGTCAAAACCCAAAGCTAACGAAATGGTGTTGATGAGAGAGGCCCTGTAGCCAGAAAGGGTCTGAGCAGAGAGGCCCTTAGTTCTGTGCAGATGTGACAAGAACTCCACAAACTGGACTGTGGAAGGGCGCAGCGCGTCAAATTTCTTGCGCGCGCAGAAAGAGAACCATGCCTTCCAGCGCAAATCGTACAAGGCATTGGTGGATTAGCGCCGAGAGGTCAGCAGAAGTTCCACGGTTCTCGAAGAGAAGCCCTGTCGCCGGAAACCGAGTTTTATAGTTTCCATGCGGCCAGGTTTAGCCTGAAAGGGTTTGGATGGCCTAGACCGCTCCTTGGCTGGAGGAGGGTCTTGGGTGTGAGCCCCAGCATGAGGGGGCCGTCCCTGGCCAGAGCCAGCAGTTCTGGAAACCAGTGTTGAGTCGGCCAATGGGGCGCGACGAGGATCATGTCTGGTCTGTCCAGGAGGCACTTGGCCAAGACTTTCGTGAGCAATGCAGTCGGGGGGTAGGCGTAAACCGACATCCCCGAACAAGACATCGCAAAGGCGTTGCGGGCCAAGGCCTGAGGGTCCCTGACTGGGGACACGTACAGAGGTAGACGATTGCTGTACCTCGTGGCAAAGAGATCCACCATGGGCTTGCCCCAGCGTCTCCAGACTGGGGTCAAGGCCCGATGCGCAATCGTCCACTCCGTTTGAAGCACCTGATGAGAGCGGCTGAGTTGGTCCGCCAGAACATTGAGTTTTCCCGGGACAAACTCCACTGACAGGGAGATCCCGTGGCTGTCGGCCCAAACCAGAGTGTCCTCCGCCGTCAGAGACAGGGAGGCTGAGCGGGTGCCCCCCTGACGACGGAGGTACGCCAAGCTGGTCGAGTTGTCTCCGCAGACCGTGACCTCCTTTCCCCGAATCGCGGGGAGAAAGTGGATCAGGGCCAGCCGGATGGCTTCCAACTCGAGCCAGTTGATATGGAGACGTGTTTGTGGCTCTGTCCACACGCCCGAGGTTTCTTCCGTCTCCATATGGGCTCCCCACCCGCTTAGGGAGGCATCCGTGTGGATGAACAGCTGGGAACCCAAACGACTGATTGGGACCATGCTGTTCATCCAACACGGGTCGGTCCAAGCCATGACCGCCTTCCGAAACCAATCCCCCAACGCGACCTGCTGGTCGAAGTGGGATGGGTCCAGGATGCGCGCCGTCAACTCCCGTTGCAGTGGCCTTTTGCGCACTCTGCCCAACGGGAGGAGCTCCGCTACCGACTCCATGAGGCCCAAAAGGCTGAGGAGTCGGCGAAACGTGGCCGACTTCGCCTCTGAGAGGTCGGCCACGAGACTGACAATGGCTGAAAGCCTGCCCTCGGACGCCGTGACCGTAAAGTTCACGGTGTCGAAGCACATGCCGAGATAGGTGAAGGTCTGAGAGGGGGTCAGATCTGACTTCTTGGAGTTGATGCGGAACCCCAGCCGAAGCGAGAGGTCCGCAAGAACTCGGGTGTGGTCGAGCGAGAGAGCGCGAGAGGATGCGAGTAAAAGCCAGTCGTCGAGAAAGATCTTTAACCGCAGCCCCTGCGAGCGGGCCAGAGCGGCCAGCTCTCTGGTCACCTTGGTGAAGATCCAGGGGGCCAGAGAGAGACCGAAGCGGAGAAACTTTCTGCGGGAAGGGTGGATGGACAGATGGAAGTAAGCGTCTTGCAAGTCCACTGAGGTTGCCCAGTCCCCTGGACGTATGAACGAACGGACCGTGGACGGAGTTTCCATCTTGAACCTGGTTTTGTGAAGAAACTTGTTCAGCGGAGACAGATCCAGAACAGGGCGGTAACCGCCCGACTTCTTCGTGACCGTGAAGAGACGCGAGTAGAAACCGGGTCCTGGAAGAGGGACCCGGGAGACTGCGCCCTTGACGACCAGAGAGTCGACTTCCTGTTGCAGTATCGCCAACCGTACTGGGTCTGCCGGGGGGGAGAAAGCGATCGGTTTTGCCGAGAGTGGCGGTTCTAGCTCGAAGGGGAACCGATACCCTTCCCGCACGACGCCGAGAATCCAGGCGTTGTCGACAAGCGAGCGCCAAGCGGGATACGCCTGAGACAGGGCATCCACGCTGGACGCCACGACGCCTGCCGGTTCCCGGCAGCGCGCGGGCTCTACCGAAAAGACTGTTGCGGCTTCCCGCCGGCCGGTCGGGAAGAGCCCCTCGTAGAGGGGTTGCGAGGGCGGTAAGGACGGTGACCTCCCGTGTGCCTAGCCACGTACTGAGAGGACTTGGAGTCCTGAGTCCTCGGGAAGATTGAGCGCTTTCTGCGCTCCAGGGACCGACCCCCTGGCCTGATTCCGAGTGCGATTCCGAGCTCTGCCTGGCCTGCTTGACGAGCAGAGCCAACATGGCCTCGTGGCCGTCCTGAGCCTTACGCTCCGAAGACAGCTTGATCACCGAGCCGAGAGCTTCCTCCCCGAAGAGGCCCGAAAGGGGAAGAGGAAGGGAACGGAGTTGCTCTTTCTCCCTTGCCGAGAGGGTTTTTGCCTTCGCGAGAAAGCTGTCCCTTGCGATCGCGGAGGTTTGGACCTTGAGGGAGGCGAGGACATCCGTAAGACTCTGGAGAGCCTCACCGAGCGCGGCGAGAGAGACTCCCACAGCCGGTTCGTCGACTTGCTCGAACAAGCGAAAGTCCATCGGGGACCGAGAGGGAGCAGAGCTCCCCAAGGAGTCTGAAGCGGTTTGAGCGAGAGAACTCGCGACCCCGCAGCCTTTGAGAGCGTCCGAAAGAGCTACTTCGAGGGTCCTGAAGGAGGAGGCCTTGAGGGTGAAAGAGTGACATCCTTCCGAACACTTGAGTCTGTCACTCTCTACCCCCGAGGGTTTTGAGAAACGGGCGAAAGGGAGATAGTCGTCATGGAGACCCAGAACCGTCCGGAACTGGGGAACCAAGAAAGAGCCGGAGGACGAAGACTCTTCGCGACTGCGCACAGAGTGGCCTTGAGCGAAGCGCCTGTCGTCCATCAGCCTTCCTGTACGCAACGATTCCTCCGCCCGGAGAATAGACTCCTGGAGGCAGGAGGGAGGCTGAAGGAAAAGATGGTCTTTCCCTTGCTGGAAAGAGCCAGCCGACTGGCCTGTGGCCGAGGCCGAGACGGGAGCGGAGAGGCGGACCACATCCGGGCACGCCCCGCCGATCACGTCCAGGAGGGCCTGGTTGGAAGAGTCCCGCACAACTGGAGGGTCGACGGGTGAAGCTGGAGGAGGAAGATTGCGAAAAGATTCCCTGATGGCTTTGAGAAGACGTTCGTCAAATGCCGGAGGAGAACGTGTCGGAGACAAAGAAGCCTCCGAGGATCCGTGGTTCATGGGTGAACCCGGCCGAGAGAGGCCTAGATCTGGTTCGCCAACGGAAGACTGTGGGGAGAGGGCTCCATCCTGCCCGCGGCCCGGGGAGCCAGGGAGGCCGAGGCCTCCCCGGTGACCCGCCGGGGGAGGCCCATCCTGTCCGCGGCCTGGAGTGCTGGGGAGGCCGCGGCCTACTAGGCCACGGCCCCTACCGAGGGAGGCCCGGGCCTGAGGGAGGCCCGGGCCTGAGGGAGGCCCGGTGGGGGAGGCCCGAGGGAGACGGAGAGGCCGAGCGGGGCCGCTTGCCACCACGGTCAGCCGACCGGGGGCTACGGTGGCCCGAACGGCGGTAGGCTGCACTGGCGGGGAGGCCTTCGTCCACCGGCTCCGGGTCCATCCGGAGCCGAGGTGTAGGGCCTCCAGGCCTGGAATAGACTCGACCGGTGTCCCCACCATTGGGGGGATCACCGGGAGAACCTCTCGGACAGAGGCCCGCGGCCAGGGCGAAGCGTCCATGAGAGGCACCCTTCACGCCGTCGGAGACTTTCCGACGACGAGGGGGTGTTAGCCGGTAGGCCTCGGGCTCCCCGGCCGGGGAGGTGTCGAGAGGCCTACGGCCTTCCGGGCTCGAGTTCCCTTCGAGACACCGGGATGTCTGCCCGAGGCCCCAGTCGTAAGACCTCGACCTATGGTCGGAAGGGGACCTCCTTCGCCCTCCCTCGAAAGGGGTGGGGAGACTAGGCGGGCCCCCGAGTGCAAACTTGCCACTCGGGGCGACAGACATGCGCGGCTGCGACTTATCCCACGAAGTTGAAGTCGAAGCCCGGGTAGAGGTGGTGGCCTTGGTGGAGAGAGGCCTCCTGTCTGAACAAAAAGGCACAACCGGACCTAAAGACGAATCTGGCCGAGAGGCCTTACACTTCGGTGGTGAGAATGTGAAACCCGACAACACTGGGACCGAAGAGGGCCTAGGAGGCCCACACGGTGAAGACTGAGAATGAGAGCGCTGAGACTTCGAGTGCTTGGACCTCGATTTGTGAGAAACTGAACGGATGGATTTATCCGAAGATTCCTTAGAACGGAAACGGCCTGCTTCGTCCCTAGGAAGAGGAGAATGGACCACGGGGTCAACCTGAACTTTAGGAGAAACATTCGAGTTTGAGCCAGAAGTGGCCATATCGTGTGCGTGCGCGCGTGCACTGGAGCACGGCGAGTGAGCGACGCGACAAAGAAAATTATATCTCAAGTTCTAGAAAAGAGAGAACTATCAAAACTGAGTCAATCGAGACTCAGATACACCCTATGTCCGATGATAGGAGGAAATGGAACAAACCCACCTAGTTAGAGTGCAATAGAAGAAAAAAGTCAGAGTGCTGGTAGCCCAGGTCTTGCCATGAACGCTGGAAAATAGTAATGGCGGAAGTAGGCGCTCATTGGCCTAGCCACTGCTAGACCGGTAAGGGGGGATCACTCCCGCCCCACATCCGGCTAGGGGTCAAGGCCAGATGCCTACTTTCGTTTTTCTATATGCTATGGTATAGCTCCAGGTCGCTTAACGCTAATGCAATTGTTTCAGGTGTTGGTACAGTATGGTTAAAGTAGATTGGTCCATTCTCCTGCCTTTTTTCATGAAACACTTTCAAAAAGAGTTCCTCCAGCCGAAGTCAGACTTGCTGGACCTAACTATTTCTTAGTTAGGCGCATAACGGCAGCATGACGCATCTGCGCTCATAATTGACAGGAAACTGTCTGAGCGATCGAAGAAGAACAAACAATAGGCAAGGTAAGAATGTTTCATAAAAACTCCAAGAAATTAAAGTTTTTTTGTGTAGAAATGTTGCTCTAAATCACGGTCCAACCAACCGTTTTTTTGTCAACAGTCTTCTCACCTTGTTTCTGTTTTGGGCCATTTGCAGGTCAGCCTCTTTCTCGTCCACCTTATGCTGCAACAAATTGATGGTGTTGTGGGCTGAGGACAGCTTCTCTTCCAGATCATCAATCTGTGGTAAAACAAAACCACAAAAAATACACACACACACAAATTTTCGAGTGAGCCCCCCAAAAAGATCCCAAGGCGTCCTTTTTCTTTTCTTTTTTTAGGGGGGGGGGGGGCTGACAAGTATTTGGATGTCAGTTAGCCTGGAAATATGATCTGGCATGGTAATCACGAGTGCATCTTAAAACAGCTAATACGGGTAGCAACATGTGAATTAGGATAAACAGCTTTTACTGTTTAGTCTAATTTACATTTTACTACCCATGTTAACTGTTTAAGGCGTACTCATGAATGTCGTACCCAGACAGCAGTGAGTATTGTGTTGGTCCATAGTTGCAGACAAGGAAACTTTCTACGCATTCTGGGTGTTGAGCCAAGAACAATACACCTGACGGTCCAAAACAAAAACCAAACACCCAACCTGACTGCAGATGTGGTATACGAGCATTTATCAAAACAACAAAATAACTGTATGCTAAGTAATAACAGGCATGGTAGTGGGGGCAAAGTGAGTTTTGCGGAAGAATATCCAACCGATTCTGCATTTCATTTGAAAGATGTCGACTCAAACTAAAATGATGAAGTTGGGCGTCAAAATGAAGAAGAAGAAAAAGAAGCACTAGGATCACAAATCTGGAAACGTGTGGCGTGAGCTAGGCCGCGCACGACTGCTAACTTCGGCGGGAAGTTGTTTGCTCAGTCATTCACATCCGGTTCCGCGAAGCGATTGCATAGGTTTTAACGCACGTAATTTTTAGGCACCCAAGCGGATTTTTACCCCGGATTTTTTTTGTTTTTGTTTTTTTGTCAAATTTTCACTCTTGCGGGTTACCGCGATTCGCAGAGGTCTACCATGCCTGTAATAAGTACCGTAATTCACGGACTACAAGCCGCTTCGTAATGTAAGCAGCACCCCCTACTTTAAAACAAAAATCTGAAAAAAGTAACGCATAAGCCGCATTGAAGCATAAGCTGTGGAAGCATGGGATGCACGATGTTGGCTTCCGGTTGAGTCTAGAGTTGATCGCGGGTGTGTTTGACTGTCAAAACGAAAGTGTCGGACCGCGAAACAGATCGTCATTTTGTGAAACATATACCAAAATCAAGGTTTCTTTTGTCATCAACCATAAACGAGGCCACAGATCAAAGGTTTGAATCAAGGATGCCACTGAGTTGAGTTTACTTTCACTTTCGGTAATGTTTAGGCCGCGGCACCATACTAGCAGCAGGGGTGTGTGTGTGTGTGCCAAAAAAAAAGTTGCGGCTTATAGGCCGCGAATTATGGTAACTATTGATTGCAACAAATGAACACCACATCGCGCCAATAAGGCCGATAGTCCTACCTTTTCTTTCCAGTTCTGAACATCCTTCTGCTTGAGGATCTCTGCGCTCTTCTCCTGAACAAGGAGACTGTACACTTTTTGACGCCATCTGAATGGGGAAAAAGAAAAAGAAATGACTAAAAAAAATAATAATGAAGAGTAGATTGTACAGGTATCAGTGGCTAAATTGATCTACACTTTAACTCACTCAGGACTGGCTGAATTATTTCCCCTTGTTCTGTGGGGACTGGGCATTTGACTAGATTCATAAAACAATCACCAAAACCAAGTTATGAAGAGTTAGGCATCAATATTTTCAGAAAAGATTAGCCTTCGTCGTTTGTCTCCTATTGACGAAAACAGCTAACACATAGAAAGAAGGAAATTTTCACATGCCGAACTTTGACCCCCCATCTACAACCAAAGCTGAATGTAAACTATGCAATGATTGGTTGATGCACTGTATATCAAACATTTTTTTAAACAAGATGGCAAGCCATATAAACATGCTCCCAGTTCAGAAGTCTCTTGTTTTATTATTTCCTCCTTCATAACGACTCCCTCGAGCTTTTCTTCTTACCGCCACAATCAGCGAGGCGAGCAAGGCACGCATGCACAAGGGCTGGCTCAGCGCACCGCCATGCAAAAGGCTTAGACTAAGTATGCAGGTCACCGAACTCCACCGAAGTGACTCAGCAGCAGTGCAGTGTCTCCTCGGTTGGTTGCCTCCTGACGGCCTAACATAGATTCGCTCCTCTTGGACTGCTGGTCTCGGATTCTGCGACCTGAACATGCGGAGGTGTGGCTGCGAGTTGGAATTTGGAACGAGCGGCGTGGGAGCAATGCCACTGTACGGCCCAGAAGATGGGACAGCAAAAAAAAAAAAAAAAAAAAAAGGTATGCAGGTCACATGAGTGATTGGCTGTAATGGAGTCCACAGATACAAAAGGCAAAAAACCCAAAAAGGAACTGGAAGATGTTTTCTTCTTTCTTTGCTTATATTGAGCTTCCCCCATGGGGATACTGGGGGGTCTTTTGTATAAATAGTTTCCCCACCTTCTGGAAGTTCTGTGCTTGCAACTTCCTCTAATCTGTCACTCTCTTTGACTCTGCCTTTTCCCTTTGCTTGCTGACATCTACTATTTTTCTGCCTTACCGGTTCATTCTCCTGCCTTTTTTCTAGAAACACTTTCAAAAAGATTTATTCCAGCCGAAGTCGGACATGCTGGGCCTAACTATTTCTTAGTCAGGCGCATAACGGCAGCATGACACATCTGCACTCATAATTGACAGGAAACTGTCTGAGCGATCGAAGAAGAAGATGAAGAAGAAGATATTGAACTGACACGACATGCACAAAGAGCTACATATCAGTGACAATTCTGCAGAATTTCCTTGTTATTGGCCAAGCAGTTTAGGCGTAAGAGCAACGAAGAAAATATGTTTCACGTACAGACAAACAGATGGACGCACGCGCGCACACCCACCCAAACACCCTTGTTCCAACAGCTATGCACTCCTGTCATAGAACTAGTGAGCACAAAAACTATCAAGCTGACCACTCTGATTTCTACCCACTTTTCTGTGTCCCTAGAGCATCAAAAACTATCAAGCTGACCACTCTGATTTCTACCCACTTTTCTGTGTCCCTAGAGCATCAAAAACTATCAAGCTGACCACTCTGATTTCTACACACTTTTCTGTGTTCTTAGACACAAAAACTATCAAGCTGACCACTCTGATTTCTACACACTTTTCTGTGTCCCTAGAGCATCAAAAACTATCAAGCTGACCACTCTGATTTCTACCCACTTTTCTGTGTCCCTAGAGCATCAAAAACTATCAAGCTGACCACTCTGATTTCTACACACTTTTCTGTGTTCTTAGACACAAAAACTATCAAGCTGACCACTCTGATTTCTACACACTTTTCTGTGTCCCTAGAGCATCAAAAACTATCAAGCTGACCACTCTGATTTCTACACACTTTTCTGTGTTCTTAGACACAAAAACTATCAAGCTGACCACTCTGATTTCTACACACTTTTCTGTGTCCCTAGAGCATCAAAAACTATCAAGCTGACCACTCTGATTTCTACACACTTTTCTGTGTCCCTAGAGCATCAAAAACTATCAAGCTGACCACTCTGATTTCTACCCACTTTTCTGTGTCCCTAGAGCATCAAAAACTATCAAGCTGACCACTCTGATTTCTACACACTTTTCTGTGTTCTTAGACACAAAAACTATCAAGCTGACCACTCTGATTTCTACCCACTTTTCTGTGTCCCTAGAGCATCAAAAACTATCAAGCTGACCACTCTGATTTCTACCCACTTTTCTGTGTCCCTAGAGCATCAAAAACTATCAAGCTGACCACTCTGATTTCTACCCACTTTTCTGTGTCCCTAGAGCATCAAAAACTATCAAGCTGACCACTCTGATTTCTACCCACTTTTCTGTGTTCCTAGAGTATCAAAAACTGATCGAACTCATTGAGTACCTTGTCAACAGCAGCTCCTTCACCTTGTTCTTGTCCATCCGCTCTTCTTTGCTCTGAAAACAGCAAATGTTCACACTGCAAATAAAAATGTTCATCATTCAGTTGAACCTCGGTTCCCTGGCCAAACCTGCCTGTAATGGTTAACTTAGGACGCTCATTTTACCACCAGGGGGCAATCAAACCAGTAGGGGCTTAGCACGTGATATTCTTAGTTGGGGGTAGAGAGAGAGAGAGAGAGAGAGAGGGAGATGAGTCCCTCCCTCTCTCTCTCACTACCCCCAACTAAGGATATCACACGCTAAGCCCCTACTGGTTTGATTGCCACCAGGCGGTGAAATGTGCGTCCTAAGCTACTCATTGCGGGGTGGTCGTTATACTGCAGACTCATTTAGCAATAAATTAAAATCAGGTAACGACTACTGAGTGCTTCTTGTTGCTATTGACACAAAAACATGGGAAACACTCCTTCCTAGAGGGAACATAGGAAAGAAGAGACAACATTACAAGATGCAAACAATTGCATAACCATATCTTGCCTCAATGTCACTTTGATAAACCTTCACTACCAGATTTCTCATTGAAATCTTGTTATATATTTTTTATTGAAATTATTTTCTCGGTTTTACAAAATGTATAAGACACATATATGCACATTGATATTGTACAAAATAGTAATAATTTAGAAAAGCTGCAATGACATTAACTACGACAACACTCAACAAACACAAGGACAACAACAACTGCAGTAATATTACACACACACACACATATTTTCCCCCTGATTTTAATTTATTGAATTTTTTTTTTAAAGTCTAATATCACCATTGTTGTGAACAGACTTTAAATTAAATCAATCAAATCAAATCCTGACAATGACCACCATAGATGCAATAGAAATGGTAGGTACAGTATTCATCTCTCATTGAAATCCTGGTTCAGTACTGGTTCAAAAGATTAGCAAGGCTGCGCCCAAAAAAATACAGTAACAAGGCCTCTGCTTCAATCACTATTTCACGGGGCACAAAAGGTAATATGCCACTGTACAAAACTGAAAGTAATTCTGTGCACGGGTTCACATGACATGGCTTGGACAGACACACGAAACAAGAATGGAAAGACATACCGTCACGGACTATAAGGCGATACTTTTTCCCCAGACTGAGATCCCTGCGCCTTACAACGTGACTGATAATAAAGTAAGGCACAGCTCACATTCTCAGCATCAGAAAGTTAGACCCCGATTTCACTGCCTAGGCCCTAAGCTTTCCCATTTTCCAGCAGCAGTGAGCCTGCCAAAAATAGACCTCTCCCTTTTTTTTCTCCTGCTGCCTTCAAGGCCTTTCTGACCTTTTAGTTACCTCTCCCTTACTGGCTGGATAGAGATAACAGTCTCTCTCAATCTCTCTGGTGGCATAGGTAGCGAGTTTAAAATTAGAACAGCAGTGGTGCTGGCTCAGATGAGAAGCAGGCAGGAAAAAGGAAGGGCAAGTGGCTAGAGTGGGCCAAACTTTATGAAGCCAGAAAAGCATGCTGTGAAGGAAATAGAGTAACAAAAGTTGAATTCTGAGTCAAATTTGGGGGGTGCGCCTTATAATCAGGTGCGCATTATAGTCCGTAAAATATAGTAAGCATGAACAATCGCATAAACCCTCCGCTGGGGTGGGTGGGGGGTGGGGGGTGAGAGCAGTGGATTGAAAAGGAGTGTAGCAGCAGTGCACTCACCTTACACACTTCCATCTCCTGAGAGAGTAGAATCTCCTTCATGGAGCTGAGGCGTACGTTCAACAGCTGAACCGAGGATTCCAGCATCTCCTTCTCTGCTTCCACAATCTGCAGGAGGAGCACGGAATGAAAACTGAAGGTTGTACACGGGTGATGCAACGCCTGCTTCTTACAGTCTCATGGGTGAAAGTAAACATTCTCTGAATCCTGAAACGACATGCTTCGATGTTCTCTGAACCTTCCAAATCCTGAAATAATTTCCAATGTTTATGTGTGCCTGTGCATACAGGATTGATGGGGATATTGATAGAATTGCATATCCATCATCTTGTTTTAACTCATTCAAGTCGTTCCGGACATATATGTCCGGAATTAATATATAGGCTCTGTCAATTTGATGCATTTGCTTCAAGGGAAGTAAATCTGTGTGCACACCATACCTTGGTCATTTCTAAACTCGCTTCGCTCCCTTAGACCACAATTTTGCCTCTGACTTTGCAGTGGTTTATTGTGGGGAAACCGATCGGTGTAGAGAGTTTTTCTATATAAAGTCTATATATAAAATAGTCTGATCTACCACTTCCCTATGTCTAAACCTGAAGTAAAACCCCGTAATCTTCTTTCATTTCTCCTTTTGTTTATGTATGTTTTGTTTGTGTGTATGGCTGGAGTGATTTGTGAGGTTTTTTAATAATTCAAAATTGTTGCGATGCGAATAAGTTAATCTGCCATCAGTTTTGGCCGAATGAATGAAAATCTGTTTGATGTCCTCCGGTCTAGAACAGACACATATGGGACATTAGCTGACATAAAGATGGTGGGAACGATCCTGGAGGCAATGCCCGGAGGCAGTGCAACACCAGTAAAGTCCCTTTTTTTTTTAACAATACAGATATTTCAGTTTTGGTTGAAATGATGGATTTTTTTAAAGATCATGGTTCCAGATGACAAGATGGCCAATCCTGAAGACTCTTTCTATCAACGTTTCTATCCTGATTTCAGGAGCATGTCTGAACTACTTTCACCCATGCAGTCTACATGATCAAAAAATGAAGAGGGGGAAAATGGCAACTGGTGGATCCAGTCACCAACCATTCACATTCATATTAAGATTGACAGTAAGTGTTCTAAGGTCAACACACACAAAAACACATGTATGTATGTGCAATACAAATGTAAGTGCACATACAAGCACACACATGCAAGCAAGCACACACACACACACACTGATTTTGTTGGTGCATCCACACATGTTGGCGTACTGTAACTGTCTGTCACTATGTATTCCTTGACTCTGTTGCAGAGTGTCTTCAAATGTTGTACCCACACTTGCTGGGGCTTGTGCTACTGTTAAATGTCCATGGTGTAGATCTTCAGTTACATGATCTGTGTGTCTGTCTGTGTATCTGTCTGTGTCTGTCTCTGTGTCTGTCTGTATGTATGTATGTATGTATGTGTGTGTCTGTCTGCATGCATATCTTGACTTTGTTGTTGAGTGTTTCACATGGCTGTACCCACACTATTTCAGCCTGATGCTTCTGTTCACTGTCAGTGATGTAGGTCTTCAGTTGCACGATCCGTCTGTCTGTGCCTGTGTGTCTGTCTGTGTGCATACATTGACTCTGTTGTTGAGCGTCTCAAATTGCTGTGTCCACACCTGTTGAGCCTGATGCTTCTGTTCACTGTCAGTGATGTAGGTCTTCAGTTGTACGATCTGTCTGTCTGTCTGTTTGTGTCTGTCTGTCTGTCTGTCTGTGTGTCTCTGTGTCGACATGCATACCTTGACTTTGTTGTTGAGCGTCTCAAATTGCTGTATCCACACTTGTTGAGCCTTATGCTTCTGTTCACTGTCGGTGATGTAGGTCTTCAGTTGCACAGTCTGTCTGTCTGTCTGTGCGTCTGTCTGTGTGTCAGCATACATACCTTGACTTTGTTGTTGAGCGTCTCACACTGCTGTATCCACACCTGTTGAGGCTGGTGTTGTTGCTCACTGTCCGTGATGTAGGTCTTCAGTTGCACGATCTGCTGGCTCTGGTTGCTTAGTTCAGCATCTTTCTCTCTGGGGACAAACAAAATGAGAAAAAAAGAGGGGGAAAATAAGCAGGGAAAGCCATAAATACATGCATAATACCAATACCATAATAATAATAACACAATGACAATTTTCTAAGCAACAAACACGTACACACAGGTGCTGTTGTCGAGTGAGTAAAACCACTATCTCAAAAACCGTCCGATTGTGTGTCATGGGTTTGAATCCCACTGGCTCCGGTGTTGTGTCCTTGAGAAAACTGCTTTAACCCTTTCACTGCCAATGTCGCATTTTTGCACCACAATGGTTTAACACCCAGTCACTAAGAGGCATCAAAGCAGGGTCTGTTATCCAAAGAGCCTTTTTTCTTAATTTTGGGAGGTAAAGGAATTTTGGGAGGTAAATGTCTGTGTACACGTTCACATTATTCACAAGATATTTCTAGTTCCTCGTAGCAACACAGTGAGCTGTAAGTCATATTAAGAGTGGGCTATCACTGTGTTGCCATGGGGAAATAGAAATATCTCGTGAATAATGTTAACGTGTACACAGACTTTAAGGATAGACCTTACGCTATACATGTCACCGAGGAATCCCCAATATTGCAGATTTTTTTTTTTTCTACCCTGGTAATTTCAATGGATTTTTTTTTTTGGGGGGGGGGCAAAAAAATGGCTGGTGGCAAAAGGGTTAATCCAATGTTCCTCACTCCAGCCAGGTGTGAATGGGTACCAAGCTACCCAACTCCTGTTTGGGGAGGCTAAAGAGAGGGGTCAGCTCTACTTCCCAATGCTCAGCCTATGACCATAAGCAACTGCGGGACCTTTAACTTTTAAAGTAATAATCAAGTTTTGTCTGCAACATTTTGTTCAATCAAGAAAGAAATACTACAAAATTCGATGGCTTGGAGTCAAAACGGACTATCTTTAGATAGTCCATTGACAAAAAATTTTTTTATTAATGCAGTGCAAAACAAAAATGAAACAAAAAGGAGAAAGGGCAAGCTGTGGACACATATGTATATCACGAATGTCCAGTTGATAGTGATCAACGCTGACTGAATCATGTGTTTGACATGTTTCTTCACATCCAATAAACAAAACAGATGCAGAGCAAACAAAAAGGGAGAAAGGGCAAGCTGTGGACACATATGTATATCACGAATGTCCAGTTGATAGTGATCAACGCTGACTGAATCATGTGTTTGACATGTTTCTTCACATCCAATAAACAAAACAGATGCAGAGCAAACAAAAAAGGAGGAAAAAGAGTAAGGGAATAACAGAAATATTGAGTACACGGTTACTGACCACTTTATTATAATCACCCTTAATCATCATAAAGAGAAATAAAACAGACACAGCACAACTGCAAAGAAACCAACCCACTCACTGCTGGTTTCAAATTCTGAGGTGTGGCTGTGAGTTGGGACTCTTTTTCTTCTTCTTCTGCGTTCCCAGGCCATAAGGTCATAATGGGTAAGGTACATATGTGTCCGTTTTTTTTAGCTTCCACTGGTCTCCCCGCTGCAGACAGCCTACACATTCTGATTTTGGAAGAGCTCAAGCACGAGAATGGACCAATAAGTCAGAAAGATAGTAGACGACAGAAAGCAAATGGAATAGGCAGAGTCAAAGAGAGTGACAGATTAGAGGAAACACAGAACTTCCAAAAGGTGGGGGAACTATTTGTACGAAAGACCACACACACACACACAAGCATCCCCATGGGGAGAGACTTGTGGAGGGGGTGGGGTCATCCAGCTCCCTGAATTAAAGCACGAGGCATCGACCCACTGCCCCGAGTTGGGACTGAATGGCGTAAGAAGAGCAACGCAAATATGGCCCAGGGGGGAAAAAAATGAAAAAAATAACAACCAAACCACTCACTTGAACAGCTGTGTCCAGCTCTCCTCCTTCTCCTTGGCCTGGCGGTGGACGGAGGTCAGCTGGGTGGTGAGGTCAGCCACCTGGGAGGTCAGGTCACCCCTGCAGTGCTCCAGGTCAGCGGACAGGTGCTGCAGGCGACTCTGCAGGTCCTGCACCTCACCTTCATGCTGATGCCTCAGCTCACTCATCTGCGGGACACAGCACACACATGAATGCACACCTCTGTTATGTTCTGTTTATACAGCTTTGTTCATTTCCACAGAGATTCAGGCTGAAACATGCCCATGCAGAACAGACACTCCTCCAAAGTCGGAGTGTAGCTAGCCATGTGGCGGCGAGAAATAAGCTAGAACACCAAGGCTGCATCAAAATGTTGTTATATTCTGCATAGCTATGCGGGGATTGTCTTTAGCTATGGCAAGCTCCTAGCATAACATCATCAGTCCAAAATCCTCCGAAGTCGGAGTGTGGCTGCCCACATGGCGGGGTAATCAGAAATGGTCACACACGTAACGTTCTCATCCCTAGCTGGTGCATTTGTACCATTGTGTCACGTCACTAAAGCATAGCAAATTCACATGAGATTGGTATTTGGTACTTCATAGTCACAGAGGCATCTCTGTGAAATTCGGGCTGCTCCCACCTGGAGCGCGTCGCAGCCAGAGGCGCGCCACCTTTTTTCTTTCATGTGATTTTTGTGCAAGAATTTCACAAGCCATTGTTCAATCTTGTTTTGCCTAAAGCCTAGAGGCAAGCGTTTTCAATACATCTGCATAAAGAAATTAAGAAAAACTATCTGGCAGGTATTTTGCATGTGCCAAAACAAAACCCAACCCAGAAAACCTACATATCACACAGGCAGACAAAACACTCCGATTATTTCAAACAACAACTTCATAAATTCAACAACACACAACAAGAAATTAAGTAATCTTAAAATAAAAAACAGTACCATATTTTGGGCACTTGTTTCCCAGACTGAGACCTCAGCGCGTTATATGATTATTATTGCAAGAAAATATAATAAAAAATTCTGAATTTCGTGTTAAGTCTGGGAAGAGCGCCTTATAGTCCGTAAAATATATGGTAATAATATCAAAGAAGAAACAAACAGATACAAACCAGGGCTCCCAGGGACCCCCATTTGGGGGTCTATGAAGTACTAAAATTCTAAAGGACCCTCTAAGAGAATGTGCAGGGGGTCCCAGGGACACACTAGAAACATTCTTTTTGCCACTGGGACCCTCTATCCCGCCTCTAGGACCCTCTATGCCGTAAGTGAAGGAGTCCCTAGGACCCCTTGTTTTGGGGGACGATTGGGAGCCCCGACAAACTTCACCTTTTCCTGATACTCCTCCTCTTTGCGCACCAGGTCGTCGCTCAGCGCCATGACACTCTCCTCCCTGTCTCTCTCCGCCGCCTCCACTCGGTGGTCGCAGACTTCCCGCATTGCCTGATGGTCGTTTTCCAGCCGCAGCACCTGCGCCCTCAGCTTGCTCACTTCCTCCGCCTGCCTGGAGATCAGCTCATCTGCGTAGCGCCGCTCGTTGGCGGGCAGCGTCTGCTGCGTGCCGGAGAGCGAATGCTGAAAGGCACGCAGAGCTTCAGATTGCTTTCAAACTTCAAGCAACACATGACCCCTGATAACAGAAAAAGATGGGTCAGTTTAATTAATTAAATAATAAGCAGAGCTTCAGATTGCTTTCAAACTCCATCGGTCATATGACCCCTGCTTACAGACAATGATGGGTCAATTTCCACAATATTGGACCAGTAATGTGTCACTGTAGTATTACACTTAAATTTGGTTACAAACTTCATGGGTCAGATGACCCCTGGGTGCACAAAATGAGGGGTCAAATCACCTTCAATACGGGTCAATGACCCGGGCCTGCCAACAATCTGAAGCTCTGGGCAAGCAGTGATGCACCAAGAGTCAAAAAGTGATAGGACAAACTGTCCTGAGACAAATCAAATTCACTTTATTATCTCCCAAGGAGAAATTTTGTTCAGTGCCAGAATAACAGAGACATCGACATTCAGCATGCATGAATAGGAGCACATTTTGACTTAAAGTGACATGAGTATAAAAATAATGTATGCATAAAATGTATATGGACATATACATTTAGCATGCGTGAGCATAATGTACATATTTAAAGGTTACACAAAACACGCTTAAAAATACACGTCTAAGGATAAGCATACATAGTTTCTTTTAACACGATGAACACACATTTAAACCTAAAAGGATCATGAGTTTAAAAGGTGGATGATTCTGGGGATGAATGATTTCTTTGACAAGATAAATCAATAGAACAATGTCCTGGCTCTTGCAGAAATCAATAAGACAAATAAATAAAAGCGTGCAGTGTTAAAAATTTAATCAGACAGAGAGAGGGGAACACAATAGGACATTTTCAATTTTAATAGGTCAATGTCCTATGACAGGGGCCTCGGGGCATCACTGACTATGTCACCGTGGTACCAAACTTAAACTTTACTGCAGACCTAATGGGCCATACGATCCCTGGCTGCATAAAATGAGGGGTCAATATGGGTCATTGACCTGAGCCCCTTGACAATCCGAAGCTCTGGATGTTTTGGTTATTTTTCATTAATGCTTGTGCAGTCTATAATAGGTACTGTCTTTCGGACGACACAACAAAAAATTGAGGTCTTTGTATGCTAATGCACAATGCGAAAATCAAAGAACCCAGTGGCCACAAGGGAGATGTTGATGGATCAAAATCCTCCAACAAAAAAGAAAGATTCTTTGAGACAATAAAGAAAATACTCTACAATATAACACAATAGTTTTATTTTATTTTTACCCATACATATTCATATCAAATCAAACAACGAATGTAAGTGTACTAAAGCATCCTAGAGAGAACACATCAAAGAAAAAGTCTGTGTACCAACAAAAAATCATTTAACCCTTTCACCGCCAAAGTCGCATTTTAGCACCACAGTGATTTAACACCTATGTCACCAAAAGGCATGAAATTCGGGTCTATTATCCAAAGACCCTATTGTCTTAGTTTTGGGAAGTAAGGATAGAACTGATTTTATATATGTCACAGGAGAATCCCCAATACTGCAGATGGATTTTGTTCTCTACCCAGATAATTTTAATGGACATTTTTTGGTTGAAGTATGGCTGGCGGTGAAAGGGTTAAATTAGTTTTATAACACACTGGTGCGAAAGAAGGTAGCCCTGTGACGAGGTAATGGGTTAAAAGGCTAAGTCCCTAGGGAAGACTTTAGATAATTTGCCTTTAGCCCACTTCTCTAGGGTATGGGAGATGAGCAACTTTCCCGGCCCCTTTTCATCTAATAAATTTATATTTGTGCCCGGGTTCTGGCTCGTATGGTTGTAAGAAATACAAGTGGTTGAATTGCTCTAAATGGCAGACAGAGAGAAGTAGGGTTTTACATGAAATTACAAGACTCCCACTCTCATCAGTCTGACCAAAGGGTTCAGGATTATTTGACACTTGTATTTTATTTACTCCCAAAATCTGCATACGATTATGCAACAATAATAATAAAGCAGCTCAATGGCGCCAAAACAAAATATGGATAAAAAAACAATGAAATCCGAAAGGATTCACAAGACTTTTGTCTTTCTATAAGGTTCGCCCCATGCCGGAAGGGTTACTAATTATCTTCAATGTCCGTAGGAAAGTTCAAATGATTGGCGCAGTCCGGTGGACTTAGCTGTTTGAAGTTCTGGGCTTGCTCGTCAGGTGAGAGTAGCTCCCAGTCGTTCCGGTTACGGCTTCGCGGGATGGCACGGTTCAGGCGTGGTCTCCTCGCGGATTCTGGGTGCGGGTCGTCTTGGCGGCGATCCCGTCTTGGTGCTTGGTGGAGTCCGGGATGATCTTCCGGCCCACGATGCCCTGCTGATAATCACAGGAGAAGGTGGATGTAGATCTCTATGGCTTAGAGACAAGGGGCTTCAGTCGGCAGGGAATTAGTGAATCCCAACCGGCTTGAAGGCTTCCCTTGTACAATAGCACTACATGTAGTTAATAAATAAACTGAATTTCAGTTAACAAACTGAGATCAGTAAAACATAAAAGGTGATCAAGACAACATCACTCTCCATCCAACACCTGGAAAGGAATGGTATCATAAAGTGCAAGATTGCGGCCCATAGGTTTCCTACTAAAAATAGACAAAAGGGTTAGTAGGCATAAACTCCGGTTCTGGTACCAAAAGTGTTCAAGTCAAAAACACACACACACAAATAATCAGTGCACATAAATAGAATAGAATGTTTACCACTTCTTTTCTATAACATATCTATCTACTCCTTATTCATCATTGAACATAGGATCTAGATCAAAACTAGAGTCACACAAATAACCAGTCTCAATCACCAGTCATCAATAAGACTTACTAGGTGGGCTATTCTGGCTGGGAGAGGTGTTGCTCTAGTCAGTTTCAGCGTCTTGTGTGAAAAACTTTTTCTCACTACGCCAATTATAGCCTTCACTTTCAAACAATGAAAGCCTGCTATTGGTTTATTACAGTCCACACGTCACAAGATGCTGTTCTAAATGTACCGAACAATCACGCGCCTATTCCATCCTTATCACATGCCGGATTCAAATCCTTCTCGTGCTCGGAAAAGCAAAACCATCTTCAAAGGGAGATAACCGTGGTTGTCACTTTCTTGTGATGGGTAATGAAGCGGTGTCTTACAAAGGGAGATAACCTCGGTAGGTGGTACGTGCTGACCGGGGAGACAAATCGGACTTGAAAAGGGACCAATCCCGGAATCGGCATTCTTTTTGAAGCGGCCGGGCAATTAACGTGGCGGCCGGTCAGAGAAAAGAAAAGGAGAGGGGGGGGGGGGGTAGATAAAGAAAGAGGGGTCGCGCGGGACACTTACGTCACAAGCCCTACTGGAAATTTGTGGTTTTCGTAAGACTACATATCCACACCAACAACAACAACAAAACTTACGGCTGTTGTGGCGTCTGAAAGATTTGCATCCAGTCGGTCTCTGAAAAAATTCACAATGTTACAATAAATCTTTTTTGTTTCATCAACATTTTTTTTTTAAAAGGCCTTTACTTTCGTAGTTTAATGGGTTTTTTTTAAAGGACAACAGAATAACATTAACAAGGCACTATAAAAACATTGCGGATGAAGAAAAAAAATCTGTCAAAGTTCAATTAACCAATGAAGAGATAAAATAGTATGCCTTAACCCTTTCACCGCCAACGTCGCATTTTAGCACCACAATGGTTTAACACCCATGTCACTAAAAGGCATCATATCAGGACCTGTTATCCAAAGACCCTATTTTCTTAATTTTGGGAGGTAAGGATAGGCCTAATGTTAAACATGTCACAGAGGAATTCCCAATATTCCAGATTTTTGTAATTCTCTATCCAGTTAAGTTTAATGGTATTTTTTGGCTGAAAAATGGCTGGCGGCGAAAGGGTTCATATCTTTTGTATTTACATTTCTGTACATCTTTTTCACGAAAGACAAACAAAGAACAAACAAACAAACAAAAACCACATTTTTCATTCTTTTATTTCAACAACAACAACATCATACAGTATTCATACGGCGCTGAATCTTGATAGAAATCAAATCAAAGTGCACACACACGTTAGCATTCATAGCGCATTCAAACAAAAACGCAATACAAAGCGAACACACGGATTACATAAATGGAATATAGCAGAAACAGACCTAATGGCAAGAGAGAGAAGAGAAAGAGAGCGGAGCTTTAATGACGGGGGACCAGGTGGGTTTTGAGGTTAGCTTTGAAAGCAGAGAGGGTTGGTCACTGACGGAGGAGGGAGAGAGGAAGTCCAAATTAAATCACAGCAAATTAACCCTTTTAACTCATTTGCTTACACATTACCAGTGACGCACAGGCTTACAGTCAGTTTTAAATTTAAATCTAAGGGTTGATCGAAAAGAAAACTGCACTGCAGCAAACCTCTTGCATTAGGTTGTATTTTTATTGTTCTTTGCTACAACATTTGTGCAAGACTTTATTAAAGTGTTTAAAAAAACACCCAAAAGATAACAAAGAATAATCAAACAAAAGATCTATTTCCAATGTTTGTACAATAAAGGCAGTAAATGCAAGAAAAGTATGAATATTTCATCATCCTGCAAACAATATAATAATAATAATAATGAGGAAAATGTATACAGCGCCCATCCTACTATGTAGGCTACAGGGCGCTTTATACAAAATTGAAATGGAATAAAAACATGAAACAAAAATCCAATAACATGAGCAGACAAAACAATACCGGTCAGACTTCGTTTGGCCGGTCAAAATGCACATATCAATCAGCAACAACTGCTGTGACTACTACTACTACTACTACTACCACCACTACTACTACTACTTATAATAGGCCTAATACACGTATGCATTGTCACACAATTCACAAGCATGAAATAACAGCATAATATTCACAACAACATACACACAAAAACCACACACACACAACCAGCACACACACACACGCGCACGCGCACACCATGCATACATACACTCATATAGGGGCCTACACACTGACACAAGCACAAGCCCTTCCTAATTGGATAGCCACACTGCATACGATTTTACCCCGATACGACGATGTCTGTGAGTCAAGATTCATGTGAAATACTTCCGTCTAAAAATAATGCTACTATTCTATTTTCGCTCACTATACTCAAGTAGACCCCAATACAGGAATCAAATAATATGTCTGATAAAAAAAAAAACACCCAGATATTTTATCAGATTCGTGTACATAATTATATAGTGAACATAACTAGTAGGATTTTATCAGATTTATTTAGACAATAGAATTGCACATGTATCATGCCTCACAAATGTCAAAATCGAGTAGCAGTGGATTGAATCATATGTAGTGTAGCTAGGCGTTCAATTTATTTTTCAACCTACCTGAGTCTCTGGTTCTGCAGTTTCAAGGCTTCGATTTCGTCAGTGGCTTTGTTCAGTCTGTCATCTCCTCTGGCTGCAGGCTTCTCAAAGGCCGATGGAGGCAGAAGTGTCAACGGTTCTTTTCCTGGGCAAATCACACTTTGTATTCACTGCAGGGCTACCAGGGACCCCCATTTGGGGGGTCTATGAAGCATTAAAATTCTCAAGGACCCTCTAAAAGAATGTGCAGGGGGTCCCAGGGATGCACTATAATTTTTCTTTTAGCATTTGCAATGCCAGTAGGACCCTTTATCCCACCTCTAGGACCCTCTATACTGTAAGTGAAGGAGTCCCTGGGACCCCTTGTTTTGCAGGACGATTGGAAGCCCTGACTGTGCTATTAAAAGCAGCACAAATACTTGTCTCTTCTAACGCCATGCATTTTTTTCGACGTTCTCCGGTTGTCCGCTGCATCTCAACCCGACAAGAGGGAAGTAACTATTTTTTCGAGTGTGCATGCATTGCTTTAATTGCAGAAACAAAGACAAATGCTCTACAAACAGATGAACACATGGCAGGGTGCTTGGCAATGAATTTCTTTGCATTTGGTGGGAGTGTAGAGTGATGTCTTGGGCGAATATAGATCTAGAAGACTGGTAGTGGTAGTGGTACTAGAAGAGTTATAAAACCTAACCCTAACCCTAACCTTTTGATCTACAAGCCTGGCATAAAATACAAATGGTATGAAAGTGAACAATATGTTGTTTTTCAAACACACACACACACATTTGGCTTAACAATTTAGTAAAATAAAATTGCAAGCCATATAAACAGAGAGACAGAGACAGAGACTGAGAGAGAGAGTCCATGCTAGGACTGTCTGCACTTTCGTGTCGATAGCCTCCACCTAAAACTCCATCAAGTCCTTTGTGTGTGTGTGTGTGTGTGTGTGTGTGTCTCCACACATCTTCCGCAGATCCCTTTCTTCTTCTTCTTCTTCCACAGTTCCAGTAATTATTGACATATACAGGGGTTCAAAGATGAAGATGCGCAGCACGGGATGAGATATGATTTGAGACATGTATATATTAGATAACAGAAAAGCGTTTGTTGTTTACAATGATATTGAAAGGATATGAAGACAGTAATTTGGATGGGTATTTTATAAGTTCAGATAGGTGTTAAATATTACATATTTGTTGTTTTAAGATGGCATTTATATAAAATATATGAACATATGAACATGGCTGAGTATTTTGTAGGCTTGAAATAGGTGAGTAAATTTTAGTGAGATGCAAGATAGAAGGAGTAAGTCAGGTCAGGTCAGGTCAGGTATTTGGACGACCAGGCCTTGCAGCCTCTCAATGCGTCCTTCCTTTTGGTTAGAGTTTGGCAATTGCTGTGGCGGTTTTTAGCATCCATATTGATGCACTAATCATGGATGTACTTTAACAGGGCAATTTTTGGATCACTGTCTAGGAGGTTTTTGAATTTGTTAGTATCTGAGGCCAGTTTAGTATGTGCAGGGAGGTTGTTCCAATATTGGGTGACTCTGTTACAAAAAAAGTTTTTTCTAATGTTAGTTCTGCTGTACCTGGCTTAAAGTCATGCACGACGCTCGGGCTTTTGCTTACGGTGATAAAAAAACACCTTATAATAATACATAATACAATAGTCAAGTGTCACTGTGAACACTTAACGGAAGGAAGAGAGAGAGAGAGAGAGAGAGAGAGAGAGAGAGAGAGAGAGAGAGAGAGAGAGAGAGAGAGAGAGAGAGAGAGAGAGAGAGAGAGAGAGAGAGAGAGAGAGAGAGAGAGAGAGCAGAAGCCTAACCTAAGCGCAGAAACCTTTTTCCAAGTTAATCTTCAGAATCTTCAGTACGATGAAGGTGGAAGATCAAACGAAGAAGAAGAAGAAGAAGAAGAAGAAGAAGAGAGAGAGAGAGAGAGAGAGAGAGAGAGAGAGAGAGAGAGAGAGAGAGAGAGAGAGAGAGAGAGAGAGAGAGAGAGAGAGAGAGAGAGAGAGAGAGAGAGAGAGAGACAGAGAGAGAGAGAGAGAGTCTTGTGAAGATGAGGTTTAACGTCTGCTCGGCTGCAAGTGTGCATGTGAGACGAAACCATCAACTAACCATCACCACTGTCAACCATTTAAATTTGTTGTCTCGAGTACGTCTGTATTTTAACGGGTGACTGACTGACAATTTAAGTCAAAACGTTTGGGCTTTGCCTTTGGCTTTGGCGAGACAAGTTCCTGCAAGTTGAACTTGAAGTTCTTGTCATTCACTCTCATTGCCAGGAACCTGAATATCTTTCTTTTTTTTTACAAGTTTTTTTGATTTCCTTCGATTTGCCAGTTTTAACAACACTCTCTGCGTATATCAATCACACTAACGACAGATAAAACTTACTTGTGTGTGATTTTGGTGCAAAATCAGAGGGTTTGTTCAAAAACGCCGCCATCTTGTGCGCACTAACAACACTGTCATCAATGCATTCAAGGGATGCTACTCTGAGACCCCAGAAAACAAACATGCTATGGCATGCTTTCATGCAGGTCTACAAAGTCTAGGCCTAGTTTAGACTGTGTAACATTCAAGTGGTTGTTGTCATTGGTAGTTGGGGCCAATAGTAACATTACAGCTCTTCTTCTTGCATACAGCATCCTCCATCAACAATTTGATGATTATGACGCTTACGACATGGGGGGTTTCCAACTAATCAGGATCTTGTATGAAGGACTTGCTGCCCGGATGATCAGCTCAATGCGGGATTGAATGGGAGGGGGGGGGGGGGGGGGGGGGGGGGCGAGGGCATGATTTGTGAGGGGGGGGGGGGGAGGCCTGGACAGGGGGTTTGACTCCGTTGAGGCAACGGAAGGGTGAGGACAGGGGGGGGGGGGGGGGGGGGGGGGGGGCTCAGATCCGGGATTTGAATTCCTCCACCGAGGCTGATGATATTGCCTCAGGTGGGCTTCTTACCCGCTCATGCGCTTTTTACCCCGTCTTCCCCTAATCTTCCCCCTAAATCTTTTCTGGCTGGCTGTCTTACCAATGAGTGTAGGGGAAGACGGGGTAAAAAGCGCATGGGCGGGTAAGAAGCCCACCCCAATTATCTCATGAAATGAAGCAAATTTCAGTCTCATTTTGCCCATGAGACGAGCGTTAATGTTTAACATTCGTCTCATGGGCAAATTTGACTGAAATTTTCTTTATTTTATGAGATAATTGGGGTGGGCTTCTTACCCGCCCATGCGCTTTTTACCCCGTCTTCCCCTACTTCCTGTAATTTGTTTTACAGGCAGGAAGTAGGTAGGCCTGTGAGTGAATCTGTCGCGATGGAGGATGGGGGACTGGCTGGTGTGGGGTGTTGATGGCCACATCTCCATGGTGGAACTTGAAGAAGGTGGCCAGCCTAGCGGAGCGTCGCCTGTCCTTGAGTGGAGGCCACTGCAGCTGGGTCAGCATGTTGTCCACGCTGGATGCCGTTTGGCGGTGGCGATTTACGACCCATCTAGCTGCGCGGCGCTGGA
>CM065705.1:21426853-21514353 GCA_017654935.2 Phymorhynchus buccinoides
ACTTGAAGGCCGGAGGTGGGGGCAAATATTCTAAAAGGGTAAGATGAACTACTTAAGAGTTACAGCGAACCGGGCTGATAGAGTTATCGTTAGTGGGGTAGTTATACACCATTCACAGCGGCGGCTATCCAAAATCTCAGACTGGAATTTGAACGGAGAATTCAACTGGCCTAGTATCGACGTGTAAATGTGTCGCGTTTAAAAGGGACATAACCAGTGTTTCTGTCCTCACTACTCATATAGGGAAAAGAGACCGGATGCTTGTCTTCCCCTATACAGTCTTTGGTGGGGGTGTCTCAGGAAACATAATTTTCAGCTGAGTGCTAACGGTGTTCCACTGCGGCAACCAGATGCCATCATAAAAGTGACTATAATTATGACCGACTATGGGAAATCCTGAACTTCATAAAGAACGTCCATACGGGTCGATGACCAATTGGACGATACTCCCACTTTCTTGAAATCCTGAAAGCACGGTGATCCTGGGCTCTTAAACTGGTCAGTCGCAGATCTCGGATGGTCAGTGAGAGTTCTGATCATTTGCTGTCAGGAACAGAGGTCTGCGTGAGAATCTGCTATCTGTGGGACGGGTATATCTATTATATAAATCTTTTCTGGCTTGCTGTCTTACCAATGAGTGTATTATAACACAGGCATAGTATTCTAGTAGTTGCAGGAGCGCGATTGTTGCTCTGTTCTTTGTTTCTGAGCGTTATCTCTCTCTCATAGCGGCTTGGAAGGTAATCACGTTGGTGAAACTGAAAGAGGGTGGTGGTGGTTTTGGCGCGTTCTCAGGAGGCCGATTCCTTTCACAATGCAATAGAGTTTTTTTGTTAGCAAACTTTGTTGACCTAAACAAGCAGAAATAAAAGTCTAAAAAATGTGTGGCTGTAAATGACCGGTTACAGATGACCCTATAGGAAGACTATGGCCGTTGTGACCCGGTTGACCTTTCCTGTACTTAATATTCAGAATTGCCATTAACCAATGCATCTAAACACCAAATTTGAACATTGTAAGTCCAACGATGTCAAACGGATATTGCCACATTACCAAAAAAAGTTTTCAAGGTCAAACTTCAAGGCCAAGGTCAGCATGGTTATTATTTTTGTACGGAAACTTTTGTGTACTGTGATGCACCACCACACTAAATTTGAAGTGATTCTATGCAGCAGTTCTTGAGATTCAGCAATGTCTTGACAATCTCGTACAGGGTGTCCTGCTGAGACAACTTATCTCCTGGATCACTCGATCTGCATACACTTCTTTTCACATGGAGCGCAGTACCATTTGAAGCTGGTAGTCTTAGAGGTCCCTAAAGGTCAGGTCATGTCAGGTCAGGCATAGAGGACAATTAGGCCTCGCGGCCTCTTTAGTGTTTTTTTCCGTTTAAAATTTGTTTATTACAAGGCTGAGACAGTTAATAATTACTAGCGCAACGCCGAGGACTGGTAACGCCTAGTAACCGTAACGCCTAGTAACGGTAACGCCAAGTACTGGTAACGCTGAGTACAGCAAATTTGAAGCGATTCGGTTAAGAAACGGCGGAGTTATAAGGCCCCGTTTCCCGTTGGCGCTGCTCTGAGAGTGACGCGCTCTCCCGATTCTCTTCAAATTTGCTGCCAGGCTTTGCCCCGGCCACAGCAAGCCTGACAGCAAATTTGAAGCGATTCGGTTAAGAAACGGCGGAGTTATAAGGCCCCGTTTCCCGTTGGTGCTGCTCTGAGAGTGACGCGCTCTCCCTAGTAACGGTAACGCCTAGTAACGGTAACGCCAAGTACTAGTAACGCTGAGTACAGCAAATTTGAAGCGATTCGGTTAAGAAACGGCGGAGTTATAAGGCCCCGTTTCCCATTGGCGCTGCTCTGAGAGTGACGCTCTCTCCCGATTCTCTTCAAATTTGCTGCCAGGCTTTGCCCCGGCCACAGCAAGCCTGACAGCAAATGATTTGAAGCGATTCGGTTAAGAAACGGCGGAGTTATAAGGCCCCGTTTCCCGTTGGCGCTGCTCTGAGAGTGACGCACTCTCCCGATTCTCTTCAAATTTGCTGCCAGGCTTTGCCCCGACCACAGCAAGCCTAACAGCAAATTTGAAGCGATTCGGTTAAGAAACGGCGGAGTTATAAGGCCCCGTTTCCCGTTGGTGCTGCTCTGAGAGTGACGCGCTCTCCCTAGTAACGGTAACGCCTAGTAACGGTAACGCCAAGTACTAGTAACGCTGAGTACAGCAAATTTGAAGCGATTCGGTTAAGAAACGGCGGAGTTATAAGGCCCCGTTTCCCGTTGGCGCTGCTCTGAGAGTGACGCACTCTCCCGATTCTCTTCAAATTTGCTGCCAGGCTTTGCCCAGACCACAGCAAGCCTAACAGCAAATTTGAAGCGATTCGGTCGACAAACGGCGGAGTTATAAGGCCCGTTTTGTGTTTCAGACACACTGCACACACACTTGCCTTTTTACTATATGATAAGCAAAGCTGCTTAATTTCTAGTCATATTCGAAGATTTAACATTGAAGGGTCATTATCAAGGAGGTTTTTAAATTGTGTTAAATTCAGTGCAAGTTTAATGTGTGCAGGAAGATTATTCCAAAACTTTGTTATTCTATTAGATAAGATTTTTTCTTCTTCTAATATTAGTTCTGTTAGTATTTTCAATTCATTGTTACAGGTTCTTGAATCTTTTGTTAAATGGAACAAAGTTTTGTTAGTAGTAAATTACATGTGTTAAAGATTTTGCATGTATTAGTCAGGTCCCCAGGATTTTTTCTATATTTTAGTGATGGTAACTTTAATCTTTCAAGCCTTTCTTCATAGTCTAGATTACCCAGGTTTTTGATAAATTTAGTGGACCTTCTCTGGATCTTCTCTATTGCTGATTATTGTCTCTTAAAAAATGGGCTCCAGACTTGGTTCCCATATTCCAAGTGAGGTCTAACTAGGCATTTGTATAACTTTACGAATACATAATTGTTTAGTCCAGTGAAACTTCTTCTAATTAATCCAAGCATTTCGTTGTTACCTTTATTAATAGCACTATTAGGGGAAGACGGGGTAAAAAGCGCATGGGCGGGTAAGAAGCCCACCCCAATTATCTCATGAAATGAAGCAAATTTCAGTCTCATTTTGCCCATGAGACGAGCGTTAATGTCTAGCATTCGTCTCATGGGCAACTTTGACTGAAATTTTCTTTATTTCATGAGATAATTGGGGTGGGCTTCTTACCCGCCCATGCGCTTTTTACCCCGTCTTCCCCTAATGTGGTTGTCAAATGTTAACTCTGAATAAAAAAATAACACCAAGATCTTTTCCTCCCTGCAAGTTTCTAAAGTATGTTTATTATCATTATTGTGAGAAATTTCATATAAGCTGCCTGGATTATTCCTCCCTAAGTGCATGACTTAATTTACACTTACTGTCGTTAAAATATAAGTGCCATTTTCCTGACCAGTTTATAAGGTTGTCAATATCATGTTGAATAGTCGTTGTGTGTGTGTGTCAAGCCAAGCCAAGTCAAGTCAAAATCATCTTTATGGACAAAGCTTTTTTTCATCCTGACCTGTGTGTGTGTGTGTGTGTGTGTGTGTGTGTGTGTGTGTGTGTGTGTGTGCTTGTGTGTGTGTGTGTGTGTGTGTGTGTGTGTGCTTAGTGCGTGTGTGTGTCTGTGTTTAGTGCCGACGCACGCGCGCGCATGCATGTATGCATAATATATTTTTGTCATTTATTTATTCATATTGCTTGCTGGTTTATTCAACTATTATTGATAGTAAGCGCTTAGGGCTTTTTTAAGATTAGGCGCTATAAATGTTAATTATTATTATTATGATTATTTGAGGTATTGTATAATTATTTTGGTGTCATCTGCAAAAATGTTGCAGATGCTTTGTATTTCATCTGGGTGATCATTAATAATAAAAATCGTGAACAAAATAGGCCCAAGGATGCTACCCTGTGGAATGCCACTTAAAACCACTGATTCAGAAGAAAGTTTGTTATTTATGCGTACTCTTTGCATTCTACCAGTAAGAAAATATTCGATCCAGTTCAATATAAAAAAATTATTTCTATCTATGGATGAAGTTTTAAAATATATACATACTTGTGGCGGTACCACAGCCGATGAGGTTTAACCGAGGTGTGGTTACCGCCACACCTATCTGTATTAATTTAAAAAATCGGGACTTTACTGGTTTCGTACTGCCTCCGGGCATTGCCTCCAGTATTGTTCCCACCATATTTGTATTTACAAATGTCCCATATGTGTCTGATTCAGACCAAGAGGACGTAAAACACCATTTTCGTCCAAGTTTTAAAAGTAACCTTTTGTGTGGGACAGAGTCACATGCTTTACGGAAATCCAGATAGACTACATCGAAAGACTCCTTAATTGTTATCAATAAAAATGGTAAAATCGTCCATAACTTCAGTTAGTTGAGTCATGCATGATCTACCTGTCCTAGAGCCATGTTAATTGACATTCTGAGTATAAGTTATGATCATTCATATGTTGGACTACAGTATCTCTAATGAATTGTTCTAATATTTTACAGGTAATACATGTTAGGCTTACTGGCCTGTAGTTGCCGGGATCGGTTTTAGTTCCCTTTTTAAAAATTGCTATTATTTCTGCTTTCTTCCAGTGCTTTCGTTCCTAAAACACAAACACTTGTACGCGTGTACACTCGCGCACATGTGCACACACACACACACACACACGCACACGCACACGCACGCACGCACGCACACACACACACACACACACACACACACACACAGACACACACACACACACCACACACACACACACACACACACACACACACACACACAAAGATTCAAAGATTGTTTAATCCTTTGACCCCTTTTGGGGCATGGAGGACTTGAAGCAAATCAAGCAAATACAAAATTAATGCAACAATTGAAAACGGTTACAAAAGATAACTAATGTAATTAACACACCAAAATGTCACACAACTTTACTAAACCTTAAAAATTTAGCTAAATTTAATAACACCTTTTTACCACCAGAGAGCAATCGACAGTAGTTAAAGACGGACTTTACACATGTAAATTTTCTGGAAATAAACTGACATCTGATATCATTGTATTTGGGACATTTCATTACAAAATGAAACTCGTCACCAAGGTCATTCTGATTGCAGTCTCTACATAATCGTTCTTCACGGGGTATTCCAAGTCTTCTGCCAATTTCTATCATGAGTTTATGATTACCACACCGAAACCGTATAAGAGGATATATATAAACATCAGGCAACATTTCAATATATCTTTCACGGCAGAAATCGGTTTTATAATTTCTATAAAATAAACATTTATTACTAGACTCTAAGGCATCATTCCAAGTACGTTTGTAATTTTCCTCTAATGAAGTACGAACATTTCTACAAAGTCTGTTAACAGACAAACACGTTTGTGTATCCCAAACACAGTCAAATCCAGTTTCTATTAAAATATCCCGTATACATATCAACCACCCAGAAGTAAAAACCTGATTTCTATATAAATCATACAACACTTGATACAATCACACACACACACACACACACACACACACACACACACACACACACACACACACACACACACACACACACACACACACACACACAACGCGCGCCGCTTGGGTGTTGGTAAATTGGTTTGCTGAGTTGTGGTAAAAGGTTATTTTGCGATGGCTTGGTTAGAGTAAAGTCCCCTGGAAAGCTTTGCCTTTACAGGTCAATCTGCTAGCCTACTTGGAACAAAATGGAGTATCAATTTTAATTTTTGCTTGCAATTCATCGATCGATGAGCGATGATTGCTACTGTGGGATTGTGTCTTGGGGGCATAGTGCTCGCAGCATCAGTTGCACTCGCGTCAGTGATTGTGAAAGCCTATGCGAGCGCGCCTCCACTTTTGTTGGTCATCTTCCGTCATCTCTTCGACTTTCTGTTTGCGCTCGTGGAGGCATGTTGTCGGCTGGCAGTTGTTGGGATGCTGTTCCTCTACAACGTTGTGACGCACTGTTTTGGGTCCTTTGCTAGCATCGTCCCTCCCATCTACCATGTCATCAGGACGCTGTTTTCCTTCACGTTCTGGGTGTTCGTTCATTTGATCCGAGGGCTGGCAGGCCTGGAGTCACAAGCTCTCAACACATTCAGCTGGCTCATCGCCATCTGTGGGCTGTACCTTTATCTCGAGACAAAGTACCGAGACACTGGAATGCCTTTCTTCTTGAACAGGAGACCGCATCTGGTGAGACTTTTTGGACAGAATAGAGAAAACGAGGATGAAAATCACGAAAATGTCGAACCTGACGATGATGGAATTGAAAACGTTATTCCAGAACAAGTACAAGAAAACCAGTTGCTGGAAATAGAGAACCGCGAGAATGAAAATGAAGAAAACGCTTTAGAAGAGGCGGACAGAAACCGTGTAAACATTGATAACGTTCAGAATGACCAACGGGAGCTGGACAGGGACAGGGCAGAGCAGCGTCAGCCTGCTCATCGCGCAGAGGAGGACGATTCAAGCGATTATGAGTTGGATACAACATTGTGCTCAGTATGTCTGTATCGGGCAAGAGGGGCAGCTCTGTTCCCTTGTGGACACACGCAGCTGTGTAGAATCTGTGCGAGGATTATTGTTGCGGCTCAGAGACCCTGCCCAGTGTGTCAGTCCCCCATACAGGAAGTTAGAAATGTTTATCTTTAGTCATCATACAGGTGTATCCACAGAAGTCCTGAATACTAAACGTAGAATAGATATTAAGCCAAAGATGTATTCATGATCATTGATCTCCACATTTACTAATAAAAGCTTGCAATCTCAAAACATAAGCATTGAACATTACAACTGAAACAAGTCCAATGGTGTATAACTTTAGAAGCAAACAAGGCTTTAGAATCTAGGTGACCAAGATCTGAGCAACTGGAAAATAAACACCTAAATTTGTTATCCTGTGCTGTGAACGTAGTGCTATCCAGATACATTGATTGAACTTGAAGTCCACTGCAGAGGACTGCCAATGCTACTGAGAGCATAGTGTGTGTTCACTGGGTATGTAAATGTGTGTGTGACTGTGTGTGCATGTGTTTAATCTTATTCTTATTCTTCTTCGATCGCTCAGACAGTTTCCTGTCAATTATGAGCGCAGATGTGTCATAATATTAATAATAATGGGAATTTATTATTTATATACTAATATAGCGCTCTTTCTCACATGAGCTCAGTGCGCTTTACATTGATAACAATAACATTAAAGGCAAACAAATAATGAATCATTAGAAAGTAAAATAAACAGGATGATTGCACGCAATGTTCTCTTACTTCCTCACACACACACACACACACACGCGCGCACACACATACACACACACACACACACACACACACACACACACACACACACACACCACACATCATGCTGCCTTTATGCGCCTAAGAAAAGTAAAAAATAATTAGGCCCAGTACATGTATGTCCGACTTTGGCTGGAGGAAATGTTTTTGAAAGGGTTTCTTGAAAAAAGGCAGGAGAAAGGATCGGAAAGGCAGAAAGATTAGTAGATGACAGCAAGCAAAGGGAAAAGGCAGAGTCAAAGAGAGTGACAGATTAGATGAAGTTACAAGCACAGAACTTCCAGAAGGTGGAACTATTTATGCAAAAGACCCCCCGGTATCCCCACGGAGGGGTGCATGTGTTTTATTTCTTTTAAACAGTGTTCACTGTGACTCTGTGTGTGTGTGTGTGTGTGTGTGTGTGTACATCTCTGTGTAACTGTGCATGTATGACTGTGACTGTGTGAGTCTGTATGAGTGTGACTGTGAGTTTGTTTATATGCCACAAACGTCTGCAAGGTGTAGATTATAATTGTGGTTGATGTCTGTTGTGGATACGGTGTAAATCGTGGCTAAAATGAATCCTAATTCAGTAGTAGATGTATGTACTGATACAGGGAACAATTGTTAACTGTTGGCAGGATGAAGTGCTTACGAAAGAAATGCCAGCAATGCTCTACAACCTGAACCTTGGGCAAATGGCGTGGACACAGAGCTGCTGCTTTGTGCTGCTTTGTGAATGTGATAATCACCACAATCTGAAGAAGCTTCAGGTCAGGCTTCATCAATGAAGACTGGTTTGCCGCAACCAACGCATCAACCGCAACAGAAGAAGACTCAGTGGATCGGTAATTCAGGAACGAACGCCACTTCAAAAACAGATGCTTTCCATAAGGCATAACAACCTTTGTCATTCATGGTTCTTACGTATACATTATTATATATATAATGGGACACTAGGGAAAAAGCTATTCAGCTATTGATGCCTGGGTTATGCCTTATGGCCTGAGCTTTTCAAGCAGATGACCATGAAATTCTATTATCATGTTTGAACGGGAATAAAATAGAATTGTTACAATTAGACTTAACAAAGAAGGCAGCTTTACTGTTAGAGTTAGACTGAGTGTTACAGCAAACAACATTTGTGTTTTTGTTTAATTTTCTTTTTGGATAGGGGTTTGAAAAATATTGCACATACTACACAGTTATATGACTTAAATTACGTTTAGTTTACAGATTTTTGTCCGTTTGAATCGTCAAAACAATCAAACAATATGTTTTAAAGTTAAAAGCTTGTATGAGCAGTATGAATCCAACGTCACTGCCACTTTAAGTGTTGCATGTGTGTGTGTGTGTGTGGAAGTTCAGTTTAACGTCGCATATCGGCTTTCGCCATGTACGACGGGCTGAACAAACCAACCAGGGTATAAACAAAAATTTATGTTCCTGAATCACTGTCTTAGCCAAAAGGCCGAGAAGTGATCAGGATTTTGACGATGTGTGTGTGTGTGCGTGTGCGTGTGTGTGTGTGTGTGTATGCATGTGCAAAGCTCTTTTGAACTTTAAAATAATGATTTGATGTCATTGTGCTTTGCTGTTCAACCTTGTGAATTTGGATTTTTGTGTGTATTGAACAAAATTCCTTGTTTTATTTTATGTTTTCGTTTTTATTTTATTAAGCCAGGTAATCCTCGATTATAGTAATTGTGATATTGAATACAAAATGTAAAAAAAAAAGATACTATAATGAGTACTCATACATTATTAACATGTATATGACTCTGTGCCAAAAGGTGAGCACGGAGAGGGTCAGGTACTTACATTCTCAATAAATTGTCACATAACCTTCTGACTGTTGTGCTTATGTTATAAACATATAGACAAATGTCTGAAAAGACACTAGAGACAATATCAGCTTTATAAGATCAGTAGTTATTTAGTTATGTGACAATGAATGTCAAATCAGCCCCAAAATCTGGTCTTCAAAAGTGGACATTGCAAATAGTCATGATTTCAACAAGTGCTAGAACACACAAACTCCAGTAAAATTACTTGAAATTTGGACAGGTTATGCAAAAGTACCTCATTAGTAAATGCTAAAGATTGTAACATTCAAAAATGAAAGTTCTGTTAGTTATTAGACTTAAACCAATGTTGATGACAAACATCATTTTTGATGTAATCATTTAACCAAAATCAAACTTCCCAACAATTTTCACTTATATAAATCCAAAATACATGAAAATGTCATGCTTTGTTGGAGCAGATATTACTTTATCATAGGAGTATAAAATGTTCTTTACAAAATATATTATTTTAAATAATATTGCACTTTCTCTTAAAGGTTCTGACTTAGATGTAACACTTGACATCCGTCATACCTAAGTTATAATGCTCAATAAAATCCTCAAGATATATATTTTTAACTTGCTCTCTTTTATTTTACAATTAAACTGTCATATAAAGTTGACCCCTACCCTTATTTAACACCAGCATGTTCATTTCTTTCTTCTGCACTAATCCAAATGTTCAATGTAATCATTTTACTGGACTTGATGTTCGTCATCAAGAACATGTTAATTATCAAATTTAGCTGGTTTTATTGGTCTAACCATCTAATAAACAAATGAACACCACTTCAGTGGGTTTAGTAATTAATTTAGAGCACTTTGCAGCCTTCATAGAAAGATAAATGAAAAAATAGTGCTTAATGAAAATTATTAATGTAACTATGATGTTCGTCATAATTCCTATGGTGTAAATAGTGAATTATAATAAATAATTCAATAGTTTTTTGAAAAAAACTTTATTCATGCAAGTTATTATTTTCTTTAAAGCATTCTGCTTACTGTAGTTGACAAAAATACAGTTATTCATAGACATTTTGGCCAGAAACTGGAAAATAAATGATTTAGGTAACTTTGATGTTCGTCATACATTTTTCACACATTGTGTAATAAAACAAAAACAATGGCATGAATCAATTAACAGTTTGGTAGAAAATATTCAGTTAACTTGTAATTGGTTTTTTTATGGCATCTTAAGTACTTAAAGACAGAATTAGTGTATTTGATACAACTTTCAAATGTAAAGTGATGACGAAGGTCATTTGTTACCGCAACAGACCCATAATAATCATCATACTAACAGCAAATTTCAACAGGAAATGTCACAGACTAATAGCAAACAATGAAAACAACTTAACACAACATGATTTGCTGGAGCTATGAGAAAATACTGTGACATAACACCATGGTTGTGATGTAATCATTGATGTTCGTCATCAGGTGGGGGACACCACATTATCACTATTTTCTCAGAAATCGGTTGAAAAATTGTCCTGCCACTTTGCACATGTTTTGCCTCATTTATATCCTTTCTAAATATGCATGTATTTAAATGGTATTAATAGTTTCATTTTTTACCCTCTATGTCCACTTTTCATGCCCAACTTTTGGCACAGAGTCATATATTATTAATTATTCAAACATCAGTTTTAACTTTTATTATTTATAGCAAGAATTGTTGGAGCACAAAAAGTAACAAATGGATAGACAATGTGACAAGATATTTACAAATGTACATGGACACATGTTCTCCAAGAGAGATTCATTATCTCAGTGATTGATGATTTGAAGAGCTGATTCAGGAAATAGTTGTAGAATTTTGACTTTTCAAGTTTGTTGTTGTTATTGTTGTTGTTGTTGTATTTTGTGTGTGTGCTGTACTTCATGAAAAGGATCCTCATTCAAATTATGTACGGCAGTATTGTAATTTATATGGTTAATTGATTTATGTAATATTTTTGAGTACATTTCATGATACTAATAATTTTTGTATATATTGTATTTAACTTTTTAAGTATTATATAATTTATATTTTCTAGTCACGGAGACATGTCTCACCTGGAGACCGCAGTGCAGCACCACCTTTTTTCGGGGGGGGGGGGGGGGGGGGGCGGAGTGTGAGAGCAATCCTTCTTCTGCGTTCCCAGGCCATAATGGGTAAGGTACGTATGTGTCCAGTTTTCAGTTTTTACTGGTCTCCCCACTGCGTACAGACTGACACATTCCGATTTCGAAGGAGCTCAAAGGAGAAACATTATTTGGAAGATTTTTTTGTTGAAAAAAAGGCAGGAGAATGGACCAATAAGTCAGAAAGATAGTAGATGATAGAAAGCAAAGGGAAAAGGCAGAGTCAAAGAGAGTAGCAGATTAGAGGAAGTTACAAGCACAGAACTTCCAGATGGTGGGGGAACTATTTTTTAGGAAAGACCCCCCGGTATCCCCACGGGAAAGAGAGCAATCCAAGCGAATCCTAGCTATCAATTTGGTACATGTATGTATACCAGGCAGTGGGATTTCTCCCTGTTTCTACTGACATTTAACTGCCGTGGGAGTTTTACACATCGTCGCTGTCCGATGCTAACCGTGTATCTACAAAATTTGACAAAAATAGATTTTTTACTGAAACTCCTTCCAGTGACCTCACGCAGGTCTTCTATAAATAGCTTGTGTCTGCGACCAATGAAAATGCTCAAATTTGTCACATGATACCACGGAAATAATCGTGTATGTGGCTGGTTGTTGATGGTTTTTACGCGATAAGCGTGTAACTGGTCACGCTAATCGTATAACTGCCGGCAGTTGTCGTATCTCCCATTGTGAGAACAATGCACTAACTTTGTGACTAACCGTGTAACTGAATTATCACGAAAATTTTGGGTATTAATGCAACTTTTATTGTGTCACATGTTTACTCATCGGTAAAGAAGAAGGGTCAAGCATATATCAAATGGGGATTGACTTTGTAGCAGGCGACAATATGTTTTTTGATGCTCCTGTAAAATCACTGATTGTGTAAATACACGGTTAGCGTCGGACAGCGACGACATGTGTAAAGCGCATGCTTCAGACTTGCTTTAAGTCCCTATCCGAAGGACTCCGCGTTCAGTTCTATTTTCCCGTCGAATTGGAAGGAAAGGACAATGCCCGGGGTCCAGATTTGAACCGAGTCACTTGTGTACTGAATTGGCCGGTGAATGCCGTTGCTTTACTAATAGTAAAGCAAAGGCATTCACCGGCCAATTCAGTACACAAGTGACTACTATCCTGCCACCTTTTTTGCCAATGAGGGTCACAAACTTCTTTAGTTTTGACTCGTGTCTTGCTATTCAAGCTACTTATTGTTCATTTATTGTAAATAAAAGGCTGGGTGCTTGAACCATTCAGATGCTTTTAGTCACTTGAAAAAAAGGCTTTAATACCTCATAATGTTTTCAGTTAGATTTTTTTTTCTTTTAGAAATATTTTTAAGCACGGCTTTGCATGTAAAAGGGTGTTGTTATTGACATACCCTGGCTAAAAAGATCCAGGGATCATCCCAACAGCCAAAGCACTTGACCACTATGGTACAATTTACTACTACAAATGCATCAGCTAGGGATGAGAACATTACGTGTGTGACCGTTTTTGATTATCCCGCCTCGTGGGCAGCCACACTCCGTCTTCGGGGGATTTTGGAGACTGATGATGTTATGCTAGGAGCTTGTCATGGCTAAAGACAATCCCTGCATAACTATGCATAGCATAACAACATTTTGATGTAGCCTTGGTGTTCTAGCCTGTGTCAGTTGGTCTGACATAGCCTTAACCCTTTCATCGCCACTGTCGCCTCTTGGCTCCACAATGATTTAACACCCATGTCACTTGAAAGGCATCAAGTGAGAGTCTGGTATTCCAGTGACCTTATGTTCTTAATTCTGGGAGGTCAAGACAGGCCCTATTCTATGCATGTCACAGAGGATTTCCCCAATATTGCAGACAGAGTTTGTTCTCTACCCAGGTAATAATAATAATAATAATAATAATAAAGAATATTTATATAGCGCGCATTCTAGGTGTACTACTCATGGCGCTTTACAAAAACTAAGAATCGCCCCACATACAAAATTACAGACATATTAAACATACTCAGACGCGCTCGCATACCCACCCTCACCCTCACGCTGTGAGTTTCATGGAAAGTTTTGGCTAAAAAATGGCTGGCGTTGAAAGGGTTAAGCCAAGGCGAGTAAAACTAAAAGGGTGTGATGGAGAGAGAAACTCAGGAAAAAAAGACAGAGAGAGATGGAGAGAGCACATTTTTTTCTATATATTGTGGGTGCTGTTGACAATCAAAATGTTTTGTCCCAACATACTAACAAGTACAGAGAAGGGCATGAACTGTGTAAAGCTTCACATGGTAATTTTTTGACTTATGTGCTTATGAGCTTTACAAATGAAGAGTTTTGATACTTAGTGTTATTTTACCGTTAATATGCATGATAATATGATACGTTGTTGGTATTATCAGTGGAGGTGGTGGTAGTGTGTGTTAGAGAGAGAGAGAGAGATTGTAAATTACATAATGTTGGAGATTGTAAGTTACACGTGAATGCTTATGAGAATGCAAATAATATTTCGTCTTTCCTTTTCAAGGGATGGAAATATTAATTATCAAATGTTAAAATAAGTGATTAAAAGTAAAGTTTGATTCAATCATTTATACAGGCTTTGGTTTCTTGTTTTTGAATATTATCAAATCCAAAGTATTTTAAATTAAACGGTACTTATATTAATTAAAAGAATCTTTGCAAAATAAGATAAGGATTTTGTATTAAGTCCCCCCTGGGGATACTGGGGGGTCTTCTGTACAAATAGTTCCCCCACCTTCTGGAAGTTCTGTACTTGTAACTTCCTCTAATCTGTCTCTGCCTTTTTCCTTGCTTTGTGTCATCTACTATCTTTCTGACTTTTTGGCCCATTCTCTTGCCTTTTTCCCCAAAAAATCTTCTGCATAGTTTTCTCCTTTGAGCTCCTCCAAAATAGGAATGTGTCGGCTGAATGCAGCGAGGAGACCAGTGAAAACTGGAAAATGGACGCATACGTACCCATTGTGGCCTTATGGCCTAGGAACGCAGAAGAAGAAGAAGTATTGAATTCAAAGATAGTTTTGTCAATGAAAAGTGTGAAAAGTGCATTGAAATTACTGTCTGTACTTTGCTACATGTTTTAATACTTAAAAATGTACTAATGTTTAAATTAATATGAGTTATGACTGTTAATCCTTTCACCGCCAATGTCGCATTTGTGCACCACAATGGTTTGACACCCATGTTACTAAAAAGCAACAAATCAGGGCCTGTTATCTGAAGACCCTATTTTCTTAATTTGGGGAAGTAAGGATAGGTCTAATGCTATACATGTCACAGAGGCATTCACAATATTGCAGATTTTTTTTTTTCTCGGCCCAGGTAAGTTTAATGGTATTTTTGGGCTGAAAAATGGCTGGCGGCGAAAGGGTTAATGTTATTGCACTGTCGATAATGTGAATGCTTTGTGTACTAAATTATTTTGTGGGGCCAGAATAATGATATGATATGATTTTTAAAGTTTTACTCAAGGGTCACTGTTTTGAATCCCTCCTAAATCTGTTCTTGGTACAGGGGCGTTTTCCCCCTTAGATATCTGACTTGAGTTTTATGATACCCAAAAAGTAGACGCTTTGAAGGTAGATACTGTGTGCATGGTATGCATGCTATCTTTATTCAAGGTAAGTTATATAAACAGTTTGGTTGTTCTGTTTTATTTGAACAACTTAACCATGATAAACTATTACGATGGCTTGGAGTCAAAATGGACTATCTTTAGATAGTCCATTGACGTATTATTGGATTTATTACAAAAACTAATAACTTGTATCAAACAATGACTGCAGAAATATAAAAAGGGGGGACCTATGTCCATTTGGTTTAACCTTTACCGGACTTATGGGGTCGCCCACGACCCCTTGACACACAAAACATGTTATATCTCTAAAACTATTTAAGCAATCTTCATGAAATTTCATGACTTTGTCAAAAACGTAAATGGCTTTAAGTGTGTTAAATTTCATTAATGTGTATAAAATATAAATGACGTATAATTTTGATATACCTGTCCGGATGACGGGGGTCCCACGACCCCTACTTTAAAGAGCACTGCAGTGCATTGAGTAGGGGTCGTGGGAGACCCCCGCCATCCGGACAAGGATAAACACATGGTGACTCATTGACAAGTAGGGGTCGTGGGAGACCCCCGCCATCCGGACAGGGATAAACACCTAGGAATTCGCTCTTTGCTGAGTAGGGGGTCGTAAGGTTAATATATTGGCATCTGTGATTGATATATATTTCGAAGCTTAATGTTAACAGTATTGCTTCGTGTAAAACTTGAAATAATTTATAATTAAGTCATGGAACAGGGTTTGGAGCTGTATGTCGTAGACGCCACTTTTGACGATAGCTGTAATGGAATATTTGATCTTTGAGTTAAAACCAATATTGCTTATCTTTACTGTTTATTATTTATGTTGTTCTCTTTCGTTTCATTCACTTCCACTTTATGGACTTTTTAGAACATGATGTTGCATTGCCAACATAGTATGAGTTACAAAATACAATGGCGACTGCTCTGAGATGACCACTGTGTTTGACAATGACAAGGCTTTGGATTCTAGTGCTTCTGCCTGTGCCATAGTTTGTTGTTGTATGCGGTAAATGCACATGCTGGTATAATGCTCCTCGAGATTTAAAAAATAAACAAAATTGATGTAACGAACTGTTTGATTTGCTATTGTGATTCTTAGAAGATGCTGTAAAGTATTGGAGAAAGTTGGCAACTTTGTGTGTGTGTGTCCGTGTGTGTGTGCATGTGTGTGCGTGCGTGCATGTCCATGTATGTTTGTGTGTGTGTTTGTTTGTTTGTTTGCGATGCGTGTGCAGGATAAATTTTGTTTATAGCAGAGATGCTTTGGCCAAGATACATCCCCATTCGACCAACAGGACTTTAGGATAATATCCTTAAATGGTTCCCAGAGGCCAACTACCCATCAATGCTGCAGCACTGGGCCCTGAAATACCTCCAATTTGGAGAGTCATAGCTTTTCACGAGACTTAGCAAGACTTGTGCAACAAATCTGTGATAATTCCTGGCCACTGCAGAGTTTTTCCGCTCACTTTCCACTAATATTGCCTCAAAGCTAAGGCCGTGTACACGTGTACCATGCAAACCATAAATAAGCGAAGGGAAAAGATTCCACGTGCGGAAACCCCTATATGCGTGCGTCAATTTATGTTTTTCCGTACATAACTTATGCGTCTAATGTAGGGTGGTTAAGTGAAAAATTTATGTCATTGGAAAGAAAAGAAGGGGTCGAAAATTGAGAAAGTTACGACGTTTTAAAGATTTGCGCCCTCACCGTATCAAGGTTTGGATGAATAAAACAGCCATAACTTTGTAAAGCTTATTCAAAGGGGCCATCAACCCCAAACATTAGACATTTGACAGAAAACATGTCGGACAGTCTTCCAGCATTGAGATATATGCGCATTTGTTTTAAAGAATTATATAATTACCGTTCTGATAAACGAATGAATTGGACCCAAATATTGGATCTTGTCTCTCGCGATTTTAGCGTAAAAAAAAGATTTCCCGAATGACCGTACTGCTTCCCGAAAGAAAGAAACTCGGATGGTCAGCGCCAAGAATAACCACCAATAAAAACAAGCAAAGGAAGTGACCGTTATTTTCAACGAGAAAAATCGCGTCCTAATGTGAACCCGGCCTAAGTCTTTCGGAAGAGACGGATGAGTCTTTCAGGACGAGGTCCCATGTGCCCATGCACTTAGTGCGCATTAAAGAACACAGTCAGGCGGCGGTGTACAGCTGGTTTTAGAATATTTACATAATTAATTAAAAGAACAAACAAAGACTTCGCACGCATGTTCACACATCACTTTTTCTCACCACCAACCGGAACCACACAAACCTGAGCAAAGAAAAAAAACCGGATTTAAATTCAGCCCTTTTGTTTATTAAAGAGAAAAAATTAACTTATTTTTTTTTTAGCTCTCACACTCTTACTCACACATCACAAGAAATATTCTCAAGTACATAGTTACATAAACACTTGATAAGTGTAAGTGACAACTTTTTAAAAATACAATTACCAAATCCAAAATTGTCATTCACCACAACAAGAACAAAATTCCACTGTGGTTTTCACAACAATCAATTCCACAACCAAGGTTCATTCAGAACTCAATTCACTGTTCATCTTTTCCCACTTTCAAATTCATTATTATTATTATTATTTATCTTTCATTTCATCTCATATCATTAATAGAGTTTTTGGTAAAGGTCAAGATGTGCCACCCCCCCTACCTATCTCGGTTAATTGTATTTTTCCGTTATTGGCTTTCTTACCATACATAAAGCTTTATTTTAGGAACATTTTTAGCTAATAACCTTTTTGGAATACTAACCCTAACCCTAGCCCTAACCCTAACCCTACCCCCCACCGTATAAGACGGAAAAACGCAACGAACCACAACTGTGACAAATCGCGGTGTACTGCAGTACATAGTGGGGGGTAGGGGTAGGGTTAGGGTTAGTATTCCAAAAAGGTAATTAGCTAAAAATGTTCCTAAAATACAGCTTTATGTATGGTAAGAAAGGCAAAAACGGAAAAATACAATGAACCGAGAAATGCATGGGGGGTGGCACATCTTTACCTTTACCTTTTTATTACTCAATATTATATTTACTAATTACTACTCACTACCATTTTACTTCATTTCAGTCTTTCATATTTTCTTATCTATGCGAAAGAAAAAAAGGGTGGTGCAGCGCTTTCCACTAGACCTTATGGCCTCGTCTTTCGGGTCGAGGTCCCGTGCGTGTATGCACTTTGTGCGCATTAAAGAACCCAGTGGCAACGAAAAAGTTGTCGCTTGGTCCAAATTTACGCAAAAACTGCATGTCAAAAAGAAAGAAAGAAGGGTGGTGCAGCGCTAGATGCGACAAACTCTCCAGGTGGGAGCAACCCCAATTTCACACAGAGAAATATTGCAATGCAATGAAATATAAAACACAATGCAATGCAATACAAGACTGTATAATACAATACCAAGAGAACTTCTTGACAACTCACCCTGGGCCATGGATGGATACCCCAAATAGGTCAATGGTCCTGACTGGCTGGGTCATAAAGATTAGGTTTTGTTGTTGTAAAAAAAAAAAAAAAATTTGTTGAGGCGCTTCTTCTGCATATCCCCGTTTTAATTTAAATGACAGAATAGTCACATGTGATTGGTCACTCAAACGGAAGGAAACGGAAGGAAAGGGCCAACTGAAATATCTCCAGTTTGGAGAGTCATAGTTTTTCTTCACAAGACTAAGCAATGCAGTACAATGCAAAGAGGACTTCAGGAAAACTGTTGAGGCATGGGTGGTCCCCAAGGCCAAGCCAACTTGCCCCAAGGCTGCAGCACAGAACCGCAGAACGCCTCTTGTTTTGAGAGTTATTTTTTCATAAAAACTAAGCAACACAATACAATACAACACGAAGAGGACTTCAGTATGTTTTAAACCTTTGAGAACATCAGTAGAAGGCTTCATCTTGTGTCCGGCACTGTTTATTAGCGTGAGGTGGGCTTAAATAGCGAGCGGACAACTGATTCTCTCAACGCTTTTCAACTCGGTAAATCTCCGCACCACCAACCAGTGACCTGGAGGACTGCCAAAGGCCGAACCAACTAGCCCCAAGGCTGCAGCATACCTCCAATTTAGAGACAGTTTTTTTCACAAAAGACTAAGCAACACAATACAATGCAATACAAAGAGGACTTCAGTATGATTGATGTTGAGGCATGGAGGACTGCCAAAGGCCGAACCAACTAGCCCCAAGGCTGCAGCACAGAGTCGCAGAATTAGGTGTTGTTGTGTTTTTTTATCACAAAAGACTAAGCGACACAATACAATACAATACAATACAAAGAGGACCTAAGAAAATGAATGTTGAGGCATGGATGGTTCTCAAAGGATAGTTAGCCCCAAGGCTGCAGCACAGAGCCCTGAAATATCTCCAATTTAGAGTCTTTTTTTTTTTATCACAAAAGACTGAGCAACTTAATACAATACAAAGAGGACCTAAGGAAAATTGATGTTGAGGTATGGATGGTTCTCAAAGGCCAGCTAGACCCAAAGCTGCAGCACACAGCCCTGAAATATCTCCAATTTAGAGAGTCATGTTTTTTGTATCATAAAAGACTAAGCAACTTAATACAACACGATACAAAGAGGCCATCAGGAAAACTGATGCTGAGGCATAGATGGTTTACAAAGCCAAACCAACTAGCCCCAAGGCTGCATCACAGAGCCCTGAAATATCTCCAATTTAGAGTCATGGTTGTTTTTTAATCACAAAAGACTAAGCAACGAAACACAATACAAAGAGGACCTACGGAAAATTGATGTTGAGGCATGGATGGTTCCTAAAGGCCAGCCGACTAGCCCCAAGGCTGCAGAACAGAACGTGTTAGGCTGCTTCTGAGTTTAAGTTCTGGAACCATAATCAAAGGGAAACAATACACAAATGCTAAAACCTTACAATTTAATTGGAGTGATCTCCCTGACAATATCTGGCATTTTGACATCGCGGGATTGCAAAAATCTGAGAATGGGGTGGAAAAAAGGAGACGTGATCATGACTTCCCAGCCTTACGCCCACGTTTTGTCCCACAAATATCGACACGAGAGATGCAGCTACTGTTTGCAAAAGTAATTCTATTTAAATTCTTGGTTAGAGTTGTGATACTGATAGAAGTGTAAATTTCAAGTGTACTAAGTACAACTACAAATTACAATCACAATGTCAGGTGTGGATCTTATGCAAGCTTCAGAGTTCCCATGAATGTGTGTGCGCAGCGCGCACGCACGCACGCACACGCACACGCACGCACACGCACACGCACACACACACACACACACACACACACAGAGACAGACACACACATGCACGCACATTGACAATAATACACAGACACACACACAAATCCACACACATAAATCACATCAATTTTAAAATTTATACATTAAAGTTTTAACCCCATAAAAGCAGGTTTTAAATCTGTTGACGGAAGAAACCTTGGTTGCGCCTTTTTTTGTCCATTAATTATCTTTTCTTATGGGGCTAAGTGTGGATATTGCTGATACATCCTGCAAATGGGCATGATCCTTATTGATATATATAGTCAATTTATTGACGAAAGAAGAGAAAAATTGGTAATATTCACATGCATTTCTGCAAGAGGAAGTAATCTATTACTATTAGTTTAACTCATTCAAGTCGTCCTGCCTAAATGTATGTGGAAGAAATACAAAGCTGTCAGTTTGATGTATTTGCTTCAAGGGAAGTAAATCTGCCATACTTTGGTCATTTCTAAACTGGCTTCGCTCCCTTATACCACATTTTTGCATTTGTAGTGGGAAAAAACAATTGCTGTAGTCATTCTATATAAAGTATTTCTATAAAATGTCTGATCTACCACTTCCCTATGTCTAAACCTGAAGTAAAAACCAGTGTAAGAAGATTTGATTTGATGTGAGTTTTCAAGAGGATTTGATTTGATGTAAGTTTTCAAGAGGATTTGCGCATGTAACCACATTTCCAGAAGGACGTTATAATCTATTTTTTGTTTTGTTTTGACAATTCCTATCTTGAAGCTTCAAAGCAGCCAATCGTTGCTGACTTTACCTTGTCTATGGGGTATTAAAAAGCTGGGCTGTGAATAATCCCTTCTTTCCATGCATGCTTAAGCTGTTCCCATCAATAGAAGACAAATGTGACCCAGCACCACGAAAGGGACATTAAGTGTCAAATTTACCAACCTGAGAAAAGTATACAGTTGGAAGCGTCAGACCATTTTCTTTCTAATAATACAAGAACCATTCTTGTATCTTTTTTCCCGTTCCAGAGTTTTAAGCCTTTAAATTTGGTAGGGTGAGTATCGGCCATTTTCAGAAAAAACATAGTAACAAAGTCTAGCCTAGCTGTAGAAAATGCATTGACCTGTGACTCGTTTTAATTTAAAGCACTTTAAAAAAACAAAAAACATTCACTGATTTAGAGACCACATTAAAGATTATCCTTTATAGATATGAAAGATAAGATGTTAGAGAACACAAAAATACCCATAACTCAAAACAGATATTGAAAACTTTTTAAACCTGCTGTGAGAAACTAGCTGAGCGACTTAATGCCCCTTTCGTGGTGCTGGGTCACACATGATGTGTATGAAATCTGATATTTTGTGATCGATTAGTGCATAGTATCAGTCATCTTTTCTGAAAAGTTCAGCCCCTAACTCTTCATATTAACTCATTTTTTTTCTTTTTTTTCTTCTTCAAATCTAATTGAATGCCCAGTCTACAAGGAACAAAGGGAAGCAACCCGGCCCATCCAAAGTGAATTGATGGATGTTGCCTGTTGCTTTTGATTATTTTTTTATTTGATTGACAGATTGTGGATTTCTTTCCTTTTTGTTGTTGCTCATTCGTGTTAATAAAGTTAACACGAAGTGAGTCTATAGTATGATAGTTGTTCGGTTGTGTGTATGTGTGTGTGTGTGTGTGTTGTGTCCGTGGTCCAAACTCCAAGTTTTAGCGTTGGCATTTTCTAGGGAAATAGAAGGCGTACATTGTTCAAACTTTGCACACATGTATGTATATATAGATGTCTATGCAAGCTTTCAAACATTAATGATTTTGATAATTAAGTACTTAAAACAACACAGTAAACAGATAACAAACAAATAACATTTTAGATTAGCGGGTTAGAGAGTATTCAACAGGCAACATGAGTTATGAAAGTATTCCACAGTGAAAGCCTCGATAGCTCATTGCGTAGAGCTTCTGTCTATCATGCCAATGGTTCCAGGTCCAATTCTCGGCACGGGTATTTAAATTTTCTACAATTGTTTTTTCATTTTTTTTAGTTGTATCCATTAACGATAGTTTCATTTGTACTTTAAAATTTTATTGGCAATCTTGTACTTTACACACACCCCTCAATCCGTTTGTTGTTATCCCACATGTGCCTGTTTGAGTGAGCCTTGAAGGCTTTGCCTCTTGTTAAATGATTATTTTCAGACAGGAATCGGTGAAGAAGTGCACAGGTTGTTCAGTGCTACGCTACTGTGGGCGCCACTGCCAGGTGAGTTTTTGATGCAAAGTGCATGATATACTCAGTGGATGAAGACCGTGTGTGTGTTTGTGTATGGATGCATGTGTGTGGGTGTTTTTTTGGTTGATCGCTCAGGCTGTTTCTGTCATATGAGCGCAGATGCGTCATGCTGCCATTATGTGCCTTATTAAAAAGAAATAATAGTTTGGCCCAGCATGTCCCAGTCCGTCTTCGGCTGGTCGTGTGAGTACAGGTGTCATGAGAAATAAGTAGCGCTCATGAAATAAGTACCCTTCGCATGCGAACTATAACCATCCTAACCCTAACCCTAACCCTTACCTGAGAAAGAACCAAGAAATAGAGCAGGAGGGTGTAAATCTACATCTTTGCCGAGAAATCGATGTAAACAAAGCCATGCCACTTAGTTTAGTAAAATTCACAATGGCGGACAAGCAAACAATTCGAATGAGGAATGGGTACTTATTTCATGAGGTAGAATGTTCTTTTCACACAGGCATTCATGTTTGCAAACTGAAATCGTTGCTCTCTTCTCCTTTGTTTCTTCATTTTCTGTTCGATTTTTCATCACTCAGGTAATATAATTTTTTTATAATGTACAGTTTATCAGATCTATAGATGTTATTCAACTTGTACATTTTCCCTCCATTGGAACCACCTCCCCCCCCCCCTCTCCCCTTCTGTTTGAAAATCAGAGGCAGGACTGGAGTGTGCACAAAGTGGAGTGCAGGAGCCTGCAGGCCGTGGCCCCCAACACACCCACAGACAGTGTTCTGCTCATGCTGAGGCTGGTCATCAGGCATGTGGTAAGTACCATGCTTTTTACCATTATGTGTGGTCGTGGGTGCGTCTTGGGCGGTTGATGCGGGTGGTGTGATGTGGATTGGACTAGGCTGGCAGAACGACTGGCAGTTTGGTCTGGTTTGCATTTTGCTACCCGTGTTGGCTGACTGGGTCGATACGTGCTTGTATGTAAAGTAGCCTTTGGGTAAGAATGTCTTTTTTCTGTGTGCGTGTGTTTGTGTGCGTGTGCGTGTGCGTATTTATTATGTATGTTTCTGATTGCTTTGTGTTTATTACTATTGTTATTGTTGCTGTCTAAGGTTAGCTTTGTAAGCGCTCTGAGCTCTTTGGAGAAAGAGCGCAACAAATATCCATTATTATTATTATTATTATTATTACACGCCTGTATGTATTTATAAGGGGGGGGGGGGGGGGGGGGGGGGGGGGGGGGGGGGGGGGGGTGGGGGAGCCCCCAGAAGTTGATGATAATTTGAATGTTAAAGGCACAATGAAGGCCTCTCCCAGGAGAATAAGTTAAACCTGTGTATGGAATTACAGGAAGTACACAAATTCAAAGGTATCAGCATGATTGTCATGGGGTTTTACTCTCTTCTTCTTTTTTTTCTTTTTTAAGAGAGGTGTGTGTCTGGAACCCTTGTAACCTTTGTAATCTGGAACCCTTGTAGCCTGGAACCATTGTAAACTCCCTTAAGCCTGCCTCTCATCAGGCCCATCTAAGCTAATAAATCTATTTGAAAAAAATGTATAAGAAAACAAAACCCTCGCATACTACATTCATAACCTATACATTTCTCGTTTCTGTGATTGACTCTCTTTTATAAATCTTTTGCCATAAGTTAAAGTGTAATCATCTGTTTTCGTGTCTTGTGTCACTGATTGATCTCTCTTTGTTTTAAACAGTGTGCATTTTATGGTGTGTTTTTTGGGTATGATTTCTGTGTAGCATGCTATAATGATTTGTGTCTGAAATTACTGTGCCTCTAAATTTCTACTGTTTTCTGTGTGGAATGAAGCGAGGGGACCACACCAAGGCCATGAGCAATGACCCTGGTCTGAGGACCTTCGAGCAGTTGATGTCACGTAAGGCTTTGGAGGTTGTGCTTCTCTTTGTGCTATCAAGACATCTTTTTTTGTATTTTTTTGTGGTTTGCAGTTTTTGTGAATTGCTTAATGTTTTGTGGGTGCAATTGTGTTCAGTATATTGCCGTGTGGGAATTAACCCCTTGACTGCCGGAGAAAATTAAAGAAAAAAAATAATTGGGCAAATCATGCCATAAAAAAGACAACTGGTAGAGCGAATCTGGCGAAATGGCCTGGGGATATAACTTGACTGTGTTAGAGCAAAAGCCGGCATATCAGGGTTATTCCTCTTTGTCTCAGTACGTAACACGTTGGTGGTAGTCAAGGTGTTAAAGTGTCTTCTTCTTCATCTTGACGCCCAACTTCATCATTTTGAAGATTTTGGCGACTGAAATGAAGGTTCTATGAAGAAAATAAACGTAGTACTTGCAGTCAGGTGTTGAAGACATTAGGGAATGGAAAATGGAGGGCGGGGTGGGGGTTGGACAGAAAGAGGGTAGGATGTCGTTATCTCGAAAGACGTCAATTCGCAACAGACGAAAAGATCTCAATATTTTGGTCATTTCAGGTCGGATTGCCATATATCATTTTTGTTCATATGGCGTCACTGTCAAGTGTTTTAACTTTGTGAAAAAAATGTGTTGCACAATTAACTCATTCGCATCGCAACGATTTTGAATTATTAAAAAAAACCTCACAAATCACTCCAGCCATACACACAAACAAAACATACATAAACAAAAGGAGAAATGAAAGAAGATTACAGGATTTACTTCAGGTTTAGACATAGGGAAGTGGTAGATCAAGACTTATATAAATATATAGACTTTAAAGTCCTATATAAAGTCTATATATAAAAAAAATCTGATCTACCACTTCCCTTTGTCTAAACCTGACGTAAAAACCCGTAATCTTCTTTCATTCCTCGTTTTGTTTGTGTGTATGGATGGAGTGATTTGTGATTTTTTGTGAATAATTCAAAATCGTTGCGATGCTGATGAGTTAACTTTTTTCTCCCCGCTGCTTCCAGACGGCAGTGACATCCAGCAGGATGCTGGTCGCTGTGAGCAACTGAGGCAGGTGTGCTTCACCCTGTCCAAGATGTGCGGGCCCCACCTGACCCTGCCTGACGGCGCGCAGCTGCTGGACACCTTTGGGAAGGTGAGAGGAAGGCAGTGAGACAAATAACGCTTAGAGTAGTGGAGGGTCTTCTTCTTGCATATAGCATCCTCCATCAACAAATTGATGATTATGATGCTTACGACGTAAGGGGTTTCCAACTAATCAGTAGACTTGTGTGCAAGACTTGCTGCCCAGATGATCAGCTCAATGCAGGATTGAATGGTAGAGGGGGGTGGGCATGATTTGGGGGAGAGGCCCAGACAAGGGGTATGGAGTTGACTCCGTTGAGACAACAGAAAGGTGAGGACAGTGGGAAGGGGGGGGGGGGGGGGGGGGGGGGGGGGGGGGGGAGGGGGGTCTATGCACTCATCGGGTCTATGCGCCAAGCCCCTTTAACACAGCTAGAGAAAGTCCTAATCACGTGTCAGAGCGTCACAATTTCCCACCGTAACCCACGCGTTGTTTCATTCAAGACGGGGTGCTGATGCTGTGAATCTACCCACGTGAAGAAGCCTGTCGTGTTTCAGCCATTGTTTTTAACAGTTTAATTAACGCTTTTGCCTAAAGGCAATAGTCACCACCATTTAATTTGATTCATAATGAACATTTCCTGTCAACAAATCAATCGTTGAAATGCACGAATATCTAGTGGCTGACAGCAAACATGCATGAACTCAATTAATGAACACTGGAGGGGGTGGCGCAAATACCCAACAAAAAAAACGCATTTCGACTGACGCGCCAACCAGGATTTTGAGAGTAGAGCATCATCCGACACCACAATATTATTGATATATTATTGACAATATTATTGAGCATCATCCGACACCACAAATTTTACACAAAATTCAAATTTTGTTATTATATTTCCCTATAAATTATTTGTCATATTATAAGGTGCAGGGGTCTCAGTTTATGAAAGAATTATCACCTTATAGTCCATAAAGTATGGTAATCAAGATTGGCCGTGGTTACCATTTGACTTTATTGTGCAGTTTGTTTATAGCGAACATGACTGACAATTGATTGTTGAATGTTTATGATATATATATATATATATAACAGATGGTGATCAACACCTTCACCATTGCTGACCAAGAACTGCAGGACATTGGGTCAGGGATCTACCTCAGGTCTGTTAGAAGCCATGTTGGGGAGAGTTTTATTTAATATGCAGTGTTAATTTTGATGCACAGATGTGCGTCTCTGACGCTCAAAAATCCCATCTGACGCGCTAGGTTTGAGACCAGAGCATGGCTAAAATGTAGCAGGTTTTCACCTTTCACACTTTTTAAGTTAATAACATTATAGAGAGTCCCCCTTAAATATCTAGGTGCCGCCCCCCCCCCCCCCCCCCCCCCCCCCCCCCCCCCCCCCCCCTAAAAATCTTAGAGACATATTTGGCACGATGATTCTTACTGCCAGATTTTGTAGATAGAGTTAATGCTGATATGCCTTCTTGGATGTAGCGCTGAAAAAGTGTGCCGTGTTTAACTCATTCAAGTCATTCCGGCCATGCTTCAAGGGAAGTAAATCTGTGTGCACACAATACCTTGGTCACTTCTTAACTCGCTTCGCTCCCTTAGACCACAATTTTGCCTCTGACTTTGCTTTTGTAGTGGTTTGTTGTGGGGTAACCAGTCGGTGTGGAGAGTTTTTCTATATAAGTCTGATCTACCATTTCCCTATGTCTAAACCTGAAGTAAAAACCTGTAGTCTTCTTTCATTTCCCCTTTTGTTTGTGTATGTTTTGTTTGTGTGTATGGCTGGAGTGATTTGTGAGGTTTTTGAATAATTCAAAATCGTTGCGATGCGAATGAGTTAAAGAGTAAACCATGAGATCAATTTTAAGACCAAAGAAATAAACGTTTGAATAATTCCTTCTCTGACCCCACTATTTTACTGCTATGTTCTAATCTCATTCACACACGAGCTCTCAGATGCATGCTCACTGTCGCACACTGGGAATTTTGATGCATGTATTTGCCATTTTGTTAACAGTTGTATGCACGGAATAAAAACAAAAATTTTATTTGTTGGGTCGTCATTATTGCTTTGGGTATCGTCACAGACTTAGTTATTCTAATAGGAATTGTTCGGAAATAATTAAGGGGAGTAATTTCATGGTGTGTGGGAATGATCTCGCCTAATGCAATCGGTCAAACAGGGGAAGTTACACTACCATCAGGTAGATCCCCAGCTCTCGCCTCGTGTGTTTGAGTAGACTTACATCACTTAGAACACCGTACGTCATTCTAAAATTGATGACATTTATATTTTTACGTCACATTTTGCAAGTTCTATCATTTTGTGGATACTGGCCGCCCCTCATTTTTCTAAAAAAAAAAAAGTTTGCAAGTCGCTGACTCGCATCCTGCGGTTTCAAGCTTCGACGCCATGCCGCTTTAGTTGCTATGGTTTTGACCGAGTAAGTCGAGGTAATCAACTAATTTTCATGAAGTGCTCTCCCCTAATTTTCCCCCCGAAAATCGTCTATTGAAAGCGAAAATGGAGAGAAAACAGCAACCCAACAGCTGATAGACTGAGACATTGGTAAAAGGAATTGAAAAGTATTGATAAAAACCCAGTTTTCTGCAGAAAATAGAAGTTTAGCGTCCTCTGGTCCCGCTGGTCATGTGGGACATGAATGAAATTTAGATACAAATTTGTGTTTCGCGAATTCCCCGTGGGGATACCGGGGGGGGGGGGGGGGGTCTTTCGTAAAAATAGTTCCCCCCCCCTTCTGGAAGTTCTGTGCTTGTAACTTCCTCTAATCTGCCACTACATGACTCTGCCTTTTCCGTTTGATTTTCTATCATCTACTATGTTTCTGACTTATTGGCCCCATTCTCCTGCCTTTTTTCAACAACAACAAAATCTTCCAAATATTATTTTTTTTCTTTGAGCTCCTCCGAAATCGGAATGTGTCGGCTGTACCGCAGCGGGGAGACCAGTGAAAACTGAAAACCGGACGCATATGTACCCTGCCCAAAACCATATGTGGCCAGAAGAGGAAGAAGAATTTCGCAAATGATGTTGAACGCCCTAAGCAGATTTAATAATGTGTACGATGTAACCCAGTTTTCCGTTGTTCAGTCTTTGGTGTGTGTGTGTGTGTCTGTGTTTGTGTGCGTGTTGTGTGTCTGTCTGCGTGCGTACGTTTTTGTGTGAGGGTGTTTGTGTAGATGTCAGTCCAAACTCGGCTGTGGCTTGCCGAATATGAACGAGTTGGCTTCGATAAATGATTGTAATAACTTTGTACGATGTTGCTGGTTGGTGTCACCTTGAATGCCTGTTGATGAATCCGTTGGGCTCATCAGTCGCTATATAAATGTACAATTATTATTATTATTATTTGGTCTTATGCTTTTGCTCCAGTCCTGCATCGCTGGATCACCGGTGTGTGGCCAACGGCGTGGTGACGTTTTGCAACACCACCTTGACTGTGAGGGCCCTGGATGATATACCACAGGGAGAGTTGGCAACGGTAGGTGAACGCTCACCAAAGCTGGAGTTTTAACTCATTCAAGTCATTCCAACCATGTATGTCAGGAATTAATAGATAGCTTGTTAATTTTAATGCATTTGCTTCGAGGGAAGTAAATCTGTGTGCACACCATACCTTGGTCACTTCTAAACTCGCTTCGCTCCCTTAGACCACAATTTTGCCTCTGACTTTGCTTTTATTTAGTGGTTTGTTGTGGGGAAATGCGGAGAGTTTTTCTATATAAAGTCTATAAAACGTTCACACTAAAAAACCCACAAACAAGCAAGATATAAAAAAAAATCCGAATTTTTTAGGTTTACTCCTCTTTATTAAGGACAATGATAAATTGACACTGGTACAATTTTGCAACTTTACAACTGGTAAAGTCTATATATAGAAAAGTGTGGTCTACCACTTCCCTATGTCTAAACCTGAAGTAAAAACCCTGTAATCTTCTTTCATTTCTCCTTTTGTTTATGTATGTTTTGTTTGTGTGTATGGCTGGAGTGATTCGTGAGGTTTTTTTAATAATTCAAAATTGTTGCGATGCCAATGAGTTAAGGAAAATGTGTGTGTGTTGTTCTTCAGTTTAACATCCTTCCACTTCCCTATGTCTAAACCTGAATCTTCTTTCATTTCTCCTTTTGTTTGTGTGTGTGTGTGTGTATTGGCACTTGTGTTTGTGTGGTGAGCATGTGCATTACCATATTTTACAGACTATAAGGCGCAACTTTTTCCCAGACTGAGAGCCCTGCGCCTTATAATGTGACTAGTAAAATAGTAAGAAACTAAAATAACAAAATCAGAATTTTGTGTAAAATTTGGGGGGTGTGCCTTATAATCAGGAATTTTGTGTAAAATTTGGGGGGTGCGCCTTATAATCAGGTCAGGTCACAATAATATTTGTATTGTTAAAAATTTGGGACTTTCATGGTGTTGCACTGCCTCCTGGTATTGCCTCCAGGGTCGTTCCCACCATCTCAATATCTACTAATGTCCCATATGTGTCTGTTCCAGACCGGAGGACGTTAAACAGATTTTTCTTCTCTTATAATCAGGTGCGCCTTGTAGTCATAAAATACGGTATGTGTGGTGTGTAAGTGTATGCTCTCTGTGTGTGTATCTGCTCTGTATCTGCTCTGTGTGTGTGTGTGTGTGTGAGCATGCGCATGCGCATGCAGTGTTTGTATATGTGTGTAAATACTTGCACGTTCCCGCAAGAGTGAGCGCCTGCGTTTTGCAACGGGGGTGTGCACTGTGCCAATTCAAAAGCGTCTATATACGCAATTATTACAAGTTGTTTTTTTATAGTCTTTTTTTTTTCTTTTTTTTTCAAACTCCGACCCCCCGTGGCTGCAGGTGTCCCAGTGTGTGTTCCTGAGCTACGTGGACCAGCTGGCTCCCTCCTGGGAGAGACGGCAGCAGCTCCAGGCGCAGTACTACTTCCTCTGCCACTGTCCCCGCTGCCAGGACCCCGCCCTGGTAGTGCACACCCATAACATTTTTTTTTTTTTTTTTTAATTTAACTTCTTTTTTTTCCCAACACATACAGTGCAATCTCCCTTATCCCCTTCACCGCCAGCTATTTTTATTTTAGCCAATATGTTCCATTAACCCTTTCACAACCAGCCATATTTCAACCAAAAATGTCCATTACATTTACCTGGATGGAGAACAAAATCCACCTGCAGTATTGGGGATTCTTCTGTGACATATAAATAAGGTCTATCCTTACTTCCCAAAACCATATTTCATTATGTTCTGATCGCTTCTCGGCCTTTTGGCTAAGACAGTGATTCAGGAATATAAATTTTTGTTTATACCCTGGTTGGTTGGTTGGTTTGTTCAGCCCGTCGTACATGGCAAAAGCCGATACGCGACGTTAAACTGAACTTCCATCCTTCCCCAAACTAAGACAATAGGGTCTTTGGATAACAGAGCCCAATTTGATGCCTTTTAGTGACATAGGTGTTAAATCACTGTGGTGCTAAAATGCGACTTTGGCGGTGAACGGGTTAAACTTACATTGATAGAGTCTGAAATATTGGGGATTCTTCTGTGATATATTTGAAATAAGGCATATCCTTACCTCTCAAAAGTAAGAACCCAAGATCATTGGATAACAGACCCTCTATTCAAGACTTTTAATGACATGGGTGTTCAATCACTGTGGTGCTAAAATGCGACATTGGCGGTGAAAGGGTTATAAGACCTCCCATTATAAGACTCCCTCCCATATAAGACCTACTTCTCTGAGACATTGCCCTTCTTTGTAAGTGTTAAAATTACCTCCCTTGTAAGACCCCTCCCTTATAAGACCTCATTTTTGGATGATTTTTTAAGGTCTTATAAGGGAGGTTCCACTGTATAATGAAATATGAAAAGGACAGAACGCACACATACAAAAATAAAAAATAAAAAATTAAAAAAAAGGAGAAAAAAAAGACAAGTACTGATCAAATCAAACATCAAGAAAAGGAAATAAGCAGACCAATAATCAAAGCAAGAATGCATAATCAAGCATAAATGCACATATGCTAGCATGGGACAACCTGAGCATTGAAACCTGTAATACCAATAGTAAAGTTTACGCATAAGATTTCACCATATTTTGTACACATATTGGACAAAAATAGGGTGAAATGATGAAGAAAAAAAAATGGTATACAATTTAGAACTGTATGTTGCCTGATTGAGGAAATGGGTGCGCTCTGTGTGTGGTGTTGTAAATTTAAATGGATGATGCTTTTGACACAGTATTTCAACAATTTATGAAAACTAGCAATCGCCCCGTGGCAGTTAACTCCCGTGGCAGTTTTAACCCCATGGCAGTTTTAACCCCGTGGCAGCTATCTCCTCCCTACACCTACCCCCTCCCCACATTTACTTGCTCGGGGACTTATCTGCCACTCGGCGACACACTTGTTTGTTATTGTGGCTTTCAACAGACAGCCAGTCTCAAAGACACGAAAGTGAAACTTTAGGTTTTACATTTCAAAGAAGAAGGCAGCATTTCACCTTCAAGGTCATACTGAGGGGAGTAATTATGTGCATGATTCAGATTCACTGCAGCACCCATCCAACTCTTACATGCATATTCTAGATTATTTGTTTGGACATCCAAGTTTTGTTGTTGCTATGGTTGAAATATATATTTTTTTATAAGCTGATTTTGTGGTGATCTTTTTTTTTCAGGACAAAGCCATATCGGGATACACAGCCAATCAAAGTAAGGTGAAAAGATTGTAATTGTTTGGTTTGTACAGTTTCTGTCAAAGCTGAGGATTGAGAACATTTGTTGTGTCTTTTAACTCAGTTGAGTCACATACAAAATGCTCCTGCTTCTGTGGCCAGAAACAGATTTAATCATACTGATAAATGTAGAATGGAAAAAACTTTCCACAGATAAGCTGCATCAGTCTATAAGCCTCATGGGCCAAAGTTGAGGACAAAAGTAGCGGCTTATACAGTTATAGTCCGCATTTTACGGTAATTGTTTTGAGTGATTTCACTGATTGTAGCAAAAAATAGCAAACGAGTAAGTTCAGGGGAAGCATAAGTAGATATAAATTTTGACTGACATTTTCATGTATGAAATGGGTAGAACAAAGCTCTAGAACAGTAAATGAATTTGTAAATGTCTTCGGTAATCTTTGTTATCCCAACTCTACTCTGGTCTCATGTAAGTTTGATCTTGTTATGACCTCCAAAACGTTAGCATCACACCACTGCAACAGTTATAAAAACAAAGATTAACAAGCAATGCAAATTTTCAATTCATATTAATTTTTATTCTGATCGCTTCTCGGCCTTTTGGCTGGGACAGTGATTCAGGAACATAAATTTTTGTTTATACCTTGGTTTGTTTGTTCAGCCCGTCGTACATGGCGAAAGCCGATACGCGATGTTAAACTGAACTTCCATCCGCAATGCAAAAAAATTATTTTAAAAAATCCATAAATTTCAGGGATTTTTGTTTTTTGTCATTGGGAGCCCCGATAACAGTAGCTCTGTTCTGATAAGCTTACCCTCTGAGGTTGGCTGACAGTCCTTCTGGACATACTTGAATTATCTATCATGAGCATACCCTGAGACATAAACGTTATTTGCAGGAATACGACATTAGTGCCTGTGTAGAGAAGCAAGAATGGCAAATTCTGTGTATGTGTGTATGTGCGTGCGTGTGCCTCTGTGTGTGTGTGTGTGTGCGTGTGCGTTCATATATGAGTTTGTGTGTGCAATGTTCTCCCTCTATTTTAAGTTAAGCCATAAGTCATAAGTTTCTTTATTGTCCATTGGCATTGTACAACGCACATGGAAACTTGTTAATGACTTCTGTTCAGCTACCTTAGTTCGTGCATATTGTGTTTCTCACTAACTCGATCTTTTCCTTTTTTTCCCCCAATCAATGTTCACCTGTACCTGTAAAAGTTTTGTGCAATGTCATTTCCTTTCACTCATTCCTGAAGAAAAAACCCGTTGGGTTTTGAAAGCTTGACAAAATGGTGCTCGTGTGTTTACTTTGAGAAAGAAACTTATGGATTCGTCCCTGTGTTTGAAGAGCTTGCCGTTTTGTGACCCGTTTCAGCCGGTGACCAGGATACGGAGGACCTGACAGTGAGCACCGCTGTCAAGACGTGTCAGACCACTGCAGACCAGGTGGATCAGCTGAAAAAGACAGCAGGTGAGTGGCACCCCCCCCCCCCCCCCCCCCCCCCCAATCACCCGCAAAACAAGGGGTCCCAGGGACTCCTTCACTGACAGCATAGAGGGTCCTAGAGGCGGGATAGAGGGTCTTAGTGGCTTTACGAATGCTAAAAATAATTTTTATAGTGCATCCCTGGGACTCCCTGCACATTCTTTTTGAGGGTCCTTTAGAGTTTTAGTGCTTCATAGACCCCCAAATGGGGGTCTCTGGGAGCCCTGACCGCCCCCCCCTGATCCCCCCCCCCCCCCTAAATAACAACAAACAAACAAAAACAGTGGGTAAAGAATTGGTCTAAGCTTGTAGTTTTTAAACCGTTGGGTGTGGTCTTTTCATTTGCCCTGTACTATTTCTGAATAAAGTTTTGTTGTGGTTTTTTTTTTTATTAAGAAAAGCAAACATTCCTCCCCTTAAATGAAAACCAACAAGTTAATATTATACATATTTAACATTCACAAGGACATGAATTGCCAGTTTAGCTGTGATTCATGCACTCTTCAGTTTTTGTGATTATTATTAGGTACTTTATAGTCACAGAGGTGTCTCAGTGAAATTCGGGTTGCTCCCACCTGGAGAGCACGTCGCAGCCAATCACACCCACCCATTTTTGTTTGTTTTTTGCATGTGATTTTTGTGACTGATGAGGGGGGAGGGGGGGGGGGGGGTGTAAATTTTTGACCAAATGACAACTTTTTCGTTGCCATTGCTCCCGTATCCTAAGGACTCCACATTCAGACTGTAAGGCCTAGTGCAAAGTGAGAGGGAAAATCCCCTGTACCCAGGTTCGAACTCGGGTTTACTTGACACGAGGCGAATGCGCTACCACTGTGCCACTCTACTGTGTGCACCTTGTGTGAAATGTGAAAGGTCTAAGAATGCTATTTCAAGTCTGCAATGCACTGTGACATTTACAGTGCAAAGGCATTGGTTGTGTGTGTGTGTGTGTATGAGAGAGAGAGAGAGAGAGAGAGAGAGAGAGAGAGAGAGAGAGAGAGAGAGAGAGAGAGAGAGAATTTGCTTTGCTGTTTTAAACAGACCTGTTTACCACCTACACAAATCTTTAGTCTGGATAGCTGAAATGAGTAGTTTTGGTGCAAAATGTGTAGTTTTATTCATTAAACCATCAAACAATGTTCACTGAAAATGAGTAATTAGAGCATTATTTTCAATTTTGAATAGTAGAGGTCCAAATTGAGTAGAATACTACTCGAAAAGAGTAGAGTAAACAGGTCTGTGTTTATGGTATACCAAACTTCACAATAGGAGGAATATGTTGCATCGTATAGTTATTATGAGTCAACAGGCTGATAATACAAACTGATTCGTACAACCCTGTAAAAACCTATATATGATCAGCTATATCCTGCCCTTGGCTTAAGGCTGTGTTAGACCAATCCGGCAATTCATATAGGCTAGAACACCAAGGCTACATCAAAATGTTGTTATGCTATGCATAGTTATGCGGGGATTATCTTCAGCCATGGTAAGCTCCAAGCATAACATCATCAGTCTACAAAATCCCCCGAAGACGGAGTGTGGCTGCCCACATGGCGGGGTGTGGGTTAATTAAAAACGGTCACACATGTAATGTTCTCATCCCCTTGCTGATGCGTTTGTACCATAGTGTTCAAATGCTTTGGATGTTGGGATGATCCCTCGAGTCTTTTAGCCAGGGTATGTCAACAACAACAACAATCATTGTTCAGTTTCTGACCCTCTTTCTCTCCAGATCCCTAGGTATAAGCTTTCAACTGTTGGTCGGCACTCTTTTGCTGTCTCAGGACCGACATCTTGGAACAAATTTCCTTTCCCTCCGTCAGCGACCGACCCTCTCTGCTTTCAAATCTAACCTCAAAACCCACCTGTTCCCCCGTCATTGAGGCTCCAATCTCTTTCTCTTCTCTCTCTTGCCTTTAGGTCTGTTTCTGCTGTATGCTATTTATATCATATACGTGTGAGTTCGCTTTGTATTGCGTTTTTGTTTGTGTGTGTGCTTTGATTTGATTTATATCAAGAGTCAGCGCCGTATAAATACTGTATGTTTATGTTGTTGTTTCTCCTCCCCCGAAGGCTCAGAAGAGGACATTGTGCAGCGATGCAGGGACTGTTTGAGCAAGGTGACGTCCGTGTTGTCCCCGTCCAACGTCTACATGCTGCGTGTTATGGACCGCGCCTTCGATGCCGCCATATCCTGTGCATTGTGGGAAGACGCTCTGCGCTGGGGTCTGCAGACTTTGCCGCCTTACAGGTAGGTTAGAGAGCGACTCGTCTTCTCTCATTTTGATTGTTTCTGCATGTTTATAAAATCCATTTTTTTTCTGATTGTAGAAGCGGTAGATGATCTAATATATACATGAGCCTGTTCATGTGCAAACAGGCGTTGACATACACAAACACATACACACTTTTATGCATCAATGCTCACACACCACACATACCCCCCCCCCCCCCCGTAGGTGCTCTCACACACATGCTTGTAATGCACTCTCACTCACACACGCACATTGATGCCTTCACACCCATCCACTTACACATACCCCCATGCACACACACACACACATTCTCTTACACACACACTGTTACACACATATCCACACACACACTGTTACACACATATCCAGACACACATATCCATACACACATATCCAGACACACACTTACACACATATCCAGACACACACTGTTACACACATATCCAGACACACACTTACACACATATCCAGACACTCACTGTTACACACATATCCAGACACACACATTCTTACACACATATCCAGACACACGCACACATTCTTACACACATATCCAGACACACACTTACACACATATCCAGACACACATATCCAGACACACACTTACATACATATCCAGACACACACACACATTCTTACACACATATCCAGACACACACTTACACACATATCCAGACACACACTTACACACATATCCAGACACACACTTACACACATATCCAGACACACACTGTTACACACATATCCATACACACACTTACATACATATCCAGACACACACAATCACACACACACATTCTTACACACATATCCAGACACATTTCAGCTGAGCAAATTATAAACACATTTGCTTCCCTCTTTGATCTCCAAATTCTCCTCCTTGTCTTCAAGTCACTGAATGATCAGGCTCCCTCATATCTTTCTGAGCTTCTTCATCTCTGTGTCCCAGCTCGCCAGCTACGTTCATCTTCTGATACTCGTCTACTTTCCCTTCCCTCCATCCATCTCAAATCCGCTGGCCAACGTTCTTTTCCCTATCAAGCACCATCCCTTTGGAATTCTCTGCCTTCTCCTCTCCGACACTCCAAACTCAGTCTCCTCATTAAAACCTCTCTTAAAACCCATCTCTTTCCTGCTGCACGCTGAATATTTCTTTCACCCTTTTGTTCAGTTGTCTATTTTGGTGTGCACATGAGGAGATATTGAATAGAAGGTATGTTTTGTGGTATGTGTGTGCATGCGTGTGTGTGTGTGCGCATGCATGTGTGTCTGTATGTGTTTGTGTGCACACGTGTGTGTGAGTGTACTTGTGTGTGTATCCTCTGGAATGTGTTTGTGTGTCTGTCCTTGCAACCCAGTAGCTATGACTTATTGAATGAGAGATGACGAATGGGTCTGTGTGTATGTGTGTGTGCATGCGTGCGTGCGTGTATGTGTGTGTGTGCGTGTGCGTGTGTCTGTGTGTCTGTCTGTCTGCGTGTGTGTGTCTGTCTGCGTGTGTGTGTGTGTCTTGCTTTATACATGCGTTGTTGCTGGTTTCTGTCATTCGTAAATACTATTTCTGTTGTCTACTTGTTGATGACCATTTGATTTGTAAAGCGCTTTGGGCTCATCTGAGGTAAAGCGCTATATTATAAATGTACTACTATTATTATTATTACTATATTACTACACCGTATGGTCGTTTCTTTTCCAGGCACCATCTGCCCCCCTACAGCCCCAACCTGGGACTACAGCTGTTGCGAGTGGCGAAGCTACAACTGTGGCTAGACACAGCACAGGACGCTCTAGCTCACCTCACAGAGGTAAGGCAAAACTGGGGCCATCTTGTACTTCACCCCCCGATCTTTACGAAACAAAAGTCAAATTATGATAATTACGGCGACCAAAAAAAAATCCTAAAAAACACACCCCGTCACTACAGTTGCGTCGGCAAGCGATGCTTTTGAAACAATGCTTATGCGGTGAAAAGTCATTTCAAGTTCCCAGCATACAACGCGTGTCAATTTCTTTTCATTCTGTTTCAAGATGGTGTCAAAGCGACCGCGTGGTGAGAGTTCTAGGTCAAATGATCCAAAGTCTGATGGAAAGACACCAAAGAAAAGGCAAATACATGGTTTGAAAAATGTTTTTAAAGGTCTCCCAGTGCACTATTGCTTGCATGTAATTGTGTAATTACAAACAGTTTTCTTGTTAATCGGGTTTTGTGAAGAAAAAGAATCGGCCGCGCGTTGGATTACATTTTTTTCTCTCTTCAAAATTACCATTTTTTGTTTCAGAAATTACAAATTTGCAAAATAGGGGTAAACAGGTCTGGGCCTAGGATCAGCCGATAATTATTTTCATAAAAATGAGAAAAAAAAGTAGACTGAGATACGAGGGTTGTAAACATGACAGGAGGTGCCTAGAGTACACCTTTGCCAAAGCTGGGCCATTAACCCTTTCACCACCACCTGTTCAAGTTTAGTGTTCGTCTTTTTTGTTGCTGGTATGTTTAAAGTTTGGAATTCTTTTATTAACTGATGAGAAGGAAGTAACTATTTTTTTTCTGAGTGGGTCATGCATTGCGTTAAGGGCAGAAACGGTGATAAATGCTATAAAAACAGACAAACACATGGCAGGGTGCTTGGCAGTGAATGTCTTTGCATTTGGTGGGAGTGTAGAGTGACGTCTTGGGCGAAAATAGCATTTTGCCCTTGTCAGTAGAAGAGTTAAAAGTAAAGGAAAAGATGGAGTCTGCGATAGTGGGCATGTTCAAAATATTGCCTTGCCATTCTCTACCAGATTCAAAAGCATCTAGAGCTGTGTAAATTGTATTAGTTTAGTTTTTTTGAGGATCCATTGGGCTCAGTAAAGCTGTTGCACAAGTGTGAACAATTAAGTAATTGTGATAAAATGTATGAAGCTGATGCGTAACTGCATGGCTGCTCCTGCTTTCAAGATGTCCTGAAGTGCAGGATTTTTAAATTGCCTAGAGCCGGCGTTACCCGATTATGATCATTTGAGAGCATTTGCTGTATTCAAAGGAATGTAGTACTTGTACCAGTCTAGAGGGGTGAAAAAGAGCAGTAAATGTGTGTGTGCGCTGCCACTGAACTTCGCTGGGGTCGCCCCCTTGCATGATTTTTGAAATTTCCCAGGAGCAACCATGAAACTGCCAAAAGTGCAAAGAATGAATAGTAACTCTGGTGCTCGTTGAAGCTGTTGCTAAAGTGCAAACATTTAGTGTCTTTAAGTACACACACAGGCACGCACACCCACACAAACATATTGCCCCCCATTGCATTCTTTGTTGCAACTCTTCGTTTTGCCTTAATACAACTTCTTTCCCCAGGCAGAGGCCATTATTGCAGTGACTCATGGGAAGGACAGTGAACTGTACGCCCAACTTCAAGAGCTGCTGGCACAAGCCACTCACCAAAAGGCTGCCATAGAAATGTCCTGATAGTGTGTGTGTGTGTGTGTGTGTGTGTGTGTAAAGGACGGTGAATTGTGCGCACAAATTAAAGAATTGCTGGCACATGCCACTCACCAAAAGGCTGCCATAGAAATGTCCTGATAGTGTGTGAGTGTGTGTGTGTGTGTGTAAAGGACGGTGAATTGTGCGCACAAATTAAAGAATTGCTGGCACATGCCACTCACCAAAATGCTGCCTTAGAAATGTCCTGATTGTGTGTGTGTGTGTGTGTGTGTGTGTGTGTGTGTGTGTAAAGGACAGTGGACTGTACGTCCAACTTCAAGAGTTGCTTGCACAAGCTGCTCACCAAAATGCTGCCTTAGAAATGTCCTGATAGTGTGTGTGTGTGTGTGTAAAGGACAGTGAATTGTATGCACAAATTAAAGAATTGCTGGCACAAGTCGCTCACCAAAATGCTGCCTTTGAAATGTCTTGTGTGTGTGTGAATCAGAATGTAAATATGTACCAGCATAGGAGAGCCAACTGTATGCACAGTTTGAACACCTCTAGCCATAAGCCATTTAACACAATGCTGCCTTAGAAATGTCCTGATAGAGTGTATGTCTGAGAGAGAGAGAGAGAGGAAGGGTGTGTGGCTGCATTTTCCAATGTTTGTGCATGTGGAGTGTAAATGTTCCGTACACGTGAATCAGAATCAGAATCGTGGGTAATTATAAATGTAAGCTAATATGCATATGAAAATCATACAATCTGATTGATGATTTCAGAACAAGTTTAAAAAAAAAAAATCATTTATATACTGGGTAAATTGTGACCTAAAACGGACCTAAGGAGCGCCATTGACAGGACATTCTGCCAAATTTCATTATTAATAGTTCAGTAGTTTAGGTGTTACGTATGATTCTGTTCAAACACAGACAGACATAGAAAATCACGGGTCCTCGTTCCCGTTGCAATGTGCTTCCAGTCTTCTTCTTCTTCTTCGTCGTCGATCGCTCAAACAGTTTCCTGTTGTATGAGTGCAAATGCGTCATGCTGTCATTATGCGCCTATCAAACAAAAACAGGCCCAGCATGCATGTCCATCTTCGGCTGGAGAAAATCTTTGTAAGAGGTTCTAGAACAAAGGCGAGAGGATGGACCAGTAAGGCAGAAAGACGGCAGATGACGGTAAACAACTTCCTTCCACCGGAGGCGATAGCATCAGCCTCGGTGGAAGGCTTCAGGTCCCAGATCTGAGCAATGCCCCCCCCCCCCCCCAGCTCCCTCCCCCTACCTCCATTTACACCTTCCCACCCACCATTCCCCAACCCTCACAACCTCCAACACGATCCGCCCACCTAAACTCGTTTTATCCCAACCGTATACAGGTCCATCATCCGGGCAGCTGTGTTTTCAACAGTGTTGCTGCCTGACTGGAGTTCCCCCCCCCCCCCCCCCCCCCCCGGGTTTCTAGCACAACAGAACCGTCGAAATGACGACGGCGGTTGTTTGATGAAAGAAGAAGAAAGAAAGGCAAAGGCAGAGCCAAAGAGAGTGACAGATTAGCCTTTACCAGATGTTGCTTGTGATTATACTTCTCCAGATGATGCGGGTCTCCTCGTACCCACATATTTTTACATGCATTTTAACAGTATTTATCCCTCTCCAGATGATGCGGGTTCTCCAGGACCTATACTCGTCAAAGAGTCACCATGTGTTTATACTTCTCCAGATGGCGCGGGTCTCCCACGACCCATACTCAATGCACTGCAGTGACATATTTCTGCTCTTTAAAGTATGGGTCCTCCGTGACCCGCGTTACATCGGAGAAGTATGTTAAAATGACGTATCTAATTATTACTTTAGTTTTTACTGTATTGGCACCAAAATGTGCTGACATATCAATGATATGCCAAACTGTGTTTTTAAAAAATACCTAAAATTTGATTATCATAGTCCCAGTAGTTCCTGAGATATTAAGTAATTTGTGTGTCTATGGGTCGTGGGCGACCCAGGAAGTCTGGTAAAGGTTAAAGAAAGTTGAAAGCACAGAACTCCCGGGTCCTTTCCATAGTATAAAAACGTGCACTGAAAGTTAAGGAGCTAAGGAATACTGTCCATATGGGTCTCTGACCGATTGGACGCTAATCTCATCACCATTCATTCGTTAAGGAGCCGACTTGCATGTGCAATTTCAGTCGTACGATTTATATATCCAACCATGACCACATCTATGAGGCATGATTTTGATGAAATAACAATGTCTAAATGAATGCGATGAAACCCTACTATTTTCGTTCACTATATATCATGTAGACCCCAATACAAGAATGTCACAAAATGCCTGATACAAATATTCAGGTAAAAAGATGTGCCACCCCCCCCCTACAGTTCTCGGTTAATTGTATTTTTCCGTTTTTGCCACCTTACCCCTACATTTCAGGCATTAATTCCGCTTTTCGCGGAAAATCCGCGGCAATTTTTCAAAACTTCCGTGGAAAAAAAAAAATTCCGCGTAAAGGACCGATCTTGCCGTATTCTATATCCAAGTCTGTATTTGGCGATTCTGCAACCGGAAGTCGCTTTAGCTGTTCATTTTGCGAAGGAAGGCGATTTTTCCCGCTAATAGCGACCTGAAAATTTTGGAATACTAAGCCGATGAAAAGTTCGGCTCGTCTCCTCGCTGAATAAAAGAATTTTGGAACGTCGCGTCCCCCCCCCCCCCCCCCCCCAACAAAACCGGACGATATAAGACGGAAAGGACTCGGTTGAAAAGAACCACAACTGTGACGTTGGAAATCGTTGGGTGTACTGCAGTACATAGACGTGAGGGGGTGGAAGGATTTCTCGGACGGATCTCCATCCACTTTCATGCCTGAAAGCTGTATTTTAGGAATTTTTTAGGTTTATCCCTAACCCTAACCCTACCCCCCACCCTATAAGACGGAAAAACGCAACGAACCACAACTAGGGTTAGGGTTAGGTTCCCAAAAAGGTTATTAGCTGAAAATGTTCCTAAAATACAGCTTTATGTATGGTAAGAAAGGCAAAAACGGAAAAATACAATTAACCGAGAAATGCAGGGGGAGGTGGCACATCTTTACCTTTACCATAGTGTATGGGGGCAGGGACCCCCATTTGGGGGTCTATGAAGCACTAAAATTCTAAAGGACCCTCTAAAAGAATGTGCAGGGGCGGTCCCAGGGATGCACTAGAAAAAGCATTTTTAGCATTCACAATGCCACTGGGACACTTCTATTCCGCCTCTAGGACCCTCTATACTGTAAGTGAAGGAGTCCCTGGGACCCCTTGTTTTGCGGGACGAGTGGGAGCCCTGGAGGGACTTGCAAACAAAGTGAAAAAAAACCCACCCAAACTAGTAGGATTTCATCAGATTCATTTAGAGTGTAGTGTTTCACGAGAACCAAGCCTCACAAATGTCACAGTTGTACGACTGCAGTTGCTCGAGTGAGTCGGGAGCCCCTTTATGGAATACTTGAAGAACACAACTTTTTTTAAAAATTTCTGTAATAAAAAAAAAATGCATATTAAAAAAATGACAAATGTGTCATGTTTGTTTTACCGCAAAAAAATGGAGATTTACAAAAATAAATGTATATAAATTATATAACTAATAACGTCTCAAAAAACGAAATCTCTTAGGCAAATCAGTGGACTGTTGTGAGTGAAGCTAGCTTCGTCGTCTGTTTCACCCACGACATTCCAGTCCCGTCAGCTTCAGCACATGTTTCACCCACGGCATTCCAGTCCCGTCAGCTTCAGCACAAGGTGCACATGTTTCACCCACGACATTCCAGTACCGTCAGCACAAGGTGCACATGTTTCACCCACGACATTCCAGTCCCGTCAGCTCAAGGTGCACAGCAGTAGAACATGAGGAATGTCCTTCATCCAACTTGCTGACAAACCGTCGCATCAACCTACCGGTGTGTAGAGAGAGAACACACACGTCAGACACACACGAGCACATGCATGCAAACGCACGTACAAACACATGCACACACACACACACACGTGCGCACAAACATATGTACACGTGTGTGCAAACACACACACACACCAGATCAAATAACGGCGCACACATACAAATGCTCACACACACGCGCGCGCACGCGCATGCACACACACACACACACGATCAAATAACTGCTACTGTGTCGTATCAACCTAGGCAGAGAAAGAACACACATACACATTAAAACACACACGCACCAGATCAAATAACTACTACTGTGTCGTATCAACCTAGGAAGAGAAAGAACGCACACACACACACATACACATTAAAAAAAACACCACCTCACACACACAGATCAAATAACTACTACTGTGTCGTATCAACCTAGGAAGAGAAAGAACGCACACACACACACACATACACATTAAAAAAAACACCACCTCACACACCCCAGATCAAATAACTGCTACTGTGTCGTATCAACCTAGGCAGAGAAAGAGCACACATACACATTAAAACACACTAACACACCAGATCAAATAACTGCGACTGTGTCGTATCAACCTAGGCAGAGAAAACTTCAAAGAACTTTATTGTCTCAAGACATAAATTGTGGCAACGCCTGCGATTCAATCACATGAAAACACACTTTATGAGATCTCGAAAGCATGCAAAACAGATAAAAGAAAATAGTATGCAGAATCAAACACAGTAAATCGATCAAATCATTTCCAGACATTCTAAGTACAAACACTACATACAACATGCGCGATATCAACATAGTTCCCATCTAAGATAACAGTACAGAAAAACATTCAAATATAAAAACTAGCAGTACATTAAGATAATAGATAATACAAGATTAAATATAAACATTATACATACATTAAGATATACAAGATTAAATATAATCAAGTATACATACATTAAAATAATACAGGATTAAATATAAACATTTGTTAGATACATACGCGTGTATATATACACACATGCAGACATACAAATAACTGCGACACACACACACATGTGTACACACACACATGTATCACACCTAGGCAGCACGCACACGAAAGAGCACACACACACACACACACACACACACACAGAGCAAATTTAAAACACACTAACACACCAGATCAAATAACTGCGACTGTGTCGTATCAACCTAGGCAGAGAAAGAGCACACATACACATTAAAACACACTAACACACCAGATCAAATAACTGCGACTGTGTTGTATCAACCTAGGCAGAGAAAGAGCACACATACACATTAAAACACACTAACACACCAGATCAAATAACTGCGACTGTGTCGTATCAACCTAGGCAGAGAAAGAGCACACATACACATTAAAACACACTAACACACCAGATCAAATAACTGCGACTGTGTCGTATCAACCTAGGCAGAGAAAGAGCACACATACACATTAAAACACACTAACACACCAGATCAAATAACTGCGACTGTGTCGTATCAACCTAGGCAGAGAAAGAACAGTAAAACACACATCATCATCATATAGTAAAAAGCCAAGTGTCCGTCCGTGTGTGTGTGTGTGTGTCTGTCTGTCTGAAACACAAAACGGGCCTTATAACTCCGCCGTTTTTCGACCGAATCGCTTCAAATTTGCTGTGAGCCCTAACGGGGCGATGGCAACGGCAACCGAGGTGGCCGTATCATTTGCGCGGTTTCGCAAATGCGCGAATTTGGCAGGTACATGACCGGGGACGGTGACTATCGGTGTGCCAAACCGGAAGCGAATCGGTTCAGAAACGCGCGCGCTATACGCCGCTTCACCTTTTCACGAATAACTCCGCCGTTTCTTAACCGAATCGCCTCAAATTTGCTGTCAGGCTTGCTATGGCCCGGGCAAAGCCTGGCAGCAAATTTGAAGAGAATCGGGAGAGCGCCTCTCTCTCAGAGCAGCGCCAACGGGAAACGGGGCCTTATAACTCCGCCGTTTCTTAACCGAATCGCTTCACATTTGCTGTACTCAGCGTTACCAGTACTTGGCGTTACCGTTGCTAGGCGTTACCAGTACGGTGCATTGCCAGTACTAGGCGTTGCGCTAGTACACATTAAAACACACACACATCAGATCAAATACCTGCTACTGTGTCGTATCAACCTAGGTAGAGAAAGAACACACACACACACACATTAAAACACACTAACGTACCATATCAAATAACTGCAGCTATGACAGACTTAGTCATATCAACCTATGAAGATTTAAAAGCATCACACACGCGCGCATACACACGCATACACACACACACACACACACAAACGCGCGCATTGAATATTTTCTCCACCCAGCCGCGAGGACCGTCGTAGGGTACTTGGGGACAAGCGGTGTTGGGAATGGTTCCGATAAAGCCAAACTACTCCCCGAGGCTTCGGCACTGAAAGCCGGTGCAAAACACCTCCAAACTCAAACTGAAGACGATCGAGATTATATCCACATTGTATCGTACAAGTGTGGCTCCCCCCCACCTGCGTGCGCATCTCGACCCTTCCAACGGAAGTGTCGCCATCTTAGTCCTTATTTGTGTGTAAACAAAGTGAAAATGTTATCTAAATGTGTAAAGAAAACATCCAGATGTTATAAATACAGTTTAGATAAGTTTCCAGTTGGAACAGCCAAATACGCAGCATCGATCTGGCATTTTTCAAACAAAGTTACTGACTAAGATGGCGGTCTCCCATAATATGGCGCTCCTTGTGGACGGATATGACGACACGTGGGTACAAGCCATACCAGCTTCCCCCAATAGAAACGCATCTAACGTACGGCACAAGGGAATTATAAACCGTGAGTGACATTACAAATCGTCAGGGAGCTGTAGGTTATGTCTTCCATGATGAAAACCGTTACGTTATTGCTTGCGTGCTCTCTCTCTCTCTCTCTCTCTCTCTCTCTCTCTCTCTCTCTCTCTCTCTCTCTCTCTCTCTCTCTCTCTCTCTCTCTCTCTCTCTCTCTCTCTCTCTCTCTCTCTCTCTCTCTCTCTCTCTCTCTCTCTCTCTCTCTCTCTCTCTCTCTCTCTCTCTCTCTCTCTCTCTCTCTCTCTCTCTCTCAACGGTCTGTCCCGTCACCCTCCTCAAAGTTAACAACCTGATTAAAAATGCTCAAGACTTCGTCCCGAACTAGAAATCCACACAAAGTGAAAACCAGAGCTTGCAAATCACATGTTCTTCAAACCTCACGCAACAATCCACATTTTTGCCCGTAAGAAAAGATAAACAATCAATTGACGGAAAACAGTAACGTCCCTTGCTCTTTCTGTCGCCAAATCATCTCCCTTGCATGATATGATGACACACATCCAAACCACCTCACCCCAAAGTGGTCACAGACTAAAAAAACCCACCTACGATGACAATACAGTGGAACCTCCCTTATAAGACCTTCTAAAATCATACAAAATGAGGTCTTATAAAGGAAGGGTCTCACAAGGGAGGCAATTTTAATACTTAGGGGAAGACGGGGTAAAAAGCGCATGGGCGGGTAAGAAGCCCACCCCAATTATCTCATGAAAAAAGAAAATTTCAGTCAAATTTGCCCATGAGACGAATGCTAGAAAAATGAGACTGAAATTTGCTTCATTTCATGAGATAATAGGTGGGCTTCTTACCCGCCCATGCGCTTTTTACCCCATCTTCCCCTACAAAGAAGGGAAATGTCTGAGAGAACTAGGTCTTATAAGTGGGAGGGAGTCGTATAATGGGAGGTCTTATAAGGGAGGTTCCACTGTACCCATCTTCACAGAAAGGAGTGTTGTTGTCGTACCCGGACTTCAGGGATATAACCCCAACATCCGAAGCATGTGAACACTTAGGGTACAAACGCACCAGCTGGGGATGAGAACATTACGTGTGTGACCGGTTTTTTTTATTTTATTACCCCGCCACCTGCCGGGGCAGCCACACTCCGCATGCATCAGAATTGTCAGAGGATTAAGAATTTCTGACAGAGGATTGGCTTCTCTTGTCAGAGGTTTTGCCTTTTTATTGAGTGTTATCCTTTGTGTTAAATAGCATTTTAAATTGATTTATCATTATATGAAGCCTTTTTGATGGTGTTCGGAACTCATTTCGGTGTTGTCCCTCTTCAGTCTAGGGCCTAGATAGCTCTTTTACCACGGTTTTTAGAGGATTGGTCTTCAGACTATTCTGATGCCTGCTCCGACTTCGGAGGAAGAAAGGAGTCTAGAGGAGCAAACTAACAATCCAACGAACAAATTCCCATACCCAAGGTGGCCACAGGCAAAGCGCAAGGGGTCACCCAGCTCCTGCCAAGGTGGACGGTGGCACAACGTAGATCCTTCAGCCTCAACTTTGCAACCAGCTCCTGCAGCAGGGGCCCACAACCCTGATCCGCCATGACGGGGTTCCTGTGCAGCTCCAGCCTGCGCAGCCCGGGACCCAGATCCTGGGAAGGCAGCCTCTGTTCCCCCAGGGCCCGGAGAAGAGCCTGCACGCCCCTGGGACCCACCTGCATGGTTCCAATCTTAGAACGGTTATGATTCCACGAGGATCACAAAAATGTGTCTCTCTGGGTTCCAATCTTAGAACGGTTATGATCATAGCCTGTGTATATACACAGGCTCTGGTTATACACAGGCTCTGGTTATGATTCCACGAGGATCACACATAAATGTGTCCCCCCGTCTCTCTGGGTTCCAATCTTAGAACGGTTATGATTCCACGAGAATCACACATAAATGTGTCCCCCCCCCCCCGTCTCTCTGGGTTCCAATCTTAGAACGGTTATGATTCCACGAGGATCACACATAAATGTGTCCCCCCCCCCCCCCCCCCCCCCCGTCTCTGGGTGTCCCTGTCTCTATGTGTCACCCTCATTGTGCCCCCTGTCTCTTATATTTATGTGCCCGTCTATGCGTGTCCCTGTCTCTAAGTATCACCTTTAATGGGCCCCCGGCCTGTCTATTATTATGTCCCCGTCTCTGTGTCACCCTCAGTGTGCCCCCCCGGTCTCTGTGTGTCCCTGTCTATGTGTGTCCCTGTCTATGTGTCACCCTCAGTGTGCCCCCATCTCTGTGTGTCCCTGTCTCTGTGTCACCCTCAGTGTGCCCCCCGTCTCTGTGTGTCCCTGTCTATGTGTCACGCTCAGTGTGCCCCCGTCTCTGTGTGTCCCTGTCTATGTGTCACGCTCAGTGTGCCCCCCGTCTCTGTGTGTCCCTGTCTATGTGTCACGCTCAGTGTGTCCCCGTCTCTGTGTGTCCCTGTCTATGTGTCACGCTCAGTGTGCCCCCCGTCTCTGTGTGTCCCTGTCTATGTGTCACCCTCAGTGTGCCCCCCGTCTCTGTGTGTCCCTGTCCCTGTCTATGTGTCACGCTCAGTGTGCCCCCCGTCTCTGTGTGTCCCTGTCTATGTGTCACGCTCAGTGTGCCCCCGTCTCTGTGTGTCCCTGTCTATGTGTCACGCTCAGTGTGCCCCCCGTCTCTGTGTGTCCCTGTCTATGTGTCACGCTCAGTGTGCCCCCGTCTCTGTGTGTCCCTGTCTATGTGTCACCCTCAGTGTGCCCCCCGTCTCTGTGTGTCCCTGTCTATGTGTCACCCTCAGTGTGCCCCCGTCTCTGTGTGTCCCTGTCTATGTGTCACCCTCAGTGTGCCCCCCGTCTCTGTGTGTCCCTGTCTATGTGTCACGCTCAGTGTGCCCCCCGTCTCTGTGTGTCCCTGTCTATGTGTCACCCTCAGTGTGCCCCCGTCTCTGTGTGTCCCTGTCTATGTGTCACGCTCAGTGTGCCCCCCGTCTCTGTGTGTCCCTGTCTATGTGTGTCCCTCAGTGTGTGTCCCCGTCTCTGTGTGTCCCTGTCTATGTGTCACGCTCAGTGTGCCCCCCGTCTCTGTGTGTCCCTGTCTATGTGTCACGCTCAGTGTGCCCCCGTCTCTGTGTGTCCATGTTTATGTGTCACGCTTGGAATTCTCTGCCCTTTGATCTCCGTGACCACAAACCAACACTATTACTTTCAAAACTAAACTCAAGACCCAGCTGTTTTGCAATTTCTTTGATCTGTAACGTTTTCATTGTTGACCTGTTGAATGGTTGAATGGATGTGTGGGAAGGGTTTATTAGTAAACACGTGTGAATCAGCATGGGTGTAACTACACAAAATGAAAAAACCCCGTAAGGCCGGGGTCTAGGGGTAATGTCCCCCTGCAGCTGAAGAAAGAATTGATTTATGCAGGTGTTTTAGTTTGCTTTTTGCACAATTTATTTTAAAGTGTTTGAAAAATACAGTAGATACACAAAGATCTTCTTTGACAAATTAGAAAAAAAGGAAATTCCTTTTCTGGTAAAATTCAAAAACAGGAAATCCTTGTATAGCAGGAAAAGTTGCACCCATGAATCAGTGAATGGAAGCGTCTTGGGTCTGATTGATCAAAGAAAGGTACTAAGCTATCCACAAAAAGTTAAGGATCACTTGCAAACTAATTCATAACTTTCCAAATAAGAAAGCCAATGCGTTGAATTTTGGCCAACATTTAATTCAATGCTTTAGTGATAACGATACACAATTGCCTTCAATTTCGAGCAATCGTTTGGTCTGTACATTTGATCAAAGTGGGTACGTATCGAAATTTGATTTCCCAAAGTCATTGAAATCACAAGACAGGGCATTCTGATGCTCCCAAAAGTTCAGTAATGCGTGTATCCGCCATGGCTGTTCTGGCACTCGACGCAGCGAGTCCTCATGGAGTTGACCAGGGTGGTGAAGATCCTCTGTGGAAGCGCCTGCCACTCAGCCTGCAGCATCTGGTAGAGGTGCTGGGCATCCCTGGGAGGGGGGTGGTTGCTCCTCACTTTGCGATCCAGCTCATCCCAGAGGTTCTCAATCGGGTTGAGATCGGGACTGCATGCTGGCCACTCCATTCTGTTGACTCCAGACTACTGCAGGAAGTCGTTGACCACCCTTGCCCTGTGGGGGCGAGCGTTGTCATCCTGGTAGACAGCCGGCGGTCCCATCTGCTGCAGTGTAGGCACAGCCAGCGGTCGAAGGATCTCATCCCGGTATCGGAGGCCAGTCAGGTTACCCTGTACATGATACAAGGGTGTTCTGTGGTGAAGGCTGAAGGCCCCCCAGACCATTACAGAACCTCCACCAAAGGCCACCTTTTCTTGGACAGTGGCGTCAATAAAGCGTTCCCCTGGGCGCCTCCAGACCCTCAGTCGGCCGTCGTTGTGGTTCAGGGTGAAGCGTGATTCATCACTGAACAGGACCTGGGACCATTGCTGACGTGTCCACCTCACGTGACGTCTGCAGAAGGCGCGGCGTGCTGCCCTATGGGCTGGAGTTAAGCGTGGCCGTACAGCTGGGCGACGAGAACGGAGGTTAAACCCATGAAGGCGGTTCCGTATGGTCTGCTGGCTGATGTTGATGTTAGTAGCCACCCTCAGCTGCCTTCGAATGATGCTGGAAGAGGCTGTTCTTGTCTGCAGGGCTTGTCGTTCAATGAGACGATCTTCACGTGGAGTTGTCTTCTTCGGTCGACCAGATCTGCGTCTTTCATGGACCCTCCCAGTGGCTGTGAAGCGTTGAATCAGTCTGACAATGACCGAGATGGACACCTGAAGTCGCCTGGCCACTTCTCGCTTGGGAACACCATCTTGGAACCATGCAACAGCTCGTCCCCTATCCAACTCGCTCAATTTTCGTCGTGGAGGCATTGTCAAATCAGGCCTAATACTGGTGGTATGTCTTCTTATAAAGCCAAGCAAGAGACAGCATCTCACACATAAACAGCAGTGCTTGCACGTGCATAATGGTTTTTCCATCTGGCTTGTGCAATGTGTTCATGCAGAACGATCCAAAACAAGGTCCTTTTTCGCAAGTTTCCGCTTTTTCTTTTGCTGCCCAGCTCAGTAATAGAGAATCACGTGCAATGTTTCCACTAACACAACATCGCCCACTTACAGCTGAACAAGAATTCATAACAATTTGGCTTGACTGAGAAAAAAATAACAGGAGCGAACGGAGTTTATTGCGCACCTGTTTTCTCATAGTGATCCTTAACTTTTTGTGAGTAGTGTATTTAAACATCTTATCTATTGTTGTTATTATCATTACAACCAAAGGTAACTGCTCTAACATTAGAGTTGAGAACCGGTTCAAAAATCAGAACCGGTTTTAAACCGGTTTTACCTCTTCGAACCGGTTTTTTAAAACAGTACTTGCATCACTAGTTTCACCTATGCAAACACATATTTATTTGTCAGAATATTCACACACACGCACGCACGCGCAGACATACACACACGCAATAACGACACTTATGACACACCCACACTCAACTCAGCACTCAAAGTCAAAGTCAAAGCCATACACCACCACAAACTAGAAACAGCTACTCTTGGTTTGCAAAACACCCAATCTGCGCTGAGAATCAGTGTTGTTCTTCGAAAAGAATGAGTTATTCTAAGAAAAAACTTACTTTCAGTTTGCAGTTTAAAAAACCGGTTTACAGCAACTCGAACCGGTTTTTCGAACCGCGAAAGTTTAGCACCGGTTTTTCGGTTCAAACCGGTTTTCCCCCCCACCTCTATAACTAACATTCAACACCCTTTACCTGGTTCCGGGACAGGTTGAGACTCATGAGGGAGCGGTTTCCTGGCAGCCAGATCTTGCCTTGCAGGACTACTGCTGCACCGAGGAAAGGGTGAGGGTGCTCCCCGTAAGAAGGTACCCCCACCACACAGGGATCCGTGACCCACGAGGGTTTGTAGCGGGGACGGTAACGTTCCTGTGACCTCTGTGAGATCGACGTCCTCTTCCCGTTATTCTTCTCTTTCTCCTTGCGGGCCTTTGTCCCTGGCATATTTTTCTTCGTTTCTACCACCCCCTTCTTCTCCTCCTCCTTGTCTGCTTTAATCTTGGACGACATTCTCTTCACTTCGTCCTTCTTCTCCTGCCCCTCCTTGTCTGTCTTTGTCGTCGCTGAGGACCTCACCTTCAGTACGATGTCCAGTCTGCGTGACATCTTTCTGGCGAAGCTACCATGCGTTCTTCGCACTTTCTTTTTCGATTTGGCGGAGGCTGTGTCGTTTGCTCCTCCTCCTCCTCCTCCTTTTCCTCCTACGCCATGGCACAAAAAGTGACCCCCATTCATGAAGGTCGAAGAGGAGTCAGAGTCAGCGGGAGTTCGGGATAGGGCATTGGTGTGGGGATGAGACCGGGCATTAAGTCCACATTCTTTGGAAAAGGACTGCCGGGAAGGAGTCCGAAGTCCAGATGCTTTGATGGACGGTGCCGCTCTGACCTCGATAGGGGAGGACATGTTATCAGGGTCTGTCTCCAGCTCAGCGTGGATCAACGCTCGCCGGACGGACTCCTGGTGCGGGGACAGCGGAAACCAGGATACAGCCTGGGCGAGAGCACACACCCCGGCATCCCCGACCTTGTTCCCGGCGAGATTCAGAACCGCCAGACTCCGGTTGCTCCTCAGGGCATCGGCGAGGTGGCCCGCCCCAACGTCGCTGATGTCGTTGTTGGACAGGTTCAAGGTCACCAGTCCTTCGTCCGCGTGCTGAATGGAGGGGTGGGGGGTGATGGAGGCGGTGGAAACGCCCAGTTTCTGAGCGAGATCCTCCACCTGGTCGTCCCCGAGGCGGCAGAACCTGGGATAAACCAATTCAAGTCAAGAAAAGTTTATTAGAGTGGAACGTCCCTTATAGGCTTACCCCCCCCCCCCCCTCCCCGTTATAAGACTCCCTCCCATTCTTCTCCGAGACATTGCCCTTCTTTGTAAGTATCGAAATTACCTCCCTTATACAACTCCATCCCATTTAAAACCTCATTTTGGATGATTTTTGAAGGTCTTATAAGGGAGGATCCACTGTAATTTAATAATTCAACGCAGAGAAATCAAAAACTGGTGCAAACATAGAATTACAACACTAGAACACATAAATATTCCCATTAAAGAAAACAAAACAACAACAAAAACACCCTGGAGGGCTTATGTTTGCCCATGGAGCAAACATGAGTCTCCCTTCATTCTGGATGACTTTCCACTTTTGTAAGGCCTTTTGTTTTTTCAACTGCTTTCAGAATCAATTGTACGCCTACCTTTGTGCAGGTAAAATCAAAAGGCACAGAGGAAGTACAAACCCAGAAATTTTCTCACAGTTAACAAAAAAACAACCAAGAGGCAAAGCCTTCAAGGCTCACTCGCTTTGTGTTTTCGGAGCTAGATCTAAATACCAGATTGTGTACTTTCACGTAAATGCCATACCAGATTACAAACTTGACTCTGCTAGCAATCTGAATGAAAGTTAGGTTTTACGCCCACTCAGCTGCAAAACAGCGCATATGGGACGAATCATCAACCAACCACCATTCAATGCTCTGAGCAGATCCCGGAGGTACTGCAAAGGCTGTTATATCTCTAAAAAAAATGGTCAAAGCTAAAATGGGATGTTAACATTGCTTCTAAATGTATCTTGTTTATTTTATATGCTGTAAACTTTATTTATAAACTTGACATTTCAAAGTTTATATTCTTCTATTGATTTTTATTTTATTTCTCAAAGTTAATAAAGACACTGTCTCTATGTGCCCTCCCTCTGATTCTCTGTATGTCCCTGTCTCTATGTGTTACCTCGGGTTATGGATAGGGTTAAGGTTAGGGACAGCGATATGGTTTCGTCTCTATGTGCCCCTGTCTCTATGTGCCCCCCTCTGACTCTGTATGTCCCTGTCTCTATGTGTTCCCTCGGGTTATGGATAGGATTATGGTTAGGGATAGCGATATGGTTTCGTCTCTATGTGTTACTGTCTCTCTGTGCCCCCCCTCTGATTCTCTGTATGTCCCTGTCTCTATGTGTTACCTCGGGTTATGGATAGGATTATGGTTAGGGATAGCGATATGGTTTCGTCTCTATGTGTTACTGTCTCTCTGTGCCCCCCCTCTGATTCTCTGTATGTCCCTGTCTCTATGTGTTACCTCGGGTTATGGATAGGATTATGGTTAGGGATAGCGATATGGTTTCGTCTCTATGTGTTACTGTCTCTATGTGCCACCTCATTGTACCCCCCCCCCCCCCTATATATATCCCCGTCTCTATGTGCCCCAGTCTTCATACATTCTGTCTCTATTGTGTCCCTATCTCTATGTGCCACCCTCACTGTGCACCCCTCTGACTATCTGTATGCCCCTGTCTCTATGTGCTGCCTCGGCTTATGGATAGGATTATGGTTAGGGATAGCGAGATGGTTTCGTCTCTATGTGTCACTGTCTCTATGTGCAACCATCATTGTGCACCCATCTCTATATAACCCCGTCTCTATGTGCCCCAGTCTTCATGCATTCCCTCAGTCGTAGGGCAAGGATAGGACTTGGGTTTCGGGTCAGGTTTAGGGTTAGGGTTAGGGATATGGTTTGAGATTAGGTTAACGTTTATTGTGTGTGTGTGTCACATTTATACGTATAGATATAATTATGATGAGGACACATAGAGACAGGGACACATAGAGACAGGGACACATAGAGACGGGGACACAGCCATAGAAACGTTAACATATAGAGAAAAAACATTGGTGAAACGAAGGCCTACATAATAGAGACGGGGACACAGCCATAGAGACGGGGACACAGCCATAGAGACGTCGACATATAGATAAAAACATTGGTGACACGAAGGCCTACATAATAGAGACGGGGACACAGCCATAGAGACGTTAACATATAGAGAAAACTTTGGTGACACGTACCTAGTAGAGATGGGGGACACATAGAGACGGGGACACAGCCATAGAGACGTTAACATAACAGATAAAAACATTGGTGACACGAAGGCCTACATAATAGAGACGGGGACACATAGAGATAGGGACACAGCCATAGAGACGTTGCCATAGAGACGTTAACATAACAGATAAAAACATTGGTGACACGAAGGCCTACATAATAGAGACGGGGACACATAGAGATAGGGACACAGCCATAGAGACGTTAACATAACAGATAAAAAACATTGGTGACACGAAGGCCTACATAATAGAGACGGGGACACAGCCATAGAGACGTTAACATATAGATAAAAACATTGGTGACACGTACCTAGTAGAGATGGGGGACACATAGAGACGGGGACACAGCCATAGAGACGTTAACATAGAGAGAAAAAACATTGGTGACACGTTGGCCTACATAATAGAGACGGGGACACAGCCATAGGGACGGGGACACATAGAGACGGGGACACAGCCATAGAGACGGGGACACATAGAGACGGGGACACAGCCATAGAGACGTTAACAAAGAGAGAAAAAACATTGGTGACACGTAGGCCTACATAATAGAGACGGGGACACAGCCATAGAGACGGGGACACATAGAGACGGGGACACAGCCATAGAGACGGGGACACATACAGACGTGGACACAGCCATAGAGACGTTAACAGAGAGAGAAAAAACATTGGTGACACGTAGGCCTACATAATAGAGACGGGGACACAGCCATAGAGACGGGGACACATAGAGACGTGGACACAGCCATAGAGACGTTAACATAGAGAGAAAAAACATTGGTGACACGTAGGCCTACATAATAGAATTTGAAGAAACGAAGACGACTGCTGGGTTCAATAAAAATCACAACAAATTCAAACAGAGTCGAAATTAAAACCCAAAATAAAAGGTTTAATAACAAAAAAACACAGAGCAAAACAAATCACGACGTTTCGGGTTCAACCCGTTGTCCAGTGCTAAAAATAGATAACGTTTCGGGTTCAACCCGTTGTTCAGTGCTAAATATAGATATGATTATGTTTTCATTTGTTCTACATAGTAGAGACGGGGACACAGCCATAGAGACGGGGACACAGCCATAGAGACGGGGACACAGCCATAGAGACGTTAACATAATTATTATAGAGAAAAAACCCATTGCTGACACGTACATACCTAGTAGAGACAGGGGACACATAGAGATAGAGAAAAAACCCATTGCTGACACGTACATACCTAGTAGAGACGGGGGACACATAGAGACGGGGACACAGCCATAGAGACGTTAACATAATTATTATAGAGAAAAAACCCATTGCTGACACGTACATACCTAGTAGAGACAGGGGACACATAGAGATAGAGAAAACCCCCATTGCTGACACGTACATACCTAGTAGAGACGGGGGACACATAGAGACGGGGACACAGCCATAGAGACGTTAACATAATTATTATAGAGAAAACCCCCATTGCTGACACGTACATACCTAGTAGAGACAGGGGACACATAGAGATAGAGAAAAAACCCATTGCTGACACGTACATGCCTAGTAGAGACGGGGGACACATAGAGACGGGGACACAGCCATAGAGACGTTAGCATACTATAGAGAAAAAACCCATTGCTGACACGTACATACCTAGTAGAGACGGGGGACACATAGAGACGGGGACACAGCCATAGAGACGTTAGCATACTATAGAGAAAAAACCCATTGCTGACACGTACATACCTAGTAGAGACGGGGGACACATAGAGACGGGGACACAGCCATAGAGACGTTAGCATACTATAGAGAAAAACCCCATTGCTGACACGTACATACCTAGTAGAGACGGGGGACACATAGAGACGGGGACACAGCCATAGAGACGTTAGCATACTATAGAGAAAACCCCCATTGCTGACACGTATATACCTAGTAGAGACGGGGGACACATAGAGACGGGGACACAGCCATAGAGACGTTAGCATACTATAGAGAAAAAACCCATTGCTGACACGTACATACCTAGTAGTATAGAGACGAGGGACACATAAGCAGAGACGGGAGACACCACGCTACGCAACCAACCTCAGGGACAGGTGCCAGGGGCGACTGCTGCGGCCCAGGAGAACAGACACCGGTGGGATGGACGACTGCAGGGGGTTGTTGTCCAGACTGACCGAGTGCAGAGCGGGCAGCAGCGAAAGGGCGGAGGCCAGCAGCCCCAGAGGCTGTCCGTGCAGACTGCAGTTGGTCAGGCGGAGGGAGCGCAGGCAGGGCAGGTAGCGCCAGCATTGCGTGAGGATTTCCGTGGTGGGGGTGTCCACCTTCCACCCTCGGATGTGGATGGCTGTGACACTGACTGGGTCTTCCGGGTCGTCCTGCTCAACCTGGGGAAAGTGTCGTTGTCGTCGTCATCATCATCATCATCATCATCATCGTTAGGACTATTAGTATTGTAGTTGTTACGCCCAATCCATGAGACGGGCAAAATGGTTTGCCCAGTTCGTGAAATAGCCCATTTATGACTTGCAATAGGGCATTTGCCACGAGGGTTCGTTCTCTATACTAGACTACTAATTTGCCCGAGCTCGTTCTGCCCGAGTTGCGCTGACCTCTCTAATTCAACTCTCTAAATTCAACTCAGTGAAATTCAAGGTCACCGGCGCGTGGCAAATGCTCTTTTGAGAAAAGCAATATGAATGAAAAACAGTTTTCGTTCATTAGCACACATAGATCAAGAATTGGTTCAAATGAAAGAGAAATCTCGTCTGTAGATGAGTTAAAATTATTTTATTCAGACTTAATTTGATAAAAACGTTTGGTTCAACGTGTGGCTCAGGCATGCCCCAGCTTAGCATCCGATCGAGTTGGGGGGGGGGGGGGGGGCAGGATAGGGGTGCACATACAATGTAGAAAAGTGTGATACCATTGAATCAATCTTAATCAATACCTGTGTGAATGGGGATTAAAAAATTTGATATACATTGTCCATTTCATAAATTGGGCAAAGCATTTTGACCATTTCATGAAATAGGCAATTTCACGGATTGGGCGTACCACTCAAGTCGGATTTTTCGTCACTAGCATTGTTATCATCGTTGTCATAGTCCTCATCGTTATCGTTGTCTTCCTCATCGTGTTATTTGAGTCCACTGGAATTATAGTCATCACTGAAGTCATATTCATCACCAGCATTGCCATCATCATCGTTGTTGTTGTCATCGTCGTCATCATTAGGGCTACCAGCATTGTAGTCATCACTCAAGTCATATTCATCACTAGTATCGTCGTCATCATCATGATCGTTATCGTTTTCCTTCTCATCGTCTCCATTAGGTCTACCAGCAATGTAGTAATCACTCAAGTCATATTCATCACTAGTATCGTCATCATCATCATCATCATTATCGTTTTCGTTGTCCTCATCGTCTTCATTAGGTCTACCAGCAATGTAGTCATCACTCAAGTCATATTCATCACGAGTATCGTCGTCATCATCATCATCATCGTTATCGTTGTCCTCCTCATCGTCTTCATTATAGGTCTACCAGCATTGTAGTCATCACTCAAGTCATATTCGTCACCAACATTGCCATCATCGTCATCATCAACGTTATCATTGTCCTCCTCCTCGTCTTCATTAGGATTATCAGCGTTGTAGTCATCACTCAAGTCATATTCACCACTAGTATCGTCGTCATCATCATCATCGTTATCATTGTCTTCCTCATCGTCTTCATTAGGTCTACCAGCAATGTAGTCATCACTCAAGTCATATTCATTACTAGTATCGTCATCATCATCGTTTTCGTTGTCCTCCTCATCGTCTTCATTATAGGTCTACCAGCATTGTAGTCATCACTCAAGTCATATTCACCACTAGTATCGTCGTCATCATCATCATCGTTATCATTGTCTTCCTCATCGTCTTCATTAGGTCTACCAGCAATGTAGTCATCACTCAAGTCATATTCATTACTAGTATCGTCATCATCATCGTTTTCGTTGTCCTCATCGTCTTCATTATAGGTCTACCAGCATTGTAGTCATCACTCAAGACATATTCGTCACCAACATTGCCATCATCGTCATCATCATCAACGTTATCATTGTCCTCCTCATCGTCTTCATTAGGATTATCAGCATTGTAGTCATCACTCAAGTCATATTCATCACTAGTATCGTTGTCATCATCATCATCGTTATCACTGTCCTCCTCATCATCTTCATTAGGTCTACAAGTCATCACTGAAGTCATATGCATCACCAGCATTGCCATCATCGTCATCGATTGTTGTCATCGTCGTCATCATTAGGACTATCAGCAAGGTAGTCATCACTGAAGTCATATGCATCACCAGCATTGCCATCATCATCATCATCATCATCGATTGTTGTTATCGTCGTCATCATTAGGACTATCAGCAAGGTAGTCATCACTCCAGTCATATGCATCACCAGCATTGCCATCATCATCATCGATTGTTGTCATCGTCGTCATCATTAGGACTATCAGCAAGGTAGTCATCACTGTAGTCATATGCATCACCAGCATTGCCATCATCATCATCATCATCGATTGTTGTCATCGTCGTCATCATTAGGACTATCAGCAAGGTAGTCATCACTGAAGTCATATGCATCACCAGCATTGCCATCATCATCATCATCGATTGTTGTCATCGTCGTCATCATTAGGACTATCAGCAAGGTAGTCATCACTGTAGTCATATGCATCACCAGCATTGCCATCATCATCATCATCGATTGTTGTTATCGTCGTCATCATTAGGACTATCAGCAATGTAGTCATCACTGAAGTCATATGCATCACCAGCATTGCCATCATCATCATCATCGATTGTTGTCATCGTCGTCATCATTAGGACTATCAGCAAGGTAGTCATCACTGTAGTCATATGCATCACCAGCATTGCCATCATCATCATCATCGATTGTTGTTATCGTCGTCATCATTAGGACTATCAGCAAGGTAGTCATCACTGTAGTCATATGCATCACCAGCATTGCCATCATCATCATCATCGATTGTTGTTATCGTCGTCATCATTAGAACTATCAGCAATGTAGTCATCACTCCAGTCATAGTATATTCAGTGGTGTCCCGAGGTCCAGGTCATAGGGCAGTCCTGTTAAAACTGAAAATGTCCTGTGGTGTTCTCTCCTGTCAGGACAAAATTGTCCTGTTGAAATTTAACAATGGTGAACGTTGTCCTATAATTGGTTTCTGCGAGAGCCAGGACATTTTGTCCAGTTGATTTTCTTGTTTCAGGAGAAATAATATTGTCCTGTTATCATTCCACCCTCTGTGCAGCACAGAATAGTCATCACCAACATCGTCATCATCATCATCATCAGTAGGCCTGTCACGCCATCATCATCATCTACTATCATCATCGTCATCATTAGGCCTATCTGTCATCACTTTTGCCATCACCATTATTGTCGTCATCACTAGGTCTATCATCATCATCATCATCATCATCATCATCAGTGGGCCTGTCATTGGAGTGGTCATCATCTACGTCATCATCATCATCGTCATTATTAGGCCTATCTGTCATCAGTTTTGTCATCATCAGTATTGTCGTCATCACTAGGTGTATCATCATCATCATCATCATCATCATCATCATCATCATCATTAGAGTGGTCATCATCTACGCCATCACCATCATCTACTATCATCATCGTCATCATTAGGCCTATCTGTCATCACTTTTGTCATCATCACTATTGTCGTCATCACTAGGTGTATCATCATCATCATCATCATCTTCATCATCATCAGTGGGCCTGTCATTGGAGTGGTCATCATCTACGCCATCATCACCATCTATTATCATCATCGTCATCATTAGGCCTATCTGTCATCACTTTTGTCATCATCAGTATTGTCGTCATCACTAGGTGTATCATCATCATCATCATCATCATCATCATCATCATCATCATCATCATCATCAGTAGGCCTGTCATTAGAGTGGTCATCATCTACGCCATGATCATCATCTGCTATCATCATCGTCATCATTAGGCCTATATGTCATCACTTTTGTCATCATCACTATTGTCGTCATCACTAGGTGTATCATCATCATCATCATCATCATCAGTAGGCCTGTCATTAGAGTGGTCATCATCTACGCCATCATCATCATCTACTATCATCATCGTCATCATTAGGCCTATCTGTCATCACTTTTGTCATAATCAGTATTGTCGTCATCACTAGGTGTATCATCATCATCATCATCATCATCATCATCATCATCATCATTAGGCCTGTCATTAGAGTGGTCATCATCTACGCCATCATCATCATCTGCTATCATCATCGTCATCATTAGGCCTATCTGTCATCACTTTTGTCATCATCACTATTGTCGTCATCACTAGGTGTATCATCATCATCATCATCATCATCATCATCACCAACATCGTCATCATCATCATCATCATCATCATCAGTGGGCCTGTCATTAGAGTGGTCATCATCTACGCCATCATCACCATCTACTATCATCATCGTCATCATTAGGCCTATCTGTCATCACTTTTGTCATCATGACCATTATTGTCGTCATCACTAGGTCTATCATCATCATCATCATCATCATCATCATCATCATCATCATCATCATCGAAGTCATCTTCATCCCCCAAATTGTCGTCATGTCATCATCATCATTGTAGTCGTCTTGGTTATTATCAACGATGTGGCATTGTCATCGTTCCATGAAGAACGAATATAAAATACAAACCCTATCCCTTATTCTTCTCTCTCTCTCTCTCTCTCTCTCTCTCTCTCTCTCTCTCTCTGCCTCCCTACCACCCCCCCTCTCCTTCTCTCTCTCATCCTGCCCCCCCCCCCCCCCCTCGCTGTATTTGTGGTCTAAAGTAAGTCAGTCCCCTGCAATTTGCCCCCCCCCCCCCCTCTCTCTCTCTTATTGTTATGGGTCAGAGGCCTAAACATTAAGCTATTTTGACTTTGACTTCGACTCTCTCTCTCTCTCTTTAATTGTTTCCTTTTACCCAACAACAACATGGGGAAAATAAGGGGCAGTGGGTGGATGCCTCGTGCCTCCATAAGGGGAGCTGGACGACCCCGTCCCCTCCACGAGTCTCTCCCCGTGGGGGATACCGGCAGGGGTCTTTTGCAAAAAATAGTTCCCCCACCTTCTGCAAGTTCTGTGCTTGTAATTGTAACTGCCGCTAATCTGCCACTCTCTTTGACTCTGCCTTTTCCCTTTGTTTTCTATCATCTACTATCTTTCTGACTTATTGGCTCATTCTCCTGCCTTTTCAAAAAGAACCCCACACATCTTCCAAATAATGTTTTTCTTCTTTGAGCTCCACCGAAATCGGAATGTGTCGGCTGTACGCAGCGGGGAGACCAGTGAAAACTGAAACCCGCACACATAATATGTACCCTGACCATTATGGCCATATGGCCTGGGAACGCAGAAGAAGAAGAAGAAGAAGAAAGTAGTGTCTTTCTCTCTCTCCCGCCCATTTCTCCCCACCCCCCACCACTCCTCACTCTTTCACCTGAATCTGAGGCCTAAAATAATTCAACCCCTTCCTAGTACTCTCATCCAGCAGTGCGGACCCCTGCCCCGCGCCCTCAAATGTGCTTGTCCTTCTTCCCATGAGCCCACCACCGCTACCCGCTGGAATGATAGCAAACAAGAGGCAAAAGCCTTCAAGGCTCACTCGCTGCGTTTTGGGAGATAGATCTAAACGCCGGAGATAAGACATAAATGCCAGAGTTGGATCTAAATGCCAAACTGTTCCGAAAAGGGTACGGTTTCTATGCCGGACTCAACAGCTTGATGGTGATGATATGCCACCCTACAACATTTTAAAAAAAAGTGAATCTGCGCAGCGCTTCGTGTGATATTTGACAGACAATAGTTCAAGGTCAAAGGTCAAGGTTATCATGGTCCGCAAGGTCAACAATGCTTATGATCTTCAGCTGCTCTACCTGCTTGACAAATTTGGGGACTGTGTCTGCTACGATATAAAATATACGTCTATAGCAAATAATTGATGATGTTCAAGGTCAGAGGTCAAGGTTAAGGTCAAGAGAGTAAAAGTCACCCTAGATACCATATCACCTTAGGCCAATACACCGACATGCCAAATTTGGGGACGATAACTGCGAAACTGAAAGATATGGCCATGACAAAAATTGACATGTTAAAGGTAAAATATCAAGGTCATTCGTTAATTTTGTTATGGAAATGATGCTACTTGAAAGCTTGCATAAACATCTATATGTATGAAACGCTTGAGCATTGAGCCCTCATAGATCCCGAGGAATAGCCAACGTTAAAGTTACCACAGACACCCGGAAAACCGAAAGAGCATGCGAATAATATACTCACGAGTGAGCCAAAAACAATCTGGGCAGTCAAGGGGATCAGTATGTTCATGGGAGCTGTTGGTGGACGGTCGTGGTGGCGCCCTCGGAGGAGGACCTCACTCACGCTGGCTCCGTGACTCAGACATTATTGTCGTCAGTAGGGGGCTTAGTAGTATGTGGTGTCCTGCGTATGTGAGCTCAGAACAGGCTCCACTGATCATGAACTCCACCAAAGTGACCCAGCAGCAGTGCAGTGTCTCCTCGGTTGGTTGCCTCCTGACGGCCTAACATAGATTTGGACGGCAGGTTTTGGATTCTGAGACCTGACAAGCCAGGGTGTGGCAGGGAGTTGGTGTTTGGAATGAGAGGCCCAGAAGATGGGACAGCAAAAAACACCCAACCAACAACAAAAACAACAAGAAAACAATTTGGGCAAAGTCTCAAAGTGTGGTTCTCTCAAATTCATGACAGTGTCAGCATAACACTTGGCTGATCCTAAGGCCGTGTACACACATAAGCAGATATTCCATGCGAAAACCCGTGCGGGGGAGGGGGGGGGGGGGATGTTAGGGTGAGGGTGTCTTAAGTACGATTTAGTCAGAATTTGTATAATAATACAGTAATAGTAAATAATAGTATTTCCTTTAAGGGACGGGAATGGTGTGCGCGCGCGTGTGTGTGTGTGTGTGCGTGTGTGTGCGTGCGTGTGTGTGTGTGTGTGTGTGTGCGTGTGTGTGTGTGTGTGTGTGTGCGTGTGTGTGTGTGTGTGCGTGTGCGTGCGTGTTTCTGTGTGTGTGCGTGTGTTTGCGCGCGCGCGCGCGCGCGCGCGCGCGTGTGTGTGTAATAATACATGTCATATCATGATAATAGGAATATGTATATGGCGCTTTTCCTCCAATGAGGCCACCAAAAGATGCCAACTATAACATCACGCAAAAAACACAACCAAACCCCAAACCCCCAAAACAAAACAGTAACGAAAGAGAACAAAACGTTACAGTGACCGGCACGCACATTAACACACACACACACACGCGCGCGCGCACACATACACACGCGCGCACGCACGCACACACACACAGAGCAAAACTCGGTTATAAGAAAATCGAAGGGAGATAATTTTGTGTTTTCTTATATTCGAGTTTGAAGGGTTTTTTCTTACAGTACATTAACACACACAGACAAACACACACGCATTGGCTATCCTACATTGTAGGTACCCTCCACTCCCTCTCACCCCCTCTATGTGTCACCCCCTCCGTCTCCCCCCGGTCAAATGCACATTGCAGCCTACAGTTGAATATACCATTCAAGTCGTTCCGGCCATATAGCTTTCAATTTGATGCATTTGCTCCAAGGGAAGTAATTTTATGTGCACACCATACCTTGGTCACTTCCAAACTCGCTTCGCTCCCTTAGACCACAATTTTGCCTCTGACTTTGCTTTTGTAGTGGTTTGTTGTGGGTAAACCAATCGGTGTAGAAAGTTTTTCTATCTGAAGTCTATATAACAAGCGCGGATTCGCAATCGTTTGTGGCAGCGGTCTATTTTTACCACTCCAATCATTACATACACTGAGTCGCCTCCCCTGGCTTTTCTTAATAATTTTAATCTGTAAACCAGAATGTTATCTCTGCACCATTTCGTAACTTTTTATATCTTTTGGAAAACATTTAAAACTATTTATCCTACTTATGCTCATCGAAAGAAGCACCGCATACACGTCGTGTCTGTTGCAGTGTCTGTATTACGTATGTTTATTATTTTGTACGCTTTAAAATGACGATTCATGTGCTCTGTTCAGTATACAATTCTTTCCCTACCGAAGGACTGTAGATATGACAACTGAAATGTTACTTTATGCCCAAGTATTTTTTTCTGTCTGTACTTTTCTTTCTCTTTTACAATATGTGCGACAATTTGGGACAGACCGACAGACAGACAGACAGACCGACCGACCGACCGACCGACAGAGTGAGTTATAGGTTTGTGGCTTGTGCCACAAACAAAAAACTCTGATCTACCACTTCCCTATGTCTAAACCTGAAGTAGAAACCCGTAATCTTCTTTCATTTCTCCTTTTGTTTTTGTATGCTTTGTTTGTGTGTATGGCTGGATTGATTTGAGTTTTTATTCAAAATTGTTGCGATGCAAATGAGATATACCATACAGTCTACAGTCGAATCTACAATGCAGTCTCTACAATCTACAATGTGTGTGTGTGTGTGTGTGTGTGTGTGTGTGTGTGTGTGTGTGCACGTGTGTGTGTGTGTGTGTGTGTGCACGTGTGTGTGTGTGTGTGTGTGTGTGTGTGTGTGTGTGTGTGCACGTGTTTGTGTGTGTGTGTGTGTGTGTGTGTGTGTGTGTGAGAGAGAGAGAGAGAGAGAGAGAGAGAGAGAGAGAGAGAGAGAGAGAGAGAGAGAGAGAGAGAGAGAGAGAGAGTGTGTGTGTGTAGTGTGTGCATGTGTGTGTGTTTGCATGTATGCGTGTGATTGGGTCCATTTGTTTTGCTTGATTAACACATGTCTTCTTGTATTGTGTGTGCGAACTTTATATTGTGCACCATGTATAATGTTGTAAGGTGTATTACGCTCATTTATTTGTGTTCGCTATCATTATTGTTTCTAATGTTTGTATTGATTGGTGCTTCTTTCCATGTTGATAACTCATTTATTAATTATTGTTTCTATATAACCCTTGTGTTGACTGATGCTTCTTTTCTTGTTGATTATTCATTTATTCTTCGATTGTGTTTAATGTATATGCTTACTCATTTGTATTCTAGTGTTTAGTTCTTTGTATAGCGCTTTGAGCTCCCTGCAAGGGAGTAAAGCGCTTTACAAGTATCCAGTATTATTAGCAATACAATGCACGGTACATTCGACTGTAGGCTGCATGGTATATTGAACTGTAGGCTGCATGGTATATTCGACTGTAGGCTGCATGATATATTCGACTGTAGGCTGCATGATATATTCGACTGTAGGCTGCATGGGTATATTCTACTGTAGGCTGCATGGTATATTCTACTGTAGGCTGCATGGTATATTCGACTGTAGGCTGCATGGTATATTCTACTGTAGGCTGCATGGTATATTCGACTGTAGGCTGCATGGTATATTCTACTGTAGGCTGCATGGTATATTCTACTGTAGGCTGCATGGTATATTCTACTGTAGGCTGCATGGTATATTCTACTGTAGGCTGCATGGTATATTCTACTGTAGGCTGCATTGTATATTCTACTGTAGGCTGCATGGTATATTCTACTGTAGGCTGCATGGTATATTCGACTGTAGGCTGCATGGTATATTCGACTGTAGGCTGCATGGTATACTGTTCTACTGTAGGCTGCATGGTATATTAGGCTGCATTCTACTGTAGGCTGCATGGTATATTCTACTGTAGGCTGCATGGTATTCGATTCTACTGTAGGCTGCATGGTATATTCGACTGTAGGCTGCATGGTATATTCGACTGTAGGCTGCATGGTATATTCGACTGTAGGCTGCATTGGTATATTCGACTGTAGGCTGCATTGTATATTCTACTGTAGGCTGCATGGTATATTCTACTGTAGGCTGCATGGTATATTCTACTGTAGGCTGCATGGTATATTCTACTGTAGGCTGCATGGTATATTCTACTGTAGGCTGCATGGTATATTCTACTGTAGGCTGCATGGTATATTCTACTGTAGGCTGCATGGTATATTCTACTGTAGGCTGCATGGTATATTCTACTGTAGGCTGCATGGTATATTCTACTGTAGGCTGCATGGTATATTCTACTGTAGGATATTAGTAGGCTGCATGGTATATTCTACTGTAGGCTGCATGGTATATTCTACTGTAGGCTGCATGGTATATTCTACTGTAGGCTGCATGGTATATTCTACTGTAGGCTGCATGGTATATTCGACTGTAGGCTGCATGGTATATTCTACTGTAGGCTGCATGGTATATTCTACTGTAGGCTGCATGGTATATTCTACTGTAGGCTGCATTGTATATTCTACTGTAGGCTGCATGGTATATTCTACTGTAGGCTGCATGGTATATTCGACTGTAGGCTGCATGGTATATTCTGTACTGCATGGTATTAGACTATAGTAGCTGCATGGTATATGTAGGCTGCATGGTATCTACTGTAGGCTGCATGGTATATTCGACTATATTCTACTGTAGGCTGCATGGTATATTCTACTGTAGGCTGCATGGTATATTCTACTGTAGGCTGCATGGTATATTCTACTGTAGGCTGCATGGTATATTCTACTGTAGGCTGCATGGTATATTCTACTGTAGGCTGCATTGTATATATTCTACTGTAGGCTGCATGGTATATTCTACTGTAGGCTGCATGGTATATTCGACTGTAGGCTGCATGGTATATTCGACTGTAGGCTGCATGGTATATTCGACTGTAGGCTGCATGGTATATTCGACTGTAGGCTGCATGGTATATTCGACTGTAGGCTGCATGGTATATTCTACTGTAGGCTGCATGGTATATTCTACTGTAGGCTGCATGGTATATTCGACTGTAGGCTGCATGGTATATTCGACTGTAGGCTGCATGGTATATTCGACTGTAGGCTGCATGGTATATTCGACTGTAGGCTGCATGGTATATTCGACTGTAGGCTGCATGGTATATTCTACTGTAGGCTGCATGGTATATTCTACTGTAGGCTGCATGGTATATTCTACTGTAGGCTGCATGGTATATTCTACTGTAGGCTGCATGGTATATTCTACTGTAGGCTGCATGGTATATTCGACTGTAGGCTGCATGGTATATTCGACTGTAGGCTGCATGGTATATTCGACTGTAGGCTGCATGGTATATTCGACTGTAGGCTGCATGGTATATTCTTCTACTGTAGGCTGCATGGTATATTCAACTGTAGGCTGCATGGTATATTCGACTGTAGGCTGCATTGTATATTCGACTGTAGGCTGCATGGTAGGCCTATATTCTTTTTTTCTTTCTTACTGAATCTGGACTGTAATTCATAAGTATTTTATTATTTTTGGCATGGTATTTTCGACTGTAGGCTGCATTGGTATATTCGACTGTAGGCTGCATTGGTATATTCGTCTGTAGGCTGCATTGGTATATTCGACTGTAGGCTGCATTGGTATACTCGACCGAATCCCGTAATAAACACACACTGGAGCCTCACCCACGGTTCTGGGGGAGCCCGCGACGGAGGCTCTGACGACGGCCCTGGGACTCGGGGGCGGGGAGATCCTGGGGCCTTTCGGGTTGAGCGAGGGGGATATGGACCCCAGTTTGGGCGCTCTGGTAAGGCGTACACGGGAGGAGCTGTGCTCAACCGCCATACTGACCCGCACGTCTCCTAGTAGGCCTAATAGTAGTACAGTAGTAGTAGTTGTGCTGAGAGGTGGAGTACGCGGGGCAAGGGGGGGGGGGGGGCAAAGAGAGTGGGGGTGGGGGTGGGGGGGGGAGGGGGGAGGGAGGAGGAGGAGGAGGGAGGGAGGGGGAGGGAGGAGGGAGGGGAGGGGAGGAGGGGGAGGGAGGAGCGGAGATGGAAGGAGAGAGGGAGGAAAGGGAGAGGGGAGGAAAGGGAGAGGGAGGAAAGGGAGAGGGAGAGATATAGGGGGGAGGGGGGGACAGCAAAGGTAAGAGTAGGACAGGGAAGTAAAGAACAGAAGGAATGAAGGAATCTTTTTTTGAATAAGAATGAAGGAATTATTATTATTTTTATTTTATTTTTTTTTTTATTTTATTTTTTTTATTTTTATATATATTATTGCTAAAGAGTAAGCAAAGTATGCTTACACGCTTCTTTTTCATTTTGCCAACAATAACGACAACAAAAAAAGTATTATTTTAAGAGGGGGGGGGGGGGGGAGAGGGGACAGAGAAGGAAGAAGAAACACCCAAAGGTGCTGATGGGACCCAGGGATGCATCAGCCCCGCCTGCCCTATAAACACGAGAGCAACCCTGCTCCAGCCCTGGAAGTCTGTGTTGCGTTACTTAGGAGCAGGCACACACACGGGACAGTCCATTAAGTACACAGGGACACCTAGCTGCTCCCGGCTTGGTGACCATCGGAAACGATGCGGAGAAGTCCTTGCGAAATGTTCCCATGGGTGTTGAGCTCAAAATACACCAGCCCGTTTTTCATGACTGCAGAGCCCACCGGAAACCAGACACCCCACTCAGAAACCAGAACGCTTCCGACAGCCCCCTACCAAGGAGAGGCGAGGCCAGTGCATCTCCAGACAAGGCCACAGGCTCTCGCCTTACGGTTTTATATATGCCTCAGAAGAGAGTCCCAGAATGAATTGTGGATCTTACTTCTTAAGTCTTTCCATAGTCATCCCAAAAGGGGAGAAAATAACGAAGGAAGACAAATTAAGGAAGAACAAAGAAGACAGAGAGATGATAGTGGGAAGGGGGAGGCAGAAAGACAGACAAAAACAAAGTCAGAGAGAGAGAGAGAGAGAGAGAGAGAGGAGAGAGAGAGAGAGAGAGAGAGAGAGAGAGAGAGAGAGAGAGAGAGAGAGAGAGAGAGAGAGAGAGAGAGAGAGAGAGAGAGAGAGAGAGAGAGAGAGAGAGAGAGAGAGAGAGAGTCTTTGCTACACTTTGCCATTTCATTTCATTACATATATAAAAATGGATTGGTGTGTGTGTGTGTGTGTGTGTGTGTGTGTGTGTGTGTGTGAGCGTGCCTGTACGCGCAATGGTCGACTTATGGCGATTATTTGACCACCAGGGGGCAGTCAAACCACTAGGGGCTTATCATGCTATATTCTTAGTTGGGCGTAGTGAGGAGAGAGAGAGGGCTGGACTCCTCCCTATCTCTCTTTATCCCCAACTAAGAATGTAGAGAGGATTAGCCCCACTCGAGCGTTATGACACCTGGCGGGCAAAAGAGCCCGCTAAGTCGCTCATTGTGAGGAAATTGTTGGCCTATAACCATATACATTCTGGAGTGAAAACACTCAAACCCCCTATAACCATATATATTCTTGAGTGAAAACACCCAACCCCCCTATAACCTTTATATTCTTGATCCTCATCGCTCAACTTATTCAGATCCTGAATTTTAAGCTTCCAGTATGAACCTCCGCCAAGGAAGACTCAAAAATAGATTCATTTTGCCTTCTGTACTAAAAGAAGAGAAGTAACCATTCTAAAGGTTAAAATATGTGTATTATCGTAGTTGCCTCACTTGGAGTGTGTGCGTGTGTGTGTGTGTGTGTGTGTGCGTGTGCGTATATGCGCGCATGTGCGTGTGTGCAAAACTGCCGCGAAGCGTAGCGAGCGGTGCGAAGCTGCTAGTAATTTTATAATACAGTTAAAAGATAAGGTTTATTTCCGAACTCATGTAGGGTTATGATAAATTGCTATCCCAGTCTTCTACAGGGAGTGGAAGGGGTGGAATGGGGAGGGGAAAGGTGATATAAAATTTGAATTAAGTAACATTCCCCTAAATTCTTTGGCATAATACACTTCCAGTAGCGGGCGTACCTGGGAAGCAATCTCCTCTGAACGTCTCCAATTCCTGGACAATACATAGGCACGCATGCACACGCACAGGCACACACACGCACATGTAAATTCATGAACATTAACATAAGTATGCATTATTCACATTCATATAAGCACATGTAAATTCATGAACATTAACATAAGTATGCATTATTCACATTCATATACTTGCAAACACTTAAGCGCATACTCTCTCCCACTCTCTCTCTCTCTCTCTCTCTCTCTCTCTCTCTCTCTCTCTCTCTCTCTCTCTCTCTCTCTCTCACACACACACACACACACACACACACACGTACATAAACGCATGCATACACAAGCTCACATACATACACACGCACAAGCTCATGCACGTTCCTGCAAATTAACATTATTAAGAGAACACACACACACGCGCCTACACAAAGCACACATGATTAATAACTCACCCACTAAACCTACCGTCATCAATTTACTAACCTCAGTCACAATAGTAATTAAAACTGGAGGGCTTATGTTTGCCCTTGGAGCAAACATGGAGGATTCCCCCATCCTACCCCATCCCAAAGCATGTCCTAAAGTGAACTTTCAATTTGAAGGCTTTGCTCCTCCCCCAAGAGAAGAAGACTTTAGTGTGGCCCACCAAGAACACTGCTGGCGACTTAAACTCAGTGGATCCAAGCAAGAGCTGGAGAAGACAACACCGTTCATCAACAGAACTGCTCTATACTTGTGCAGCAATCATACACCATCAGAAGAACAAAAACAATATCATCATTATTAATAATCACAGAATGAAAAAGAAATACCAGAAGGTGCAGATGGGACCCAGAGACGAAGTGGTTCCCATCTGCCTTAGCAACAGAAGGGCCAGTATGCCCAAACAACATCATCGTTATCAACAGGAGCTCACCTTCCTTCTGGTGATATTTGCATGGAGAAGGAGGGGGGGGGGGGGGCGAAGTAGTACCACATCTGGTGCATACGGCACACCTCAACATCATCTTTGTTATCAACAGAAGCTCACCTTCCTTCTGGTGACATCTGCATGGAGAAGGAGTGGGGGGGGGGGGGGGGGGAGCAGAGCAGTACCACATCTGGTGCATACGGCACACCTCAACATCATCTTTGTTATCAACAGAAGCTCACCTTCCTTCTGGTGACATCTGCATGGAGAAGGAGTAGGGGGGGGGGGGGGGGGGGGGGGGGGGGGAGCAGTACCACATCTGGTGCATACGGCACACCTCAACATCATCTTTGTTATCAACAGAAGCTCACCTTCCTTCTGGTGACATCTGCATGGAGAAGGAGTGGGGGGGGGGGGGGGGGGGGGGGGGCAGAGCAGTACCACATCTGGTGCATATGGCACACCTCAACATCATCTTTGTCATCAACAGAAGCTCACCTTCCTTCTGGTGACATCTGCATGGAGAAGGAGGGGGGGGGGGGGGCAGAGCAGTACCACATCTGGTGCATACGGCACACCTCAACATCATCTTTGTCATCAACAGAAGCTCACCTTCCTTCTGGTGACATCTGCATGGAGAAGGAGGGGGGGGGGGGGGGGGCAGAGCAGTACCACATCTGGTGCATACGGCACACCTCAACATCATCTTTGCCATCAACAGAAGCTCACCTTCCTTCTGGTGACATCTGCATGGAGAAGGAGGGGGGGGGGGGGGCAGAGCAGTACCACATCTGGTGCATACGGCACACCTCAACATCATCTTTGTCATCAACAGAAGCTCACCTTCCTTCTGGTGACATCTGCATGGAGAAGGAGTGGGGGGTGGGGGGGGGGGGGGGGGGGGCAGAGCAGTACCACATCTGGTACATATGGCACACCTCAACAACATCTTTGTCATCAATAGAAGCTCACCTTCCCTCTGTAGTCTATGCTGGTGGACATCTCCATGGAGAAGGAGGGGGGGGGGGGGGCAGAGTAGTACCACATCTGGTACATATGGCACACCTCAACATCATCTTTGTTATCAACAGAAGCTCACCTTCCCTCTGTAGTCTATGCTGGTGGACATCTCCATGGAGAAGGAGGGGGGGGGGGGGGCAGAGTAGTACCACATCTGGTACATATGGCACACCTCAACATCATCTTTGTTATCAACAGAAGCTCACCTTCCCTCTGTAGTCTATGCTGGTGGACATCTCCATGGAGAAGGAGGGGGGGGGGGGGGCAGAGTAGTACCACATCTGGTACATATGGCACACCTCAACATCATCTTTGTTATCAACAGAAGCTCACCTTCCCTCTGTAGTCTATGCTGGTGGACATCTCCATGGAGAAGGAGGGGGGGGGGGGGGCAGAGTAGTACCACATCTGGTACATATGGCACACCTCAACATCATCTTTGTCATCAACAGAAGCTCACCTTCCCTCTGTAGTCTATGCTGGTGGACATCTCCATGGAGAAGGAGGGGGGGGGGGGGGCAGAGTAGTACCACATCTGGTACATATGGCACACCTCAACATCATCTTTGTTATCAACAGAAGCTCACCTTCCCTCTGTAGTCTATGCTGGTGGACATCTGCATGGAGAAGGAAGGGTGCCGAAGCAGTACCACATCTGGTACATACAGCAGGCCTCGCTCCTGACACAAGGCGGCAAATTGGGCGGCAAAACCGACAACCTCTACAGCTCCGGTACTGGGTGGCTCGTTCTTGCTCTTCTTCGACCCACGGGAGGTGGGCTGAGAGGAGGGTTTTCTCCATCTGATGATCATCATTATCATTAGTTGATATTAATTAACAAGCATTTTGTTTTGCTTTGTTTTGTTTTGTTATGTTTTTTTCTGTTTCTGTCCCATTTTCTGGGCGCCCAACTCACAGCCACAACCTTGATTTTGTCTGGTTGCAGAATCAATTAGGACAGATTAGGACAAAAAGTCCTGGCTCCTGTAGAAATCAGTAGGACAAAGTCGACCAGTGTTGAATTTCAGTATAACCTTTTATGTTGTTTTGAATTGGGGGAAACACAACAGGATATTTTCTTCTTTCTTTTCTTGCTGTCCCATCTTCTGGGCCGTACAGTGGCATTGCTCCCACGCCGCTCGTTCCGAATCTCAACTCGCAGCCACACCCTGGTTTGTCAGGTCACAGAATCCGAAATCGGTAGTCCAAGGGGAGCGAATCTATGTAAGGCTGTAAGGAGGCAACCAGCCGAGGAGATACTGCACTGCTGCTGAGTCACTTCGGTGGAGTTCAGTGGAATAGGGCATTTTCAGTTCTAATAAGACTATGCTCATGACCTGGTCCTCGGGACATCACTGCAAGTGTGTGTGTTCCCCCCGCCTACCCTTTTTTCACGATGCATTCTGTATGAACTGGGACGCAATATCCAGAGATAAGATATTGTTCTATGCATTTCCCCTTGATTCTACAGAGTTATTGTTCGTTTAAGTAGCAGAGGCCTCCAGGTATTTGAGAGAAGCAAAGGGAGGTAATAATTCATAAAAGGTGTGTGACAGCATGTTGTCAGATCCCATACTGTATTGTCATGTACCAAAACAATTATACTTTTAAAGTCATGTGTCAGTAATTTAGCCAAACATAAAACTTTAAAGTTGCGTAAGCGGTAGTTTTAGCTGAAAACATGTTTCATTACCTATGGGAAACGGATGCGTAATTATTGCACATATAACAAACAAATAACACTGCTGCTTATTACACATAGCAAACACTGAACAGACACGCAATTACACATAGCAAACACTGAACAGACACGTAATTACACATAGCAAACACTGAACAGACACGTAATTACACATAGCAAACACTGAACAGACACGCAATTACACATAGCAAACACTGAACAGACACGTAATTGCACATAGCAAACACTGAACAGACACGCAATTACACATAGCAAACACTGAACAGACACGCAATTACACATAGCAAACACTGAACAGACACGCAATTACATATAGCAAACAATCAAGTATTTACACAGAACTACTGCTCCTGGTGATGACCACATGGGGGTGGTTGTTGGCTGACCAGTCCTGCCCGCCCTGCTTGCTCGTCATCCTTCTCCTATAGCCTGAAACCCTGCAGCCGTAAGGGAAGGGTACCTGGCACGAATTTTGCAGAAATAAGTTACGAACTGAAATAGTTAAAGATAGGTGGAGGCTGCGGTTACGTTACGGGTCCCCGTAACCCGCAGCTCCCAGCCTGAGGCTAACTTGGACCATGCTTGGACTGCTCCTTGCCAAATGGTCAACTTAGGACGCACATTTCACCGCCAGGGTGGGGGCAATCAAACCAGTAGGGGCTTAGCGCGTGATATTCTTAGTTTGGCGTAGTGAGAGAGAGAGAGAGAGAGAGAGAGAGAGAGAGAGAGAGAGAGAGAGAGAGAGAGAGAGAGAGAGAGAGAGAGAGAGAGAGGGGAGGGAGAGAGGAGAGAGAGAGAGAGAGAGGGAGGGAGAGAGAGAGAGAGAGAGAGAGAGAGAGAGAGAGAGAGAGAGAGAGAGAGAGAGAGAGAGAGAGAGGATGGAGGGTCAAATCATCGCCCTAAGCTGCTCATTGATGAAATCACGGAGAACCTTTGCAACCGGTTTTTTTTTTTAATGTGCCCCCTTCCCCCTCCCCCTCTGACGTTCTTGTTTCGTTTTACAGAAGATAAAAAGAAAAATGAGAAAATCTATAGATTAGATCTTAGGAACATTGTAAGCTTACATTGGAAGAAAAGAAGGGGTGGTGTGGGGGGTGGGGGGGGGGGGGGGAGAGTGAAAGAAGAACACTGGATAATTATACTATGATTCAAGATACTAGTCTGGCCAAATAAAAGGTTCAGAAAAGAAAGTCTATTACTTTATACAGTACCACGTACGCCATACATCCTTTCAGAAATATCCGACATGGCCGCGAAGGCGGATTCACCACGGTATTCTTCAAAACATGCTAGTTAGCTCCATGCTCCGAGAGTCTTGATGTTGCTAGGGACGCGGGTTTGACTGCCATTTGTTCTATTAGACTTCTGTAGATTTTGTTCAAAACAAACCAAACCTGATTTGCTCATTTGGCTTCAATGTTTGCGAGACCAATAGGAATTGTTCGGAAATAATTAAGGGGAGTAATGTTATGGTGTGTGGGAGTGATCTTGCCTAATTTAATCAGCCAAACAGGGGAAGTTACTCTACCATCAGGTAGATCCCCAGCTCTCGCCTCGTGTGTTTGAGTAGACATACAGCACTCAGAACACCGTGCAGTCATTCTAAAATTGATGTCATTTATATTTTACGTCACATTTTGCAAGTTCTATCAGTTTGTGGCCACTGGCCACCCCTCATGTTTGGCTCACTCGTGTTAACACGAAGTGAGTCTATAGCATGATAGTTGTTCGGTTGTGTGTGTGTGTGTGTGCGTGCGTGTGCGTGCGTGCGTGTGCGTGCGCGCAGCGCCGCGCGCGCGCGCGCGCGCGCGTGTGTGTGTGTGTGTGCTGCGTCCGTGGTCTAATCTCCAAAACTTTAACGTTGGCATTTTCTCGGGAAATAGAAGGCATACATTGTTCAAACTTTGCACACATATAGATGTCCATGCAAGCTTTCAAACAATAATGATTTGAATAATTAAATACTTAAAACAACACTGTAAACAGATAACAAACAGATAACATTTTAGATTAGGGGGTTAGAGAGTTTTCAACAGGCAACATGTCTTTAGTTAATAAACTCATCAACACTGAAAACCTTGATAGCTCATTGGTAGAGTGTCTGTCTAGTGTCTGTCATGCCAATGGTTCCGGGTCCGATTCTTGGCATGGGCACTTTTCTTTTATATTTTTTTTTTAGTTGTATCCATTAACGATAGTTTCATTTGTACCTTACAATTGTATTGGCAATCTTGTACTTTAGACACGTTCCTCAATCTTTGTTTGTTGTTGTCCCACATGACATGTTCCTATTCGAGTGAGCCTTGAAGGCTTTGCCTCTTGTTCTAAAAAATGTTTGCAAGTCGCTGACTCGCATCCTGCGGTTTCAAGCTTCGACACCATGGTTGCTATGGTTTGTCCGCCCTGGTCAAGGTAAGCAACTCTAATTTTCACGAAATGCTCTCCCCTCGGAACACGAACAGAATCATTCTAGATTTCTAAGATTAAAGATTTGAAGAAACCCGACAAACACGTAAACCGCAGAATCAGAGAATGTCAAAAGAGGACAAAGACTCGGGTAGATTAGGTAGACAGCAAAATTAATAATGAAAGAAATAAGAAACTTTCTTGTACAAAGGAATAAATAAAAAGCGAAAAGCTCGCCTTTCCCGATCCAGGAAAACGCTGAGGGAAGGAAGACGGATGACGTTTATGACAAGCCTACGTCACAAGATATGACTTTAAATGGGACGTCAATTTACGTGAAATGTAAACATCGTCGGCAAATTATAGTAGGGTGTTATAAATTCGTCCGCTATGCAATTTCGTCCAGTTTGCATGGTTACTCACTTTGAAACTGTGTTGTATCTATTCTAATGGATAATAAACACACATAGCTGTTGTAAAACCTAAAGGGAATCCCAATGATAAAAACAGTACTAATCATTAGTTTATTCACTAAAATTAAATTTGTGTGATCTGCGTGAAAAGCTGGATCTCAATCTTAGCAACTGCCTGAAGACAGTCACATACCATAAAACTGTAAATCACGCAGAAACAGGTGCCTAAAAACAAATGTTAATATTCCTTTGTTTTCACAACAACATGCATGTGTGATTTTATCATGCATGTATTTTATGATGATTAATTATCAATAGGCAATTTAATTTTTTTCATTTAGATTAATGTATTTATGACAAATCAACTGGACGAATTTGTATGGTAAAAATCCAAGCATCAATGCAATTTCGTTCAATGAAGTTTCTGACCACTCTATCGTTTACAAATTTGAACTTCCCTGGTATTGCAGTACCTCCAGGATATCCCCACCATCTTTATAGTTAATAATGCCCCATATGTGCCTGTTCCAGGCTGAAGGACGTTAAGCGAACTTTTATCATATCTCACTACTGAGGGGCTTACAGGTGCCACAGTGGATATTCGACCCTCTTGATAAAATGTATTGGAGGCCTTTTCTTTTGTTTTCTGATCACACACACAACATTATCTTAATAAAAAAGAGAAGAAAATAAACACATATTCAGCTATGCTATTAATGTATTTCAAACTACAAGTCACTGTGCTTTGCTCTTTGTCCTTGGACGAAATTGCATGTCATGCCTGGACGAAATTGCATGAGGTATGGACAAAACTGTCACAAGACACATGACTTCGTTTGCCGCCATTTTCTGGTGAATATTCATGAGAAAACCGTAAACAATTTCGTTAAACCGCTTTCTGATTGATCGATTCTATTAATGGATTGAAAATATGACTCAGATGCTGCATCTGCAACCCAGAATATGTCGAAACATACGATAAGTCGAAACTGGCCGAATATGTAACAGTCTACCTTATGACACATTAAGATCCTTAAAAACACGTCACTTGTCGATGACGTCAAATGTCGTGCTGCTCATGGAGGGTAGGCAGCAAACGATGACTGTGCTTTGTGCCCTGGTTGTATTGCTTTCCCTTGCAGGTGAGCTGATGACTGTACCCCCCCCCCCCCCCCTCCCCCCCTCTCTCTCTCTCTCTCTCTCTCTCTCTCTCTCTCCCTCTCTCCTCTCTCTCTCTCTCTCTCTCTCCCTCCTCTCCCTCTCCCCCTCCCTCTCCTCTCTCTCTCCCCCCCCCCCCCCCTCTCTGTGGCCTGTCTGTCTGTCGTTTCCGACTATGACTGACAGGTTGAGAATGAGAGGGGGCATCTGCTATTCAGTATTCGTATTCCAGCAGGCTGGGCTACAATAGCAACAGCCCCGCCAGGAAAAAGACCACACATGTGTCTAGCAATGTAACATCCAGTGATCCACATCAACGTCACAACGTGGTATTCAATATCAGAATGTTGTTGTTGTTGCTCACATTACCCTGGCTAAAAGACTCCAGGGATAATCTCAACAGCTGAAGCACTTGAACACTATTAGGGATGATAATTACAAGCAATATTCGCATAATAATATGTTGCAAATTCACTGAATTAATTTACTGGTTTTTGTAGCATATTGTAGTGACTGATATTAGGATTAATATCAGGGACCGGGTTGTCGACCTGGATAGCTCAGTTGGTAGAGCGCCCGTCTGGTGTTCGGGAGGTCTTGGGTTCGATTCTCGGTCCGGCTAACACTTTCCCCCCACAAAATTACTTCAATATCCATGATTGGATTCTGCCAAAGAACAAGAACAATAACAATAAAGTGGAGATGCTTTGCCCAGGCTAAATAGCCACTCTCTTGGTCAAAAAGGGTTTGGGGAGGACAACTGGCGTTGGGGAAGATCCCCAAAAGCCAACCAGTCCCTTTGGCTGCAGCATTAGGGAAAAGGTGGCAGGGTGGTTAAGACGTTTGCCTGCCAAATGTAATGCGTGACTGCAGCGTGAGTGACCAGGGTTCGAATCCCGTTCGCCCTTTCTTTCTAGTTTGACATGAAAATCGAACTGAACGTCGAGTCCTTCGGATGGGGACATAAAGTCCCCTAACCTGTGCGCTTTGCGCACGTAAAAATCCGACGGCAGTTGAAAGTCGGTAAGAGCAGGGAGAAATCCCACTGTCTGGTATGGTCAAATTGATAGCTAGGTTTTCCAAGTGTGCCCACCCCCCCTCGTAACTCTGTTTTGGTAGTTATATTGTGAGGGTAAAGAGTTTAATATGCATTTTATGCCACAATAATACAGGACAGAGAGAGAGAGAGAGAGAGAGAGAGAGAGAGAGAGAGGTGTTTATTTTAGTGTTTAAAAAAAAAATCTTATCATTGAATGTGCATATAAGAGTTCAAATGCATTTTGTAATGTAACGAACGAAAACCCAGAATAACGTAACCTTTTTTGTTGTTGTCTGTTTGTTTCTTTACTTTGTCATTCCTCTCAGCAATCTCGGCGGCAGACAACAACACCACGAGCGTCGATCGGACATCTATCACATCATCGACTGTAATCAAGGAACCAACAAACGACGTTGACGACGAAAGAGATGACTACGACAACCCTAAAGAAAGACAACAACAAACAATCACCACAGGAGGTCCACACAGACACAACGTCCATCTTCCACTGTCCAGAAAACCGAAGGCTGGCATAATGAAAGACGGCCCATCTGTCCTCGGAAACAAACATGTCAGATCGACTGCCTCGGGTGACACTGTCCACAAACTTCAACGTCGGTACCTCTCTTCAATGATGAAGAACAGACGGAAGAACAGAAAAAAGAGGAGGAGGAGGAGGAGGAAGAGAAGAAAGAAAAAGAAATCGCTGGGTAGAAAGGCTGATGTGGAAGACGAACCGGGACCAGGAATGCCAGATTACGAAAACTTGCCTGTAGTTACAAGTGTGCAAATGGTGCCACTGCATGGATTAGCACGCCAGCAAAAGAAAACTCAACACTATGAGAAAGAGAAAGAGCCAACAGCTGAAAAGGCTTTCAAGTCTAAGACAATGAATTCGAGGCATGAGCAAGAGCAAGAGAGAAGAGAAAAACTGACAATCTTCCATCACAAGGTACCTATATATGTCATTCACAACAGACATCCCAGTCACGATAAACTGGCCACTTCTTCCAACAAGAAAGATGAAGAGCTAGCAAACAACATCGACGATGGCAACGAAAATGCCGACGAAGCCGAGAAAAAGGATTTTATTTTGATGGCTCCAAAACTCGCTTCAAAGCCAGCGAGAAAGAAAATTATAATTTCCAAGACTCTTGTGAATGACAAGGAAGTGACAAGGAATGAACAAGAGAGAAAATCGAAGAAATATAATGAAAATGACAGGATGAATTCCAATAGGCTTGATGACAAAGAGGAGAGAGAAAATCACAAACTCCACGATCATATTCAACTTGTTAAGGTACACAAAAGCAAGCAAAATCCAAAGAAAAAGCTTTCACGGAAGTTGGAACCGATAGATAAATCATCAATGGAAACAGATGTAGAAAACGGTAGAGAAATTGAGAATGACAGGCAAATGAAAATGCAGGCAGATAAACTAGACAGTTCCAACAGAAAATCGTCAAAGAGAAAATATAGCGGAAATCATCAGCATGAAAATCCTGATACACAGGAAACGGCACCAAAAGTTACAGAAATACATGCTAAGTCAAACAGAGTTGAAAATGTGAAGAAAACACAATTTCCACAGTATCAGCATGAAACTCCTTATACAAAGAAACAGCTACCAAACTCACATACAGAAATAGCATCCAAGTCAAGCATGGAGAAAAATATGAAGAAAACACAATCTCCAAACATACTTGATTCTGATCATGGTAAATCTGGAATGAAATCTGGGCACATCATTTCTGATCATAGTTCCAACGAACTTTCAAACGAAGAAACCGCCCCAAGACAAATCGTAACAGAAAGCAAACAACCAGAAGAGGTTCAGAAGAATGAGGATGAATCAACGCCTAAAATAAACCTAAAAAATGAAAAATCAGGAAAAGAAAAGACATATACACAGCCGTCGAGTGGTCTAGATGAAGAAAAGACAAAAGTCCAACAGAATCCCGTCAAAGCAAATGAGGATAGCCAGAACAGAGAGCTTTTGCAATGGTTGCAGGACGTTATACAGAAACCAGGTAAGAACGACAGCAGGAGTAGCATGAACCTTGAAGAACATCGGAAAATGTCCAAACTACCTGACCCAAATCATGACCATTCTGAAGTCACCAACGCTCCAAATCGTCATCAAACTGAAGTCATCAATGATCCAAACCACCAAACTGAAGACCTGAGTGGCCAAAGTCAACATGGGGCTGAAAATATTATCATTGATCCAAGTCACCAAACTGATGACACCAATGGCCCAAATCAGGATCAGCGTGGATATGCCAATGGTCCAAGTAGTGGTCAAGCTGAGATAATGAATGGTCCAAGTCACCATAAAGCTAAGATAAAAAATAAACCAAGTCATGATCAAGCTAAGCATATCAATGCCCCAAGTCATCAAACTGGCAACACCAATGGTCAAAGATATGATCAAGCTAAAGTCATGAATGGACTAAGTCACCACCAAGCTGAGAACACCAATGACCCAAGTCATGGTCAATCTGAAGCCATTAATGACCCAACCCATCGTACAACTGAAGTAATCAGTGGTCCGAATAATCAGAACACTGAAGTCACTGGTGACCTAAGTCATCAAAAAGACCAGTCTGCCATGATTAACCATGGCCATCCTCAAGATGTGCCAGTCAGCAATGATTCCTTAAAAGAAGCAGTTGCCAGTGACAAGGCTGTTCCAAACCAACAACAATTTATATCAGACAATATCTACAAAGAACCCAACGTCCAGGCTGCAAAAGAAAGCACAATAAGCAAGAAGGCAGACATGGGTCATATTTTACCAAACGTTGAAGCCAAAATGCTTCAGATATCCGAGTTTACAAATACAACCAAGATCGAAATACTTCCTGGATCACGTGAATCTATATATGAAGTAATAATGCCATTATATTCTCTGGATCATTTTGACGACAGCCATAAATCAGACATAGGAGAAAATAAAGAGCCAATGTCAGGAACAAATATCACCAAAGAAGTAGTGGCTCAGATTTCTTCAACTACAACCACTACAAATAAGACAATGTCCGACGTCCATAAACTGGCGTCTACACCTCAAAATGACAATGCAAAATTAGGACTCAAACCCAAGAGTGATGGCTATGGACATCACATAAGTAGGCATCGTCCTTTTTTCTTTAAACTTCAAACAGGCAGTAAAGGTTCGAGCTCTCTTCCTGAACAGGCACAAAGCAATCGTTCACAACCACCAGCAAGCGTTCAGCATGACCAGTCACTCGTGAGTGGACTTAGGGAGAAAATTGCACAGTTGAAAGAAAGTAACAGGCCAATGCACAGGTTTCTACCCTTTGCCTGGACTCGTGGACTTGGTTCATCATCAGTATCAGGCAGATTTTCACCATCAAGCAGTCAGAACAATTCCTCAACGATATGGATTTTCCATTCTGGAATGGAACAGGAATCAGGTGAAGATACCCCAGTAGAAGACGAATACAGCTTCATTCCTCGAAAGTTTGGAACCCATTTCTGTAAGAGAGCCAAATTAATATTTCTTAACCAGTTTATGGAGGTTGTTTGATATTAACTGTAATTTTGATAAGTCTATTTGTAACGTTGTAATGTTTTGTTTGTTGTCTTTTTAGTTTTGAGCTTGTCAGTTAGACACAAACTGTATTTTCCTTTGTGTATAATCCTGTGTCTGAATGTTTCCACTTTCTCGTCCCCACGAGAACCCTTGATTTCAGTTGACCTTTCCCCCTATATTTGTTTTGGTTCAATAATTGTTGTCAATTGTGACCAATGACACTGGAGTATTGGTGCTATAACACCCCCACCTCCCCTCGTGGGGATACCGGGGGGTCTTCCGTACAAATAGTTCCCCACATTCTGGAAGTTCTGTGCTTGTAACTTTCTCTAATCTGTCTCTCTCTCTCTCTTTGACTCTACCTTTTTCCTTGCTTTGTGTCATCTACTATCTTTCTCACTTTTGGCCCATTCTCCTGCCTTTTTTTTCTTCAAAAACTCTTCCATATAGTTTTCTCCTGAGCTCCTCCGAAATCGGAATGTGTCGGCTAAATGCAGCAAGGACACCAGTGAAAACTGGAAAACGGACACATACGTACCCATCGTGGCCTTATGGCCCAGGAACGCAGAAGAAAAAAGAAGAAGGTGCTATGCTAAGAAGACATCCCATCCATCAATTTTGTGTCTGTTACTTGCATTTAACGCCCATCAGTACTCAATGATATTGTTTATTTTAAAAGCGGCGAAGCCTTCAACACAAACCAACACAACACAAACCATGTAACCTGCACTGCAGTTCCTTACATTTAAAGATCCTTAGCATTCGTGAACGTGGGACAAGAGTACTTCACACCAAAACTCCAGGAAATACGTAAAGATGGTACCACCAGAAAAAAAAACATGCTTGAATTTTAAAAGGAAAAATTGTGATCTGAACTATCTGCACGTGAATGCATGCAGACATTCACTGTTGTGTATTACTATGGCATATCTTATATATTAATGGGTTGTAAATTACGATGTGCTTCCTTGATAAATCATACTATTTTATATGCCTGAATTTCTTTTTTTTAAAATGTCCCCCCCCCTCTCTCTCTCTCTCTCTCTCTCTCTCTCTCTCTCTCTCTCTCTCTCTCTCTCTCTCTCTCTCTCTCTCTCTCTCTCTCTCTCTCTCTCTCTCTCTCTCTCTCTCTCTCTCTCTCTCTCTCTCTCTCTCAATCTGTGTCTCTCTCTCTCATTCACACTCTTCAGTGGTCGCATTCTGGTGGGACTGGGCGCCTCTCTACTGCTGTTCTGCTGTTTCCTCCTTGTTTGACAGCGGCACCAGGTGGCACAGGTAGGAAACTCTCTCTCTAGTTTTCTTTGAATCTCTAAACCTCTTTATATGGTAGCTCTTTAACCCTCTTCACCGCCAAAGTCGCATCTAGCACCACAGTGAGTCAACACCTATGTCAGTGGTGATCAAATGGGGGGATTACTCAAATACACTACTGCTTAGTTCTGGGAAGTTTAGACCTCTTTTATGTATGTCACAGAAGAATCCCCAGATGGCACATAGGTAGGAAACTCTTCTTTAGTTCTGTACATTCCAAACCTTTTATATGGTAGCGGTTTAACATTTTGGGTAGGTTAAATCACTGCTCATTCTTTGTTTTAATTTCTGTGGGTTTTCTTTCATTCGTTTTGATGATCACGCGATTCGCGTCGGTTGAAGATTGGAGTAAATAACAGTCACGTGATCAAGTTCGATCAGTGTTTGTGTTTCTTACTTTCGTCGGCTTGCATTGAACTGACACAGTCACATTTAGTTGAGTCAATCATATCATAGTTGCACTTTCGAAGCACATAATATAGTAGATAGGTTAGATTTGTTTGGTTGTCACTTCTTATTTCATTGGACAGAGCTTGAAAAGACCTTTAAAATGATACCCACATTATCAACATCGGTCAATAATTGAGAAAGTTACGACGTTTTTAAATGATAGCCTTTTTTACATGAGCTATAGGCCTATACATATAAGAAAAAGTTCATCAAGGTTTGGATGAATCTGAACTTCAAACAGCCATAACTTATTTTATTTTTTACCAATAAACAAAACATTGGTAAAAAAAAAATTGGGGGGGGGGGGGGGGGGGGGGGGGGGGGGGGGGGGGGTGGGTGGGGTGGAGGTGGGGGTAGGGTGGGGGGGGGGGGTGGGGGGGGGGTAAGGTGTTATATATATGTCACAGAGGAATTCCCAATATTGCAGGGTTTTTTTTTCTCTACACAGTTAAGTTTAATGGTATTTTTGGACTGAAAAATGGCTGACGGCGAAAGGGATAAGTTAAATATACTGTAATTATTAAGAAAAACTTAAAAAAACCTTCGTGAAGTTCTTTAAATACCAAACCTCTTGTAGTTCATGAATTGGGGGGGGGGGGGGGGGGGGGGGGGGGGGAGGGGGGGCACATCTTGACCTTTACCAAAAACTTCCAGGAAAATACAGCAGGGCTCCCAGGGACCCCCATTTGGGGGTCTGTGAAGTACTAAAATTCTAAAGGACCCTCTAAACGAATGTGCAGGGGGTCCCAGGGATGCACTAGAACATTTCTTTTTAGCATTCGCAATGCCATTGGGACCCTCTATCCCGCCTCTAAGACCCTCTAGACTGTAAGTGAAGGAGTCCCTGGGACCCCTTGTTTTGCGGGACGACTGGGAGCCCTGATACAATATCAAAGCCTCTGTTAAAGGTGGACCCTGACGGATGAGTTTTTGCAAGGAACACGTCGATATCACCAGAAAGACAGCCTTTTCAAGGATCGGAACACTCACTTTGCTCTGGTTTCCTATAAACTAAACCGTCAAAATGGCGATTCCTCCTCGGCGGAGATGCCGGAGAGAGTAGCCATTTTGGATGGGGTGGGTGGAGGACACTCATTGTGGTTGAAGCGTTTTCTTTTTTTGTAGTGCAGTAAAAAAAAAAAAGTAGCTATTTCCTTTGTTGTGAGCGAAACTCCTTTAGATAAACTGTATAAAATTTTAAAAAAAAGAAAAAAGGCTTGTATTGGGAAAATTTCGTGCAGACGATTTGGCGGCCATTGCAAAAGAGACGGCACACGCGTTCTCTTTGGGTGAAAGAATTTGACTACCAGCACCTCCGCCAAGGAGGAATCGCCGATTTGACGGTTTGATTTATAGGAAACCAGAGCAAAGTGAGTGTTGCAATCTCTGTAAAGGGTGTTTTCCTGGTGATCTCGACGTGTTTCTTACAAAAACTCATCCGTCAGGGTGCCCCTTTAAAATAACGTATCTGCCCTAGGAAAACATTACCAGTCCCTGGGACTTGATAGCTCAAAACGGGTTTTTTCTTCTCAGTAATTTGGTTTGCAAATCACTATTTTACTGATTTTTTTTATTGTACCAGTTAACGCGGTCACTGCCACTGGCATTGGTGTGATTTTCTAGTCACAGAGAGACTCGGATAACCTCGCTATCAATTTGGTTCATATCAGGCAGCGGGAATCACTCAACTCTTGTTGATTTTTCACTGCCATGGGTGGGTTGGGTGTTTTTTTACCGTGCGTAAAGCGCACAGGTCAGACTTGCTTTAAGTCCCCATGCGTTGCTTGCTCGCTTGCACAGTAATGGCATAATTGCTTAGCTCCTATATAATAAGCCTAATAGACGATTTCGGAGGAAAAAAACTAGGGGAGAGCACTTCGTGAAAATTAGAGTTGTTTACCTCCATTACTCGGTCAAGTACCATAGCAACAATGCAACAATGGCGTCGAAGCTTGAAATTGCAGGATGCGAGTCAGCGACTTGCAAACGGGTTTTTTTGGGGCCAGTGGCCACAAACTGATAAAACTTGCAAAATGTGACGTAAATTACATTTTTTTTTTTAGAATGACGCAAGGTGTTCTAAGTGCTGTATGTCTGCTCAAACACACGAGTCGATAGGCTACGAGAGCTGAAGGTAGAGTGACTTCCCCTGTTTGACCGATTGAATTAGGCAAGATCACCCCCACACACCGTGAAATTACTCCCCTTAATTATTTCCGAACAATTCCTATCAATAACCGCGTTGATGGGTTTTTTTGTCCTCGCAGGCACAGACAGTATCGTAAGGCTTTCAGCAAACTGGAGAAGAGCTTCTCTGACCTGGACTCGGACCATCCCTTCTACCTGAGACTGGCTCGCCTCCGCCGATCCCCGGCTGGGAACCAGTATGTGGTCACCATGTGAGTGAGATGGACAATGAATCACTGAAGGAAGTGTATACTTCAATGTTTCTTTCTTTTCTCACTTAATTCCTTCTCCGAACAATTCCTATTTTCCTCCTCTTCCGCGTTGATGTGTTTTTTTGTCCCCGCAGGCACAGACAGTATCGTAAGGCTTTCAGCAAACTGGAGAAGAGCTTCTCTGACTTCTTCTCTTCTCGGACCATCCCTTCTACCTGATCACTGGCTCGCCTCCGCCGATCCCCGGCTGGGAACCAGTATG
>CM065705.1:21516853-21529353 GCA_017654935.2 Phymorhynchus buccinoides
AAATCTTGTAGGGAGTGAACCAATGAGAGTGTGCCTTTCTAAATTTTGTAGGGAGTGAACCAATCAGAGTGTGCCATTCTAAATATTGTATGGAGTGAACCAATCAGGGTTTGCACTTCTAAATCTTGTTGCAAATAGATCAGACCTTACCTAGATACCTAGATAGACAACGCATTAAATGGATTTGTTATTATTTTATACACGTATATCTAACAATAATTATATTAGACGGCTGACTTTCTATTTTAGACAGGACTTGAGACTAGATTTGTTCTTATGAAGATTTAAAAATAAAATAGCTATGTTTATTTAAAAACCTTTCTGATTTATACTTTTACTTTCAAAGTGCATTATATTGAAACATAGACTATTTTCGGTAGACATTTATTGGTGAATAGGTTTTTCTTTTGTGACACTATTAAACAAGGACTCCACAGGGTTATTATTATAGGATTTTAAGCGTCCCACTACCAAGAGTCATTGGTGGTGATTTACTATGCTCTGAAATTATTCAGTTATGCATGTCGTTTTCTTCTTGGTGAACTTGGGAAGTAAAGAATTAATAAATTGGAAACTGTGATTTTTTATTGTGTTTTGAACGTAACTTCAACAAACATATCTGTATTGTTACAAATTCGGGACTTTCCTGGTGTTGCATTGCTTCCGGGCATTGCCTCCAGGATCGTTCCCACCATCTTTATAATCTACTAACGTTCCATATGTGTCTGTTCCAGAGGACGTTAAGCAGAATGTCGTGGAAACTGTGAAGTGGTGCCGTGCTATATATATCAAACAAACAAACAGACAGACAAGCAAACAAACAGACAGACAGACAGACACAGACAGACAGACAGACAAACAAAAAGACAGACAGACAGACAGACAAGCAAACGCACTATACTCTGAGTGACCCAAAGTGGGTCTTGTATTTGTAAAACAAGATGACACAGCCATATAAACTGTACTCCCATTTCAAGGTAAATATAACTACAAATTATCTCCATTGTCAAGGGAGTTCATTTCTTTTTAATTCTAGGGTGTTTTGTGTTAAAAATAAAAAAGTCCTATATCGGTATGTTGATACTGAGAAATTATATATTTTACACAAAACAATGTTAGGTGACACCTTTTCACTATATACCTACTTTGGTGTAAATCCATCTGTTAACTTTGAAATAATCTGTCTTTGTGATATTCAAAATGTAGTCACTGGGAATACGTTCATATGGCTTACCGTTATGTGAATCTGACATTGCATACTTGTGGCCCATAGTCGATGAGGTTTAACCGAGGCGTGGTTACCGCTACATCTATCTGTATTAATTTTAAAAAATAGGGACTTTACTGGTTTCGTACTGCCTCCGGGCATTGCCTCCAGTATTGTTCCCACCATATTTGTATTTACAAATGTCCCATATGTGTCTGATTCAGACCAAGAGGACGTAAAACACCATTTTCGTCGTACCGCAACTGCGAGGTTTAGGGAACCACTGTGCCAAGTTTTGTCACAATCGGTTCAGTCGTTTCGGCGCTATAAACGGGAACACATGGTCAAACACAGACGTACACGGACAGCGGAGAAACGCACAGCCTTCGTTCCCATCCCAATGTACCCCCAGTTCTAACAGAACGGGAGTGTATTGTGATGGGAACGAACAACAAAAATAAATTCGATGGCTTGGAGTCAAAACGGACTATCTTTAGATAGTCCATTGACATACTATTGAACTTAATACGAAAACTAATAACTTGTATCATAAAAAGACTGCTGAAATATAAAAAGCAAAAAAAACCTTTTTATATTTCTGCAGTCATTGTTTGATACAAGTTATTAGTTTTTGTAATGAATCCAATAATAAGTCAATGGACTATCTAAAGATAGTCCGTTTTGACTCCAAGCCATCGTAATGTGGTTTGTCTGATTACTTCCCTTGTAGGTTTAAGGACCCACCACGTCACGTGTCAAAATCACGGTTTCCGCGTGTTTTCCCTCTTAGAGTTGGTAAGAAATCTTAAGAAATCTTCCTCGCATAAGAGGGAATGTGATTCACGCATTCCGTTTGGCATCTGAAGACAGAACCATTTTGGAAACCAAATTATAATGATAATTCTAACGACACAGAAAGCAACACGGCTGTTCTCTTGGTGTTGTTTCCCATAACTTTATTTCGAAAGCACAGTAAGTACAACACCGGTAGTTCCAGTATAAACTCAGAGAGAGAGAGAGAGGGAGAGAGAGAGAGAGGTCTGAGAGAGAGAGAGGTCTGAGAGAGAGAGGGGGAGAGAGAGAGAGGGAGAGGAAGAGAGAGAGAGAGAGAGAGAGAGAGAGAGGTTTGAGAGAGAGAGGTCTGAGAGAGAGAGAGAGGTCTGAGAGAGAGAGATAGAGGTCTGAGAGAGAGAGAGGGAGAGAGAGAGAGAGGAGAGAGAGAGAGATGAGAGAGAGAGAGAGAGAGGGAGAGAGAGAGAGAGAGAGAGAGAGAGAGAGAGAGGTCTGAAGTCTGAAGTCTGAAATATTTTAATTTGTTAAGCCACAGGCCCATACAAATGGAGTTCGCATATAAAAACTTGTAATCAGAACAAAATATTAAGGGCTTCGCAAAGCATTTTTCCGAACTAAATCTCTCTCTCTCTCTCTCTCTCTCTCTCTCTCTCTCTCTCTCTCTCTCTCTCTCTCTCTCTCTCTCTCTCTCTCTCTCTTCTCTCTCTCTCTCTCTCTCTCTCTCTCTCTCTCTCTCTCTCTCTCTCTCTCTCTCTCTCTCTCTCTCTCTCTCTCTCTCTCTCTCTCTCTCTCTCTCTCTCTCTCTCTCTCTCTCTCTCTCTCTCTCTCTCTCTCTCTCTCTCTCTCTCTCTCTCTCTCTCTCTCTCTCTCTCTCTCTCTCTCTCTCTCTCTCTCTCTCTCTCTCTCTCTCTCTCTCTCTCTCTCTCTCTCTCTCTCTCTCTCTCTCTCTCTCTCTCTCTCTCTCTCTCTCTCTCTCTCTCTCTCTCTCTCTCTCTCTCTCTCTCTCTCTCTCTCTCTCTCTCTCTCTCTCTCTCTCTCTCTCTCTCTCTCTCTCTCTCTCTCTCTCTCTCATACTATGTTCTGTCCGTTTTTCTATCCAGTGTGTGTTTTGGGAGTAAATTTGAATTCTCTATCAGAACTGACATTGTCAACGATTAACGTAGGCCTACAACCAAATAGAATTTTACGCCCTCTGCGGTCTTTCGACCATGTGGGGCATTTTTATCTCCTCTACTCACTCTCTCCGTCTCCTCCCCTCCTTCCCCTCTCAATACAAAGATGGTGGGAACAATACTGGAGGCAATGCCCGGAGGCAGTGCAACACCAGTAAAGTCCCGATATTTTAACAATACAGATACGTGTAGCAGTAACCACGCCTCGGTTAAACCTCATCGGACACTTTTGGGTAACCAACGTAGGCCTAGAGAGAAAATGGAGTTTTACGTCCTCTTGGTCTGAATCAGACACATATGGGACATTTGTAAATACAAATATGGTGGGAACAATACTGGAGGCAATGCCCGGAGGCAGTACGAAACCAGTAAAGTCCCGATTTTTAAAATTAATACAGATAGCTGTAGCGTTGACCACGCCTCGGTTAAACCTCATCGGCTATGGCACCGCCACAAATAGTAACGTAAGCCTACAATTATCCAACGTAGGCCTACAGACCTAGTAGTCCTATTATATAGGAAATCCGGCAAAGCTGTGCAGGTAGCTTAGACACCCCCACCCCCACCCCGAAAAATCGCATTGAAATGTTCCCACCAAAAGTGAGAAGCAACATTCTGCCGTTCTCAGAAAGGGATAGGGTTAGGATCAGCCTAGGGTTTACCGTTAGGCCGGGTTCACATTAGATGCGTAAGTTCCGTACGGAAAACCCTAAATAAGTGGACGAAAGAAGAAGGGAAATTCGGACACGTGCGCTAATCTTTTCCCTTCTTTGTTTCACTTATTTATGGATTGCGCACGGGTTTCCGCATGGAATATCCGCTTATGTGTGTACACGGCCTAATTGTCATGAAACTGAAGGAAAAAACCCCAACAACAACCACCAGACTTTCAGATTGAGAGTCGAGCACATGCGGGAGTGAGACAGTGTTTTTAGGGAATGTTGTAGTTAAGACAACTACGACTTTCCATAAAACTCCTGTCCAAGTTCACGTTCAATCCACTCCCTACTGCCAAATGTTGCAGTAGCCCACACGAGACGTTTAGGTTCTCTTGCCGCGAAGATAGCACGCGAGCGCCGAAAAATGCTTTGATGCCAGGTTCTTAGTCGAGATTAATTAATCCGTTACATTGTGATTATCCACGGATTAATAGACGCAGCTTTCGCACAGACCTAAATCGCTCACGCTCCACCCTTTCCCTCACGGCGAGCCAAGAACAGGGATTATCACTAATTATACTGGTCAGTGTCACCACTGTAGGCTACCGCTGTTTGCAGCATACAGCTGTGTGAAAATGATGTGGGGGCCGTTTCACAAGGGCTAACGTTACGTAGCGTGAGCGCAAATCGGCAAAAACGGTACTAAGAAACACCTCTTTCGCCGACGTTTGCCAAAAACGTTTTGTGACTACTCCCACAGTATCTCTTGGCGAACTATCACGTGACTAGCATGGGGTGAGTACGTTTCTTGTTGTTGATTGGTCCATTAACGTTTGATTACAATTTTTTTTAAAAATTTGACCAATCTGACAAGAGCTTGTAATATTCTTCCGCAAACGTTTTCTAAAGTGTTACTTAGGTCCCGTTTGGCGTAAGCGTTGTTCTCGCGGTGACCGTTATCTAGAGAAACTGGACCCTGGTTTGGGTCGAACAGAGATGAGAGAAGATCTCTCTTGTCTCTGGGTGAAAGAAGAGAAAAATGAATCCAAAGGAGGCCTTCATAACAGAAAAAACCCTACCGTTTACCTTTCTCCTTATAAAATAACCTATTATATCCCTTCCACTTTGTACAATAGGAATTGTTCGGGAATAATTAAGGGGAGTGATTTCATGGTGTGTGGGAGTGATCTTGCCTAATTCAATCGGTCAAACAGGTTACTCTACTATCAGCTCTCGCCTCGTGTGTTTGAGCAGACATACAGCACTTAGAACACCGTGCGTCATTCTAAAATTTATGTCATTTATATTTTTACGTCACACTTTGCAAGTTTTATCAGTTTGTGGCTACTGGCCACCCCTAATTTTTCACACACAAAAATGTTTGCAAGTCGCTGACTCCCATCCTGCGGTTTCAAGCTTCGACGCCATTGTTGCGTTGTTGCTATGGTGTTTGACCGAGTAATGGAGGTAAACACCTCTAATTTTTACGAAGTGCTCTCCCCTAGTTTTTCTCTCTCTCCCCAAATCGTCTGTTAGTGAAATAGTAGACAACTTGAAACGACCAGTTCTTATGACTGAATAACTACTAGTGGTCACATGAAAACGAGTTGAATTTTTGATTGATTTGAACTGATCTACAGCTGTATGCTGTGTGTATCGGCGTCGCGAAAAGGTTAATAATCTAATGAGTAATTAAAACGCCAACATAAAGATCGCCTCTTTACTTTAATAACGGGTTTCCAGACAACAGTACAAAGTTTGCGGCTTCAAACTGGACCATACACGTGACTTGCACTCCCATGTTTATTAACAACAGTAGTTCATTGCAACTGGAACAAGAGCCTCAATATGTTTGTCTGTCTCTCTGTCTGTGACCCAAAATATGTGTCACTGATTAAAGCCTAAACTATTAAACCGATCATAAGGAGACTTGGCACAATTGCTTCCCAAGTCCTGACGATAACATGGCACTTTTATTATTAAAACAAAGCTAGCCGCATACGCGTACTCCCGTTGAATCTGATCTTTGAAGCCAGTGAATGTTGTTAAACCCTTTCAATGCCATTGTCGCCTCTTGGCACCACAATGATTTAACGCCCACGTCACTGAAAGGCATCAAATGAGGGTCTGGTATCCAGTGACCTTATGTTATTATTTGGGGAAGGAAAGGACAGGCCTTGTTTCATGCATGTCACAGAGGAATCCTCTATATTGCAGGCAGAATCTTTTCTCTACCCAGGTAAGTTTAATGGACAGTTTGATCTGAAAAATGTCTGGCGTTGAAAGGGTTTTTAAAAGGTATTAAATCGATCCTAATAAAAATTTTTTTAGATTTTCCCCCGATATTCGGATGCTGATGCTTACGATGTCAACTTCAACAAATGGCAAGCCATAGAAACACAATCCCAACAGAATCGATGTTTAACAAATTTTTAAAAAAAGTGTTCTGATCGCCTCAGCATAAACTACTGGGCCATTACAACAACAAAATACTGGCAGAATTGTTGCTGATGCTTCGACTATGACTACTACTCTCCTTATGCCACTTCACCCAAATGGCAAACCACGTGAATGAACTCCCGGTCAGTTCTGTTTTATGACAATGCACGCTGTAAAAAAACCAAATACTGAGCCGATCATAACAAACAAAAACGGGCAGAAAAATAAATCTCTTTCTTGTTCAGTTACCCTGTTACCTTCGTTTCTTCATATCAATAGGAATTGTTCGGAAATAATTAAGGCGAGTAATTTCATGGTGTGTGGGAGTGATCTTGCCTAATTCAATCGGTCAAACAAGGGAAGTCAACCATCATCTCTCGTAGCCTATCGACTCGTGTGTTTGAGCAGACAAACAGCACATAGAACACCGTGCGTCATTCTAAAAATGTATGTTATTTATATCTTTACGTCACATGTTGCAAGTTTTATCAGTGAACATACTTCGCCTTGGCTTAAGGCTGTGTCAGATCAATTCACATAGCCTAGGCTACATCAAAATGTTGTTGTGCTATGCATAGGTATATATGCGGGGGTTGTCTTTAGCCATGACAAGCTCCTAGCATAGCATCATCAGTCTCCAAAATCCCCCGAAGACGGAGTGTGTCTGCCCACGTGGCGGGGTTATAATAAAAACGGCCACGCACGTAATGTTCTCATCCCTAGCTGATGCATTCGTACCATAGTATTCAAGTGCTTTGGCTATTGGGATGATCCCTGGAGTCTTTTAGCCAGGGTACGCCAACAACAACGTGAACATACTGGCAGTTGATAGTCTGGGTGTTTGTTCATATAGCTCGCCATTCTGTTTCCCTTCTCACCCATAATCAGAAGTTATACGGACAGGGGAGGGAGTGCGAAGTTATTGGCGAGTGAAGTGTTTGATTAAATGAGCGCTTCAGGTGGGCCAACGGGATATAACTCTCGTGGTTATTTTTTACTTCCCTTAGCCAAACAGAGGACAAAATTGGGTACCTCTAAGCGACGAAACGGACCCAAAACGGACCGAAAACGGACCGAAAGAGGCCCGGCGAAACGGACTCACAACACTCAAACTTTATTTTTTAAATAAAATTACAAAGCAAAAAAGAAAGAAAGGGACCGCTGGAAACATGTCCGTACAATTATACGGAATCTGCCACTTCCAGTCGTTGTTTCAGAGAAATGTACCACGCTAGAGAGTGTGGAACCTTCTCGTGGTCTGTCGCTCAATTTTATTTTCGTTTTCTTTTCTTTTTGATAATTGTAACTCTTTTTTTAAACTTTTGGTTTTAACTGTTGAAACTTTCAGTGACACGAAAATCATCTTAAACTGATTCTAACCCGAGGCAAAATTTGGTGGAAAACCAAACCAGTGCAGAGAATAAAGGTTGCTGTCCTAATATTGAACCTAGTTACGTGTATATCAAGCCTCGGCTTGCGTCCGTTTCTGGTCCGTTTCGGGTCCGTTTCTGGTCCGTTTCGGTCCGTTTCGGGTCCGTTTCGGGTCCGTTTCGGTCCGTTTCGGGTCCGTTTCGGTCCGTCTCGATGCTTAGAAGTATACCGGGCAAAATATATTGTTACCGCTCGCACGCGAGAGAGAGAGAGAGAGAGAGAGAGAGAGAGAGAGAGAGAGAGAGAGAGAGAGAGAGAGAGAGAGAGAGAGAGAGAGAGAGAGAGAGAGAGAGAGAGAGAGAGAGAGAGAGAGAGAGAGAGAGAGAGAGAGAGAGAGAGAGAGAGAGAGAGAGAGAGAGAGAGAGAGAGAAGGAAAGAGCTAAAAACGGACTTCAAACATGGACACTACATTAAGAGTCCATCTAAATATAGCATCCATGCTTCAAATGAAGCGCCTCCACCTGGTGTCAAGTTTGGCTAAGGAGTATAAATTCACCTAAAAACCTCATTACTTTACCTTATAATTATATTCTGATCGCTTCTCGGCCTTTGGGCTAAGACAGTGATTCAGGAACATAAACTTTGGTTTACACCTTGGTTGGTTTGTTCAGCCCGTCGTACATGGCGAAAGCCGATACGCGACGTTAAACTGAACTTCCATCCATTACTTTACCGTCGCTGTCGACGACACCGTGGCCAGCGGTGGTCAGTGTTGTTGTGTTTATGTAGCGGTCTGTGTGCTGAATTGACCGTGACATAGGTGGTCATTAATTAATGTGTTACCGCGGGACACCTGAGGTAAGTCTAAGTTTGTACATCTTGTTTTGAACCTAATTACAATCATGTGAAAGAACAGGAGCATAATATGTATTTCACTGACACTGTTTTAGGCCTTTTGATGCAGGCCTACACACACGCGCGCGTGCGCGCATGCATGCAAGCACGCACGCACACTCACAATCACAAGAGTTAAGACGGTAAGACGGGGTAAAAAGCCCATGGGCGGGTAAGAAGCCCATGCCAATTATCTCACGAAATGAAGCAAATTTCAGTCACATTTTGCCCATGAGACGAGTGTTAATGTCTAGCATTCGTCTCATGGGCAAATTTGACTGAAATGTGCTTTATTTCATGAGATAATTGCCATGGGCTTCTTACCCGCCCATGGGCTTTTTAACCCGTCTTCCCCTATGTCACTCTAACTCCTGCCTGTGTAAAAAGGAGGGCGGAGGAGGGGGGGGGGGGGGGACAATGGAAGCAAAGGGCGTGGGATAGATGTAGCTAGGGAAGTGTAAAACTGCAATTTCTTGAAGGGTATATGAAGTACCTTTGACAGCATTAGCTATCTCTTGTCACACGTTTCGGGTCTGCCTGCAACGAACACCTTTTGCAAGAGTGAATGCCCTTGGAGGGTGGGGGAAGATGGTTCAGTACTGACCAGACAGGGGGACAACTCTCGCCTATAACCCCTATTTGATGCCACTAAATGGCTGCCTTTCGCAAGAGTGAATGCCCTTGTCAGTACTGACCAGCAAGGGCAATTACTCTCACTGTCAAGGGCGTTAATAACCCTAGTTGCAAAGGCCTTACATTAAGATTTGGAATTTGCATTCCATGTAGGTCTAAATGAGATTTCTGTGATACCGACTCTTTATTTTTGAGTGAAGTAGGGAGGGGAGGAACAAAAGAATGCAAGGGAAGAAATGGTGGGGGATAGATGGCGGTTCTTAGCGACTGGAAGGTCCCCAAGGCCAACCAATCCCCTTGGCTGTAGCCAGTGCAAATAGCTAGTGCGCTGGATCGCAACAACGGACACGAAACAGCTTGCAGATAAATTGCTTAATTAAAATATTGTAAACATTCTCTGTTTCAGATTCACACAAACATTCTCTGTTTCCTTTCGATATCTTATCCACCCGCCTTAGCCTCCCACCATGGCGGATATTCACCTTCAGGAAGAGTCTTTCAAGCGCACGGAGAGAGCGCGCCTGCGCAATAAGGTTGAAGAGCGGAAGTTGAGGCACGAGCTAGACCGGAAGCACGGGTTGCGCGACACCCACGAATACCGCATTCAGCTGATGAGCCAGGAACGGCGGCTGATCGAGAAGGAGCTGGACAAAATCCGCAACGAGATCCGCGGGAAACCCCCTCCGCCTGACGCTGTGGATGCTTTGGAGGTGAGAGAGTAAAGTGTTGTATTGGCTGTAGAATATGCCTGGCAGAGGATCGTGATCAGCGGCAGGAGGCTGACCACCCAAATCCAGCATGGCACCCCGACGACCAAGCCGGTCAAGGGTGGAGTGAGTGAGTGAGTGAGAGTCTATCTCATTTTCTGTTAAAGACCCCCCACGTCACGTGTCAAAATCATGCACGGTTTCCACGTGTTTCCCTCTTATAGTTGGTAAGAAATCTTAAGAAATCTTCCTAGCATAAGAGGGAATGTGACACGTGACGTGGGCGGTCTTTAAAGCATGACAAACAAAATTCTGAACATAACTTTATCAAAGACATTGAAAAGAAAAGACTAACATATGGTCCCTTTTCCCTATATGAGTAGTGAGGACAGAAACACTGGTTATGTCCCTTTTAAACGTGACACATTTAGGTTACAAACACGTCGATAGGCCAGTTGAATTCTCCGTTCAAATTCCAGTCTGAGTCTTTGGATAGCCCGCCACTGTAAATGGTGTAACTACCCCACTAACGATAACTCTATCAGCCCGGCTCGCCGTAACTCTTAAGTAGTCCACCTGACCCTTTTAAAGTCTTTGACTTTATGAAATGTATTCGAGGGCTATGGCGTTGTATGCACACATATGTACGCGCGCATACTATCACACACGCGCATGTGCGCACACACACACACACTGTCACACATACGCGCACTCTCCCTCTCTCTGTATGTGTGTGTATGCGTGCGTGCATGCACACATGTTTGCTTTATAATTTCGAATGGGGCTTGTGATGTTATTTCCTGGATATCAGTATTTGAACTAGAGGTAGGTTCGCCCTTTAACCCTTTCACCGCCAGCCATTTTTTTCAGCAAAAATGTCCATTAAACTTACTTAGGTAGAGAAAAGCATCTGTCTGTAATATCGGGGAATCCTCTGTGACGTATTTACAGTAAGGCCTATCTTTACCTCCCCAAAATTAAGAGAATAGGGTCTTTGGATAACAGATCCTGATTTGATGCCTTTTAGTGACATGGGTGTTAAATCATTGTGGTGCAAAAATGTGACCTTGGCGGTGAAAGGGTTAAGACTGAACAGTGGAGGTACAGATCGCCTACTCCTTGATATCAAACCTGGTTGAGAGCCCTGATGCATTGTCATTAACCCTTTTGCCGCCAGCCATTTTTCAGCCCAAAAATACTATTACGCTTAACTGGGTAGAGAAGAAAAACAACCTGCAATATTGCAAATTCCTCTGTGACGTGTATAACATTGGCTTATCCTTGCCTTCCAAAATTAAGAAAATAGGGTCTTCACATAACAGGCCCAGGGCCTGTATTCACGTTGAGATAGCATGGGACTTAGCATCATGCTAACTTAGAAGCTCTTCCAAAAGTCCTATTAAATCCTACAGAACATTGGAAGAGCTTCTAAGTTAGCATCATGCTAAGTCTCATGCTATCTCAACGTGAATACAGGCCCTGGTTTTGATGTCTTCTAGTAACATGGGTGTTAAACCATTGTGGTGCAAAAATGCGACATTGGCGGTGAAAGGGTTTTAATGGTCATTTCAATGTGTGTTGCCTCTTCACATGATTTCGTTCTTTCCAGTCACTTCATTCGTTCGTTCATTCAATGCTGCTTTCCTCTATGAACGTATGTCCACTCTTTGGTTTATTTCTTATTTGCTGAGTTAGTAATGTTGGGCCCTTTGCCCCAGTAGCTTTTGTCATTGGTGCAAATTAGCTTGTACGGAGGAACCTCCCTATTAAGACCTTCGAAAAACATCCAAATTGAGGTCTTATAAGGGGGGGGGGGGGGGGGGGGGGTCTTATAAGGGAGGTGATTTTAATACTTACAAAGAAGGGCAATGTCTCAGAGAAGTAGGTCTTATATGGGAGGGAGTCTTATAATAATGGGAGGTTCCACTGTAAAAGTAAAGATGTGCCACCCCCCCCCCTACATTTCTCGGTTCATTCCATTTTTCCGTTTTTGCCTTTCTTACCAAACATGAAGCTGTATTTTATATATATGAAAATTTTCAGCTAAGTATCTTTGTTCAATAATTAACTGCAGTCATGATAAAGGCCATTATTTAATAGGACCCCCCCCCCCCCCCCCCCCCCCCCCCCCCCCCCCCCCCCCCCCCCCCCCCCCCCCCCCCCCAGGACCCACCACCCGCCCCCCCCCCCCCCCCCCCCCCCCCCCCCTATGTAGTGCAGTACACCGCGGCATTTGTCACAGTCGTGGTTCATTGCGTTTTTCCGTCTTAAAGAGGGGGGGGGGGGGGGGGGGGTAGGGTTAGGGTTGGGGGTAGGGTTAGGGTTAGGGTTAGTATTCCAAAAAGATAATTAGCTGAAAATGTTCATAAAATACAGCTTTATGTTTGGTAAGAAAGGCAAAAACGGGAAAAATGGAATGAACCGAGAAATGCAGGGGGGGGGGGGGTGGCACATCTTTACCTTTACCGGTTCCACTGTAGTAGGGACCAACAGTAACATGAGGGCTTTCCAATATATTATGTTCTACAGTAATGGAAAACCATGGTACAGTTTAGACTATGACTCTCAAACGAGGGGGCCTTGGCACTGGCTCTAGTTCTGAAGCCTTTGGGGACTTTCCCCAACG
>CM065705.1:21536853-21559353 GCA_017654935.2 Phymorhynchus buccinoides
TGCATGTTTAAAACACAGAGAGAGAGAGAGAGAGAGAGAGAGAGAGAGAGAGAGAGAGAGAGAGAGAGAGAGAGAAGGGAGAGAGAGAGAGAGAGGCGAGATGAGGGGAGGAGCGGAAGAGAAGAGGTCAGAGGAGGGAGAGGAGCTGAGAGATCGGGAGAGAGAAGATTCGAGAGAGAGAGAGAGAGAGAGAGAGAGAGAGAGAGAGAGAGAGAGAGAGAGCGAGAGAGAGGAGAGAGAGAGACGAGAGAGAGAGAGAGAGAGAGAGAGAGAGAGAGAGAGAGAGAGAGAGAGAGATGGCTTAAAACAGTCATAAAACCCGGAGATTTGACAGTTGTTTAGGGACTGTGTTCAAGTTTCAATTGCGAAAAAGTCCTTTAAATTCAAATATTAATCAGAGCCCCCACCCCCACCCACCTCTTCTCTCTCTCTTTCTCTCTCTCTCGTTTTGTACTTACAGTTACTCATGACTAAACGGACCTCCCTGTCTGCCCCCCCCCCCCCCCCTTCTCCCTAAGGATACATTCTTTGTCTCTAGTGCCCAAACAGAATCTTGACACTATTCAAAGCGGATTGAATCTGTTTTTAACCCTCTCTCTTTTCCCCGTCAACATGAAACTTAATTCGGGAAATTCCCCTGCTTCAAACAAATTCCAGCCATTCCAATCTCACCCTCCACAACCCAATCCACCCCAACCTTCTCTGGCACCTTCTCTGCCCGCAACCTAACTTCGTTTTGCTTACCTTCAAAATGCTGCAGAACAAAACACAAAAAATCTCCAAAGACTTGCGCAGATAGGGTACAAGAATAATGGTGTTTAAAGGTTAGATTATGTAGGTTTGTGCCCTTTAGTTTAATCCGAAAACACACTACCATGACTTAGCCATTGTAGTCAGCCAGCCTCACATTTTGTTTGATCAGTTGTTAGCAGTCTGCAGTCTGCTGTATAGACTAGTAGGCTTTTCGCTGGTTCAACAACGGTTCTTAGCGACCAAGCAAAGTCTTCATTCTTTCAGACTAAGGCAGGGTCTTACAATGATTAGAAACGTTCAGCTTGGGTGAGCATGCATAGGGGAAGGGGGACTATAATAATATAGTAGACTAGAATACTAGACTTAGGGGAGAGTGGGGTAAAACGCCCATGGTTGTCTCAGGATAGGCCTTATGAGTTGAATAATTTGCTTATTTCGTGCACAGAAAGCCTCTGAAACATTGTAAAATATGCACAAATAGTTCGAAAAAAAGGATTTTGAGAGAAAACCCTCTCTCCCATGGGTCTCTTTCCCCGTTACAGGCAGCTAATTCATTTCAGTCTGGGTAGCTGACAATCAAAGTTTTGCTGAAAAAGAAAAGTATCGTTCAAGAGCCCATAGAATAAGCTTTGTAGCAATATAAAGATATGGAGGTAGTTTGCTGTTGTTTGTTTTTTATTTCACTTTTTTCAAGGACAGAAAATGATTAAAAAAGACACAGAATGTCAATAAATGTTCAAAAACTCATATTATTGACCACAACATCATGAAACTTCAATATGAGGTATTTTAAAAGACGTGCAAATGAACATGGGCAAAATTTAACTGAAATTTGCTTCATTTCATGAGATAATTGGCATGGGATTCTTACCCGCCCATGGGCTTCTTACCCCGGTAGAATATGGGCCTGTTACCCCTCTCTCACCTACGCATGATGTCCGATAGAATAGGCACGCGTCCACGACAACGCTAAACAGCTTAGCAAAGGATTTTGGGGGTTTTAGCAGCCCAGAACTAAAATGTTTGGGTTGCGGACTGCCAGAGGATTTCGGGGGTATGATTCAGTACATGGTGTTGATAATAAAGATGGACGAAGATCGTGGAATTAGTGCCGATTTGGGGCCATTTGTTCTAATGGAAAATGTGCAGCCGCTGGCCCGAGAGGGAGGCGATGAACGGCGTAGTCTGTTGATCCAGTTATCAATACACTGCACTACCCTATGTACCAGTCTTCTTCACATCTGCTTTCCTAATCTAGTCTAAATAAAGCCCCATCCATAAAAATATATACTTAGGCCTATTTAAAAGAAAAACGCACAACTTTGTAGACCTTAATGGTGGAAACATTCCAAAGCGTTCATTCAATGTAGGGCCTATATGTGACCCAGCACCACGAAAGGGACACTAAGTCGCTGGTCTGGTTTCTCACAACAGGCTTCCAAAGTCAAACATATGATTTTAAAAAAATCAATTTTGAATGATGGGTGTTTTCGTGTTCTCTAACATCTTATCTTTCATATATATAAAGGACAATCTTTAATAGGATCTCTAAATGGTCCTGTAAGTGCTTTAAAACCAGTAGGTCAATGCATTTTCCTCAGCTAGGCTAGACTTTAGACTGTGTTTTCTCAAAATGGCCGACGCTCACCTTATTAAATTTAAACGCTCATAACTCTGGAACGGAAAAAGATACAAGTATGGTTCTTGTACCATTAGAAAGAGAATTGTCTGACGTTTTCAAATGTATAATTATCTCAGAATGTTCAGTTTGACACGTAATGTCCCTTTCGTGGTGTTGGGTCACAAATGTGTTGGCGATGAATGGAGAGGTATCCAGAAGAATGGATTCCAAGGGTTTCAATGCGTATTACACAGTAGCATCAAATCTACGTAGATCGTTTATAAAGGAAGTGTCCATTTTGATTGGAATCGAAATAATGTAAATGTTCAGACAAAAAAACCGTTTTCTATTGTTTCATACGCCGCGTGGGGCAGAGATTCAGGTTGCTCTGAATCCGTGTTTCTCTCTGAGTATCTTCTTATTCGGAACCGGGGAGATTCAACCACATATGCCGGAGGAAAGAGTATGTTGGTGTGTATAAATTTAGTCTTAACTCAGTATATAATTGGCAAGCTTACTCTTTGCTATCTCTCCGGAATCTGTACAATTTCAAATGCCCCAAATGGTCTTTTGAACCAGAAGGCGTTAAATCTCTATTTCTCTCTATCTCTCTCTCTCTTTGCTATCTCATAGGGAGACGAGGGAGAGAGAGAGAGAGAGAGAGAGAGAGAGAGAGAGAGAGAGAGAGAGAGAGAGAGAGAGAGAGAGAGAGAGAGAGAGAGAGAGAGAGAGAGAGAGACAGACAGAGAGAGACAGACAGAGAGAGACAGACAGAGACAGAAACAGAGATAGAGACACAGAGAGATTTAGATTTGAAGTCAGTTCAAGTCAGTCTTAAAAGACGCATTGTCTGAAAAAAAGCGGAGTGGTCGTGGTTTCGTTGAAAGCAGCATTGTCCAAGTTCAATACGTTCACCATTTCACCGATTGTTCACCCTTTAGCGGCTAGTGAACCATTAACCCTTCTAGCGCCAGATTAGGGGAATTACAATAGATGAGCAGTCCACGGAATCTTTTAAGTAATGGCAATATCTAACAGAGCCCGACTGTAGTAGCCTTTAGGATTGTTGATTCAGCTTTAAGTGGCTCGCTTCTCAAATCCTCTTTGTCATTATACATGTATACTCTGAAGATTTTCGCTACATACGTTCCTAAATGTTTGGTGTTCATTTGACTGGAAACATACAAGATTTTTTTCTTTTATTCAGCGGAGAAGGTTTAGCTTTGACTTCATATTTATAAAAAAAAAGTTCTTAAGGTCTCGTTACACGTTAAGGTCTGTGTACACGTTAACATTACTCACGAGACATTTCTATTTCCCCATGGCAACACAGTGATAGCCCACTCTTAATATGACTTAAGGTCTGTGTACACGTTAACACTATTCACGAGATGTTTCTATGTCCCCATGGCAACACAGTGATAGCCCATTCTTAATATGACTTACAGCTCACTGTGTTGCCATGGGGAAATACAAATATCTTGTGAATAATGTTAGCGTGTACTGAGACCTTTAGCAGCAGTCTTATGTGAAGAGGGAAACTTGAAAATCAAAGACGAAATGTTTTACATTTTTTGAATCCAACATATATAGCTTTGAAAACATGCTGGCGCAAGTCTTCGAAAATGAAGAGATTTCCAATGTGACAAGTAATAAGCTCAGATTCTGCCTTTGGGAATAAAACTTGAGCAAAACGATGTCAAAACGTTTAAATCCAACATACATAGTTGTTGTTTTTTAAAGGCGGAAGTCTTTGAAAATAAAGACATTTCCAATATGACAAGCATGCTGAAACTCTGGTTTTCGGGAAGATAAACAGAGAGAGCAAAGGCGACGATGTGTGAACATTGTCATTCAAAATCACCATAATTTTCCATAAGTTTATACGTGTAAACGTCTTCATTTTCTCAGCTCGTCTTGTCTATTCTTTAAAGGTGCAGTCCGGCGGGTGAGCGATTGTTTTCGTTTTGCACCTCTGCGGTGGAACAGGTTTGGGGGGGAAAGAAAATGGCTTCCTATCATTAGAATGGGCGCCATTTTCTTTCCCCCCCAAACCTGTTCCACCGCAGAGGTGCAAAACGAAAACAATCGCTCACCCGCCGGACTGCACCTTTAGTCTTTGATTGTTTTCACAAAGTTCATGCTGTTAAAAACCATTACCAGCAAGTCACTTTGGTAGTGATAAAACTGTATATCTTCTTAAAAGAAGCATGCCCCCCCCCCTCTCTCTCTCTCTCTCTGTGTCTCTCTCTCTCTCTCTCTCTCTCTCTCTCTCTCTCTCTCTCTCTCTCTCTCTCTCTCTCTCTCTCTCTCTCTCTCTGTCTCTCTCCCTCTCTCTCTCTCTCTCTCTCTCTCTCTCTCTCTCTCTGTCTCTCTCCTGTCTCTCTCTCTCCCCTCTCTCTCTCTCTCACGTCCTCTCTCTCTCTCTCTCTCTCTCTCTCTCTCTCTCTCTCTCTCTCTCTGTCTCTCTCTCTCTCTCTCTCTCTCTCTCTCTCTCTCTCTCTCTCCCTCTCTCTGTCTCTCTCTCTCTCTCTCTCTCTCTCTCTCTCTCTCTCTCTCTCTCTCTCTCTCTCTCTCTCTCTCTCTCTCTCTCTCTTCTCAGCACAGTAGGTAACTAACCAAAGACACAGCGGGTTTGGTCAGCCGAGCGCTAAAAGAACAGAACAGAAAAGAAAAGAAACCCGTTGAAGCACAAGATTCCGTTGTTTAGTGGCTTGTAGATTAAACACGGGCGTGAAAGACCCTCCGGGGTGGGGTGGGTGGTGGGTGGTGGGTGGTGAGGGGTTTAGTGTAGGTAGATAATGGACTTGAGAGACATTCATTCCTTCTTCATTAGTAATGCCAGAAAAATCGAACTGAACGTCCAGTCCTTCGGACGGGGACTTAAAGCTAGTCTGACCCGTGCGCTTTACGCACGTAAAAATCCCACGGCAGTTAGAAAGTCGGTAAGAGCAGGGAGAAACCCCGCTGCCTGGTATGGCCAAATTGATAGCTAGGTTTTCCAAGTGTGCCCACCCCCCCCTCCTCACCCTATGCCCCCAAAAAAAAAAAAAAAAAAAAAAAAAATGAGTAGGGCTGCACTTGCGGCGACGCGCTCTCCGAGGGGAGAGCAGCCCGAATTTCACAGAGATAAGTCTGTGACAATAATATACCAAATACCAAATACAGTGGAACCTCCCTTATAAGACCTTCAAAAAATCAACCAAAATGAGGTCTTATAAGGGAGGGGTCTTATAAGGGAGGGGTCTTATAAGGGAGGGGTCTTATAAGGGAGGGGTCTTATAAGGGAGGGGTCTTATAAGGGAGGGGTCTTATAAGGGAGGGGTCTTATAAGGGAGGGGTCTTATAAGGGAGGGGTCTTATAAGGGAGGGGTCTTATAAGGGGTCTTATAGGGAGGGGTTTTAATACTTACAAAGGGAGGGCTTAATGGGAGGGGTCTTAGAGAAGTAGGTCTTATAGTGGGAGGGAGGGGTCTTATAGGGAGGGGTCTTTAAGGGAGGTCTTCTAAGGGAGGGGTCTTACTGTACCAAGGTAATTTGGTAATGGTTAGCAGGGTAATGATAGTGCCCTCCTTGGGAGGGAGTTATCCCTTATAAGGGATTCCACTGTATTAGTGGTAAACCCTCCTTAGTTATCCCAGGGATCTCTATTAGACACAACACAGCTTTCTCAACCTTAATCTTTGCTTTCTCTGCTCTACCATTGCCTGTATCTCTGTCTCTCTCTGTCTCTGACTGTCTCTTCTTCTGTATTTCTCTGCTCTACCATTGTCTCTATCTCTGTCTCTGACTTCTTCTGCTGTGTTCCCAGGCCATATGGCCATAATGGGTAAGGTACATTTTGCTTTCTCTGCTCTACCATTGCCAGTATCTCTGTCTCTGACTGTCTCTTCTTCTGCGTTCCCAGGCCATATGGCCATAATGGGTAAGGTACACTTTGCTTTCTCTGCTCTACCATTGCCTGTATCTCTGTCTCTGACTGTCTCTTCTTCTGCGTTCCCAGGCCATATGGCCATAATGGGTAAGGTACACTTTGCTTTCTCTGCTCTACCATTGCCTGTATCTCTGTCTCTGACTGTCTCTTCTTCTGCGTTCCCAGGCCATATGGCCATAATGGGTAAGGTACACTTTGCTTTCTCTGCTCTACCATTGCCTGTATCTCTGTCTCTGACTGTCTTTCTTCTGCGTTCCCAGGCCATATGGCCATAATGGTAAGTACAGCTTTCTCTGCTACCATTGCCTGTATCTCTGTCTTCTCTGTCTGTTCTTCTTCTTCTTCTGCGTTCCCCAGGCATATGGCCATAATGGGTAAGGTACACTTTGCTTTCTCTGCTCTAATTATTTAAAAGAAAATTTATATAGCGCTTCACCTTTAAGCTCTAAGCGCTTTACAATTGCCCTAAAATTATTCATATTAAAAACAACCGCTTACATACCTCCACACTATCCTTCACACACACACATACACATGCGCACACAAAGAAATATGTACATATTAAACTAAATAACAATTTACAATCAGATTACATTAAAAAATCAATTTTCAATTTACATAAACAAGTTACACATTTACAATGACCGCAAAAGTAAACACAAGGTTAACAAACATTCAAAAATAGAGAAACACGCTCATAAAAGCAAATTAAGACATACTCGTATTCACCGCACTCACGGGTTAAAAACCGACGACAAAAAATATACCATTGCCTATATCTCTGTCTCTCTCTGTCTCTTCTCCTTCTTCTTCTTCTGCGTTCCCAGGCCATATGGCCATAATGGGTAAGGTACGTATTTGTCCGGTTTTCAGTTTTCACTGGTCTTCCCGCTGCGTACAGCCGACACATTCCGATTTCGGAGGAGCTCAAAGGAGAACAATTATTTGGAAGATTTGTTTTGAAAAAAGGGCAGGAGAGTGGGCCAATACGTCAGAAAGATAGTAGATGATAGAAAGCAAAGGAAAAGGGCAGAGTCAAAGAGTTCTTGTTCTTGTCAGTTACACTGGAGGTGTTGTGGTAGCGGTTTAAGTTAACACGAAGGGAGCCACCCTTCTCTGTACAGCTTCGATTTTGTCCACGTTCCTCCGAGTGTGGTGGGGTCCCAGGCGGGACTGGCGTAATTATTCTACCAGTAGGCCTATAGTTCTGAAAGAACTGGGAATAGACCTACAAAAAACCCAGACAAGGATCGAAGGCGTTCGCCTGCCGATTTCGATGCATGACTGCAACGTGAGTGACCCGGGTTCGAATCCCGGCCTCGCCCTTTCTTTCTTTCTAGTTCGACAGGAAAATCGAACTGAACGTCCAGTCCTTCGGATGGGGACTTAAAGCTAGTCTGACCCGTGCGCTTTACGCGCTGAAAAATCCCACGACAGTTAAAAGTCGGTAAGAGCAGGGAGAAGTCCCGCTGCCTGGCATGACCAAATTGATAGCAAGTTTTCCTAAATCTGCCCCCACCCTCTCCTCCACACCCTGCTACCATTTTTTACTTAAAAATAAGTAAACGCTTGCGGCGACGCCGGGGGAGAGCAGTCCGAATTTCATAATAAGTCTCTATGACTAGAATATACCACACACACAAAACAAAATATAAAAATAAAACAACCAAACAAACAAATAACAAATAAAATAAAATGAAAGAAATTTTAAAAAAAAGAGTAAAATTCAGTGAAAAGTGTGTTTTCTTTTAATAATACATTCGTCATTATAATACTGATAGCAACTAGAACAAAATACTGCGCAATCAATAATCACATCACTTTATTATCACTGTCAACGCTTTATAATCTGTCAGTCTAGTCTCCAAGTCAGTCGCCATTATGGACAATCCAAAACGAGGCTGACACGACAAGCGGGGGGATAACTCTCGATGTACCGTTAGCTGTAATAGTATCTAATAACGGCTTATTGCAAATGTTGCAAATGTTGAACTACAGTGGAAGAAAACACACAAAATGATAGGGAAGAGCTATTTGACACAATCATTCTTCGTCAACCGTGTGTCAGTATTGTCGTCTGCGTGATAAACTCTTCGCAGCATTTATCTTCTTCTCACATATTTACACGTCTGTACTGTGCTCGCAGTCGCAGTGTGGCAATGAACGAGAACACTGAAGGTGACAGGTTGTTAGGATAACTGAGGATTTAGATGATAGCTTCCTCCGAAGTCGGAGTGTGGCTGCTCACGTGGCGGGGTAATCAAAAACGGCCACACACGCACGTAATGTTCTCAGCCCTAGTTCGTACATTTGTGCCACAGTGTTCAAGTGCTTCTGGCTGTTGGGATGACCCCTGGAGTCTTTTAGCCAGGGTAAGACAACAACAACAACAACAACAGATCATAGCTGATATGATAACGGATTGAGAGTTGTCATACATGGCAGACCTTTTGGTTTAAACGATTTTTTTTAAATTATTGAGTAACACACAGTAAAGCAGCAACATAAACAAATGAGAACGAGCACAACAAGCTTAAAGCTTATACAAGGCGCTCAAACGAAAATGGTGTTTTACGTCCTCTTGGTCTGAATCAGACACATATGGGACATTTGTGAATACAAATATGGTGGGAACAATACTGGAGGCAATGCCCGGAGGCAGTACGAAACCAGTAACGTCCCGATTTTTTTATATTAATACAGATAGGTGTAGCGGTGACCACGTCTCTGTTAAACCTCATCGGCTATGGCACCGCCACAAGTATAATATATAACCTGCAAGGCGCTCAAACACAAGTAGATTATACAATATTGGCTGCCACAAGTAATAAGAGACTGGAACAGAACATGATAACGAAAATGATAGCATATAACAAGAACAACAAGAACATAGAAATTGAAATTGAAAATGAAATGAAATTGAGGGGGCAAGAGGCATTTAACTCCAAAAAGTATAAAACCATTTGTGATTCAGTGTCAAGACAATCAATTATTCGAAGCACATTATCAGCATATTTTCAGCCAGGACCACAAGTCCACGTGACCTCGAATAAATCGCATTGGCATAAAGCTGATCGCAGGGAAGTAATTAATCAATAACAAACCTTTTGGATATCTGAATAAATCTACAGACTGTAGAACATATTTTCTGTTTGATTTTTGTTTTGACTACCAAACAACAGCACTGTAGCATTATTATTTTAACGTATTCAGGTAATAACTGTATTGTATGGTTTCGGGGTTATTGATAGGAGAAGGAATATTATTGTTGTTTTCAGTTCGAGAAAGAAAAAACCCGGAGAGAGGTTGAGAGAATGGCACGTGCAGAGAGAGAGAGAGAGAGAGAGAGAGAGAGAGAGAGAGAGAGAGAGAGAGAGAGAGAGAGAGAGAGAGAGAGAGAGAGAGAGAGAGGAGAGAGAGAGAGAGAGAGAGAGAGAGAGAGAGAGAGAGAGAGAGAGATTTGAAACATTTGCTTGTTGAAACATTTGAAACATTTGTTTATTGAGGGAAAAGAATAAGCATACAATGGGCTTGTTTACATCTTGCCCTCGAAACAAAAGAAGAGAGAGAGAGAGAGAGAGAGAGAGAGAGAGAGAGAGAGAGAGAGAGAGAGAGAGAGAGAGAGAGAGAGAGAGAGAGAGAGAGAGAGAGAGAGAGAGAGAGAGAGAGAGAGAGAGAGAGAGAGAGAGAGAGAGAGAGAGAGAGAGAGAGAGAGAGAGAGAGAGAGAGAGAGAGAGAGAGAGAGAGAGAGAGAGAGTGTAGAATAAATTAGATGAGTACGTACGTGTGTGCGTGCACGCGCGCGCGTATATGTGTTTGATGTGTGTGTGTGTGTGTGTGACGGTGTGTGTGTGTGTGTGTGTGTGACGGTGTGTGTGTGTGTGTGTGTGTGTGTGTATGGGGTGTATAAAGAGAGCATCAAGATCAGAATAAAGACAATCGTACAATCAATACATCTGTATTGCTAAAAAAAAACCCGGGACTTTCCTGGTGTTGCACTGCCTTCGGGCATTGCCTCCGGGATCGTTCCCACCATCTTTATCTCTATAAATGTCCCGTGTGTGTCTGTTCCGGACCGGAGGACTTTAAATGGAGTTTCATTCACATCTGTATCGTTGGAAACTCGGGACTTTCCTGGAGTTGCACTGCCTCCGGGCATTGCCTCCAGGATCGTTCCCACCATCTTTATATCTACTAATGTCCTATATGCGTCTGTTTCAGACCGGAGGACGTTAAACGGATTTTCATTCAGAACAAAGACAAAAAGAGCGGTGGTGCTGAAATCTCACTTTGAGTGGGTCTTTGAAAGCTCGTCTTTAAAAATTTTTTATATTGCCTTTCTGTTTATGAGGTAGGTAGGTAGGTGTAGGTAGGGCTATTTGTAGGCCTCTCGGCCATTTTTACGCCCCTTCACAATGAATTTGACTTGACAAATTATTTAGTGGTTTGCATCTCTTTAATCTGAAACTAATCTTTTTTTTAATCTTATGGCTTTTTTGTATTCATCGAAACATAAAATTATGAGTAAAATGATTCTGAACGTTGTGATTTTACGATTTTTTTATTTTTTTGTTTTTTTTAGTAGTATTAGGTATTAGGTACTTTATAGTCACAGAGGCGTCTCTGTGAAATTCGGGTTGCTCCCACCTGGAGAACGTGTCGCAGCCAGAGTGTGTGCTGTCAATCATAGTGACGTTGTTCAAAGTTTCGTGTGTCAAAAGCGACCCCTTCTGTATCTATTGCCGTCGCTAACTGTTGTGCGCGATTCGCTAATCCCATAACTACACAACACAACATAACCAGGAGTTGGTTATCGCTCTAATAATGACACTGGGCGGCTCGCGGTATTGTCATAATACTAATCCACAATAGGACTGACACGACAAGAATCGGGAGGAGGAGAAGGAGGAGAAAGAATTTGAATGTACCGTTAACCCTTAATTCTTTTGTTACGGGTGGATCAGTGTGTGTGTGGGGAGAGAGAGAGAGAGAGAGAGAGAGAGAGAGAGAGAGAGAGAGAGAGAGAGAGAGAGAGAGAGAGAGAGAGAGAGAGGAGAGAGAGAGAGAGAGAGAGAGAGAGAGAGAGAGAGAGAGAGAGAGAGAGAGAGAGAGAGAGAGAGAGAGAGAGAGAGAGAGAGAGAGAGAGAGAGAGAGAGAGAGAGAGAGAGCGAGAGAGAGAGAGAGAGAGAGAGAGAGAGAGAGAGAGAGAGAGAGACAGAGAGAGAGAGAGAGAGAGACAGAGAGAGAGAGTCAGAGAGTCAGGAGTCAGGAAATTTTTAATTGTTAGGCCATGCCCATACAATGGAGTGAGTGTGACGACAAAAAACAACAAATTGACATTATATTATTAACTTGACATTACAAAACATTACATAAATCTTGCCGAACTTTCAAAGCTTTAAAGATAAAAACAGCCACCTTTCTTACAATACTTTTGTTTGTACAAGAAAATAATAACACAAATTTAAACATAGAAGGATTGTTATAATACTTTTTTGGAATAAGTTCTCTTCGAAGGGTGTCATACATGGGACAAACAAACAAAAAGTGGATTTCTGACTCGGGAATATGATTACAAAAAGGACAATATACATTTCTATTTGGGTCAATTTTAAACTGCAAAAAGTGACAATTCAAAGGGGACATGCCAATTCTAAACCTGGACAAAGTGTTTCGTGCTTTGATATTCACAATTTCACACAAATGGGTACTTAAAGTAAACGTTTGCTTAAAGGATGCATATACATAATAAAAAGTGTGCGACTCTAAGCTTGCATGCCAATCTTGTTGAAAACAATCTATAAATCTTTGTTTTAATACTGTCAAGAATGCTTTTCTACTACCAACTCCTTGTGCTTCCCAAACCTCTCCAAAGCCAAAACGGTACAAAATATTTCTAACTTTGCAAGCCCATGTATCATAATTTTGTTTCTGAAGGTTTAACAGCATATTATAGGCTTTTTTGGGGTATCTACTACCATCCATCTGTATAAGACGTAACCAAAATGTTATGCATCTCAAACGTGTTGCAACATGCAAAGGATACCTACCAGTTTCACCATATATCAAGTGTTTTGGCGATTTGGGGACAGAGAGTAGAGAGAGAGATGAGAGAGACGAGAGAGAGAGAGAGAGAGAGAGAGAGAGAGAGAGAGAGAGAGAGAGAGAGAGAGGAGAACAATAAACAACAATGAATAATGAACAAATTGTTTAATGATTAGGCCTTTGGCCCATATCACTGGAGGTGAGATACCAAAAAAAAGTGACGGGAAAAATTGTAGTTGTCCTAAATAAGAATGACATCATACACAAAGGCATGAATAACGAAAGAACTCGGATCAACAATAACTAGTTACGTCATTAATGATAACCGTCTCAACTGCAAGGATTTATGGACATAAGTGGCAACATTATTGACGATTATACTGTTCTCATGACGAGAGAGGGAGAGAGAGAGAGAGAGAGAGAGAGAGAGAGAGAGAGAGAGAGAGAGAGAGAGAGAGAGAGAGAGAGAGAGAGAGAGAGAGAGAGAGAGAGAGAGAGAGAGAGAGAGAGAGAGTACTAGGATTGATTTTTTTTAAAAACATCACTGGCATTGTTTGAATGTCCTTGTGACTCCTGGTAGTCTTGGATTGTTGATAATAACCGTTAGGATAACATGAACATCTTGGATTGAGAGAAGGTCAATTAACCCCTTGACTGCCAGAGAAAGTTACAGAAAAAAATCATGGGACAAATCATGGCATGAAAAAGACAACTGATAGAGCCAATCTGGCAAAATGGTCTGGGGGTATAAAACTCTCTTGACTGTGTTAGAGCAAAAACCAGAATATTAGAGTTATTCGTCATCATCTGATGACGTCATCAGTGATGTCATCAAGTCAGTACGTAATACGTTATGTGGCAGTCAAGGGGTTAAAAGTGACTGCATAAAAAGAATGGGGGAGGAGTGGGGGTGGGGGTGATAAATGGTGGGGGTGATAAATGGTGGGGGTGATGAATGGAAAGACAAGAGAGCAAAACTCATTTTGACCAGGGACGGTATTCATGTCGAGATAGCATGAGACTTAGCATGATGCTAACTTAGAAGCTCTTCCAAAAGTCCTATTAAATCCTAAAGGACATTGGAAGAGCTTCTAAGTTAGCATCATGCTAAGTCTCATGCTATCTCAACGTGAATACCGTCCCAGGTTATAGCCATACACACAGACAGACAGTGCATGGCGAGAAAGTAGGAAGAAAGAAAATGGAATGCGTACGGTTGACACAGTCAAGACAAAGCAATTTTAAACATGCAAAACGTCAGGCTTAGAGATACATAAATATTCATAGCATAACTCCCTAGCTTGCTTTTTTGAGGCGCGTTTTATGAGAAACGAGAAAGCTTCCACGGCGTCACTCACTTTAATATTAAGACTTGAGATGAATGTTCACAACATTATGACAGCGCCGATTTTAAGTCATAACTTGTGTCGAACCTTTTGTCTGTATAGGTGAAGGCCCATTCTGAGTTTTAAAATTGCAACCGTTGTTGAAAAACTGGGTCCAAAAAGTGCCTAAATCTGACTCGGAGTATTATGCTATGATCCTTCTTATTTCTATGCTACATTCCAAGTGACACTTTAAACCATCGACTTTCTCAAATGTCCATCATTGTCTACATCTGTATTGCTAAACATTCAGGACTTTCCTGGTGTTGCACTGCCTCCGAGCATTGCCTCCAGGATCGTTTCCACCATCTTTATATCTACTTGTGTCCCATATGTGTGTCTGTTCCAGACCGGAGGACGTTAAGCAGAATTTCATCAAATGTCCGTCATTGCTTTGTTTCTGTAATCAACTCCCTCCGACCCCCTTAAAACCCCAAGCTCCTATCCATCTTTCTTCATTTAACTTCACTCACAGCAAAGCTACCTTTGCCAGAAACCGTTTTCATCTTCACCATCTTCACCCGTCGTCTCTCAGATGATATCGTCGGCCATATCTTATAACTCCGCAACCGACAGTCACGTGATATCAAAGTTTGTTTCACCCCCCCCCCCCCCCCCCCCAGCGAAAGTGTCAAGGGAGAGAAGCCAAGGCGTCAAGGGGAGATTAATCACACACTAATCCCTCAGTTTGATCCCCCAATACAGGGCCCTTTACTCCAGCGTTTCAAGTGATAACAAACGAAAGCTGTAGGCCTACTGTAATCAGGTGTCGAAGTGTTGATAAAAGGTTGGATCATCACTGTTACTTGTCTCTCGCTCTTAAAACGGCACCCTGACGGATGAGTTTGTTTTGTTACTATAATACTTGTAGCGGTGCCCTAGCCGATGAAGTTTAACCGAGGCATGGTTACCGCTACACCTATCTGTATTGCTAAAAAAAATCGGGACTTTACTGGAGTTGCACTGCCTCCGGGCATTGCCTCCAGTATCGTTCCCACCATCTTTGTATTTACAAATGTCCCATATGTGTCTGTTTCAGACCAAGAGGACGCAAAGCATCATCTTTTCATTCTTAGATTTTTTTTGCAAGAAACACGTCGAGGTCACCAGAAAGACAGCCTTTTCAAGGATCGGAACACTCACTTTGCTCTGGTTTCCTAGAAATCAAACCGTCAAAACGGCGATTCCGCCTTGGCGGAGTTGCAGGAGAGAGAAGCCATTTTGGACGGGGTGGCTGGAGGTCACTCAGAGTGGTTGAAGCTATTTCTTCGCTGAAGTGCAGTACAAAAATTAAAAAAAGTGTGGGGGGGGGGGGAGGTGGAGCTATTTCATTTGTTGTGAGCGAAACTCATTTTGGTAAACTGTATAAAAACTGTATAAAAAGGCTTGTATTGTGGAAATTTCGTGCAAACGATTTGGTCTAACTCAGGCGGCCATTAGAAAAGAGAAGGCACATGCCTTCTCTTTCACTGAAAGAATCCGATTTCCAGCACCTCCGCCAAGGAGGAATCGCCGATTTGACGGTTTGATTTCTAGGAAACCAGAGCAAAGTGAGTGTTCCGATCCTTGAAAAGGCTGTCTTTCTGGTGATCTCGACGTGTTTCTTGCAAAAACTCATCCGTCAGGGTGCCCCTTTAACCCCTCTTATCTCGCCATCATATAGAATAGATTGTTTCCCGGTTCAGCTAAGCGATGGGGCGGGAGGAGCAGCAGAGGCAATCGTCGATAACGTACAGCGCTTGAGTGCTCAATGAGAGCTTGGTATGAATAAACAAGTCAAATCATAATCATAGTGTTTAACTCCACTCTTTAGTTTTGACCCCGCCTTTTTGAGTCATCGAGAAGTCGAGGGATTTGTCGTCCAGAGAGCGATGAACGACAAGGAAGAGATAGTGTTGCCTCCACAAGTGCCCAATTCAGGTATTAGGTATTAGGTATTTTACAGCCACAGAGGCATATCTGTGAAATTCGGGTTGCTCCCACCTGGAGAACGCGTCGCAGCCAGAGACTCTACGTTCGACCCGTAAGGCCCAGTGCGCCCACCCATTTTTTTTGACCCGAACGCGTTTGCATGCGATTTTGTTGTGTGATTGATGAGGAAGGAAAATTTACGAAATGGTGGGGTCCCCGTGCGTGGGTAGCGATTTTGACCAAATGACACCGTCTGTGTGTGGTGTGTCAGCGACTTTTTCGTGCCCCACTGGGTTTAACGTGTGCTAAGTGCATGGGCACACGGGACCCCGTCGGTTTATCGTCTCATCCGAAAGACTCTACGTTCAGACCCCCGTAAGGCCCCGTGCAAAGTGAGAGGAAAAATCCCCTGTACTACCCCCGTGTTCGAACTCGGGTTGTCACTTGACACGAAGCGAACGCGTTACCACTGTGCCACTCGTGTGTGTCACACGTGTGATTTAGACGCGTGAAGCCCGCGGGCGTTGGACGTCATTTAACTGAGCTGTTACTGTACATTTGTCATTGTTGTTCATAAACGGTTTACTGGACTGGAAATTTACGATTTTGTCTCTAATGTTGTGCCCCCGTATGTCACTGTCCCCGTCCCCCGTCTCTGTGTGTGTCACCGATTTTGTCTCTATGTGTCCCCGTCTCTATGTGCCCCCGTGTCACTGTGTCACCGTCTGTGTGTGGTGTCAGCGATTTTGTCTCTATGTGTCCCCGTCTCTATGTGCCCCCGTGTCACTGTGTCACCGTCTGTGTGTGTGTGTCACCGATTTTGTGTCTCTATGTATCCCCGTCTCTATGATTATGCCCTCCTTCATCTATCTATCCCTGTGTATGTGAAGCGAAACCTTAACCCCAACCCTAATCAAAACCCTACTAAACCTAATCTGAAATCCTATCCCTATCCCTAATCCGAGGAGACACATAGAGACGGGGACATAGAGACAGGGGACACATAGAGACGGGGACATAGACAGGGGGACACATAGAGACGGGGACATAGACAGGAGAAACATAGAGACGGGGACATAGACAGGAGACACATAGAGACGGGGACACAGGAGACACATAGAGACACATAGAGACGGGGACACATAGAGACGGGGACACATAGACAGGGGACACATAGAGACGGGGACATAGACAGGGGACACATAGAGACGGGGACATAGACAGGAGAAACATAGAGACGGGGACATAGACAGGAGACACATAGAGACGGGGACATAGACAGGGGACACATAGAGACGGGGACACATATAGAGACAAAACAGGGGACACATAGAGACGGGGACATAGACAGGAGACACATAGAGACGGGGACACATAGACAGGAGACACATAGAGACGGGGACACAGACAGGAGACACATAGAGACGGGACATAGTGACAGGAGACACATAGAGACGGGGACACATAGAGACGGGGACATAGACAGGGACACATAGAGACGGGGGCATAGAGACACGTGACGCGATGTGGGTGACATTAAGAGACGGGGACACGAGGATACGGGGACACATAAAGACAGGGACATATTGACCACTGCAACTAGGGTTATTATTAACGCCCTTGATGGCAAGAGTTAAGCCCTTGTTGGTAGGTATCCAAAAGGGCATTCACTCTTGCAAAGGGCAGCCATTCAGTTGCCTCAAATACGGTTATTGGCGAGAGTTATTCCCTTGTTTGGTCAGTACTCAACCATCTTCCCCCACCCACCAACGGCATTCACTCTTGCAAAACGTGCTCTTTGCAGTGGCCAATAGAGACGGGGACGTAGAGACAGGGGCCAGAATGGGGGGGGGGGGGGGGGGACACGGGGACACATAGATACAGGGGCACATAAAGACGGGGACACGCAGAGACGGGGGGCACAATGTTGAGGGTGCCACATAGCGACGGGGACACAGAGAGACGGGGGTCACAACGAATTGATCCCAACGTTTACTACAACCTGTTCTGCTTGACTACATTGAACAGGCTGAGGGGATCATCGGGAAAAGTCGACAGTCTCCTCGACCACTTTGTCCTGTTAGGCCTAGATACATTCAGATCATTTCACCCTCTGCATTCCAAAGATATGAAGTAAAGACTTGTGGAGATCGAGCCTTTTCTATCTCTGCCCCAATACAATGGAATTCTCTACCAAAAAACCCACACCATTCGTATTACATTAAAACAAACAAACACCAAATTAGACAGGAGCGAAATATTTCTTTGAGGACTTAGGGTACGTACACATACTTGCGGAGATTCTGTGCGGAAACCCGTGCGCAATCCGTAAATAAGAAAAAGAAAGAAGGGAAAAGATTTGCGCACGTGTCCGTATTTCCCCTAATCCGTAAGTTTTTACCCTTCTTTCTTTCACTTATTTACGGATTGCGCATGGGATTTCCGCATGAACTGTGTACGAGGCCTTAGGCTCCTTTGTCAACACATGGACACGATCATGTTTTGTTTTTAAAATCTGATCGTATTTTGATTAAACAGGTCATAGCCCGCTTTCAAAAAGACATTGGGGGACATGCTTATTTCAGCGTTTTTACCTCAACTAGGGCCTATGTTATTTCGATGGCTTGGAGTCACAACGGACTATCTTTAGACAGACCATTGACGTATTATTGAAATTATTGCAATAGCTAATAAATTGTATTTTAAAAAAAAGACTGCAGAAATATAAAAAGCCTAATCCCCATTTTATATTATCTGCGGTCTTTTATAATACAAGTTCTTAGTGTTTGCAATAACATCAATAATAAGTCAATGGACTATCTAAAGATTGTCCGTTTTGACTCTAAGCCATTTTCTTCATCACAGTTAACCCCAAAGGTCAAATAATTATGCTTCCTAATTAACACTTCATTGTCCGTCCGTCCTTTTTTTTCTCATTCCCACCCCCTGTTTCTTAAACAAAAGAATTAATGTGCATGTGTATGAACGTTTATTCGAGGTGAGGGCTGCTCTCGTGTTGATAGGGCAGGCGTGGCTGGTGCATCTCTGGGTCCCATCAGCACCTTCGGGTGTTTCTTTTTGTTTTCATTTCTCATGTTTATTTGGTGTTTTTTATGTAACCTTTTTGTGTAATACATTTTTTGTATACAAAAATGAGGGGGAAAAAACCCTTAACAAAGCATACTTACATAGCATAACAAAGAAAAGTAATCAAGACAATATTAAGGCATATACGCTCAAAAGAAAATACACATGTGGATGAGCAATAATATAATAATTATACTATCAATGGCAGACAAGGAAAGAAGTGAAGTTGATGGAAGGGAGAGAGAGAGAGAGAGAGAGAGAGAGAGAGAGAGAGAGAGAGAGAGAGAGAGAGAGAGAGAGAGAGAGAGAGAGAGAGAGAGAGAGAGAGAGAGAGAGAGAGAGAGAGAGAGAGAGAGAGAGAGAGAAGGAGAGAGATTGAGAGAGAGAGAGAGAGAGAGAGAGAGAGAGAGAGAGAGAGAGAGAGAGAGAGAGAGAGAGAGAGAGAAAGAGAACGCTGAACGCTGAACGCTGAACATTTATTGTCATTACCTCAAGGGTCTGGTGACAAGGGGGGTAAAAGGAATAACAAAGTTCGGCCAATCACACAATCATCATGCAAATAGAAAATATATGACAGAAAATAGAAAACAAATAGAAAATAACGTGAATTGGTACAATCATAATCATTAGTTTATGTATATTCACTATTGAGAGTTATTCCGCTTCTTTCAGACGCACCCTCTGCGCCTCAGCTATGAATTTAGCCACAGATTTCAATAATTCTTCGTCATTAGACGTTAAGAGGGAAGCAACATCCTTTCTCTCAATTATTTGAAAACTAGAAAACTTACATTTCACTCGTACATCAATATATGTTTTACAGTAAAATAGAAAATGACATTCATTATCCACACGAGAGAGAGAGAGAGAGAGAGAGAGAGAGAGAGAGAAAGAGAGAGAGAGAGAGAGAGAGAGAGAGAGAGAGAGAGAGAGAGAGAGAGAGAAGAGAGAGAGAGAGAGAGAGAGAAAGAGAGAAGAGAGAGAGATGAGAGAGAGAGAGAGAGAGAGAGAGAGAGAGAGAGAGAGAGAGAGAGAGAGAGAGAGAGAGAGAGAGAGAGAGAGTGGTTGGTTGTAATTCAGTCCTTCATTTCTAATGTTTATTTGAGATTTATATCGAGGTGAGCTTAAGTCTATGAACCATTGTATAGCTTCAATTATTGAAATAATTGTGATGAGCGTTTTTGTAAAGAAGCACATCGTTTTATAAACTTTGTAAGTAAATCGTATTATATGATTTTTTTTAAAATGATATAACGATGATGATATGCCATAACACAGATGGGGGAAAAACTAAAATAAGAGTACGCGCTAATTCTGTTAAATTACCAAATAAATAACAAACTCGATAATTACATCACTATGCTAAAATAAATCATAAAAGTAGTCATCTAAAATTTAGACCATAGCTTGTAGGATACATGCTTGGGGCAGGGGTGGGTGTCTGGTAATTACCCCCCCCCCCACCTCCCCACCCCCCGCTCTCCTAGATCCAGCCCTGCTGGAAAAACTCCTTGTACTTTTCACGTCCAGAGCGAGAGAGAGAGCTTGAGCGAGAGAGAGAGGTCCAGAGAGATTGAGGAGAGAGAGAGAGAGAGAGAGAGAGAGAGAGAGAGAGAGAGAGAGAGAGAGAGAGAGAGAGAGAGAGAGAGAGAGAGAGAGAGTGAGAGAGAGAGAGAGAAGGTGAGAGAGAGAGAGAGAGAGAGAGAGAGAGAGAGAGAGAGAGAGAGAGAAGGTGAGAGAGAGAGAGAGAGAGAGAGAGAGAGAGAGAGAGAGAGAGAGAGAGAGAGAGAGAGAGAGAGAGAGAGGTGGCAAGGTGGCAAGGTTTATTATTCCAAAAAAGACCCTTGGGGGTACATAGACAGACAGACAGACAGACAGACAGGGACAGAGAATCAGAGACAAACAGACAGACATAGTCACACGAACAGACAAAGGGGAGGATACGATTCGCCCAGAACAATTCACACCAATGATGTCCAAGAACATGAACAGTGCCAATGGAATTTGTGTCCGGCAATTGTATCGATATTAGTTAACTTAATCCCCCCCCACCCCCCTCTTACTGTACATCATAAATTGCCGCCCGAGCCCATTACATTCATTACTTAGCACTGGTCAAATCAGAATTAGTGGACAACCACCGATTTTGTGTGTACTTTCAGTTCTACAAGAACGAAGGTACTTTGTCAATGGGAATAGGGGCCTGTGTGTGTGTGTGTGTGTGTGTGTGTGTGTGTGTGTGTGTGTGTGTGTGTGTGTGTGTGTGTGTGTGTGTGTGTGTGTGTGTGTGTGTGTGTGTGTGTGTGTGTGTGTGTGTGTGTGACTGTCTGTCTGTCTGTATGCATGTGTGTGTGCGTGCGTGCGCGCGTGCGTGCGTGTGTGCGCGCGCGCGCGCGTTTGTGTGTAACAGGAAAGTGTGATGACAGTTTGTTTAACGTCCTCCAAACCTGGAACAGGCATATATGGGACATTAATAACTAGAAAAATAGTGGGACGATCCTGGAGGTACTGCAATACCAGGAAAGTCCCGAAGTTTTTTTAAAAATAATTAAGATAGTCAATTAGCCTTGATGTATAATACTGATGAACGGGAAAGTGTTCTACTTCGTAACGGGCTAAATACGTGTCTGAGTCTTCAATAAGACTGGAAGTAAGCACTTTTCTGATTAAACGTTTGTAGAGATTTTTTTAAAACTTATATTAATACCGGAAATATCGTATGAAATATTTTGGATTTTGCATACTCAATTCAACTCGTAAAAACTTTGATTTGTGATTAAATTAAGCTGAGGTTTGGATTGGGATTTGTTTGTAATAAGATTTGTGTGTGTGTATTCCACTTTCGTACAGAAGAAAAAAGATGTTGGTTTCAACGCTGATATACTGTTTAGAGGAGTTTTTGTTTGTGTGTTTGTTTGTTTGTTTTCAACAAAACCGAGATTGTTCATGTAACCGAAGATGGAATTGGCAAATTAAGAACCAAAAACGATTGACAATCATTTGTAGCAATCACAAAATGGCTCTTTTAGTCTTACTCAAGAACTTTCACTTTCGTCTTTTCTCATACGCTTTGTATGACTTTACCCCCCCTCCCCCCCCCCCCCCCACTCTCCCCCGTGGGGATACCGGGAGGGTCTTTTGCATAAATAGTTCCCCCACCTTCTGGAAGTTCTGTGCTTGTAACTTTCTCTAATCTGTCATTCTCTTTGACTCTGCCTTTTCCCTTTGCTTGCTGTCATCGACTGTCCTTCTGCCTTACCAGGGTCCATTCTCCTGCCTTTTTTTTTCTTTCAAGAAACGCTTAAAAAAAAAGATTTGTCGGACATGCTGGGGTCTAATTATTTCTTACTTAGGCGCATAACGGCAGCACGACGCATCTGCGGTCATAATTGACAAGAAGCTGTCACGTTGAGCGATCGAAGAAGAAGAAGAAGAAGTATGGCTTTACCAATGTTCTGATTCTATCACAGCTAGGTGACTCTCTCGCCATTCATTCATTCGTACATACATACATACCTACCAATATTGACTCCCCAGCTCTGATTGCAGCAAAGGGAGATAATCCGTCAGGGGGCGCGGCTGTCACAACAAGGACACACTACTCTGGAAGGAAATAGAAAAAATCTTTCAGATTTCCTCACTCCTGGCTAGGGGATTTGGGGTAGAAAGAGGGGGGGAAAAAGATTGTTTGATCAGCTTCGAGTCTTGGCAGTCAGTCCTTAATGAATGAATGAAAAGAGTGAAGTGGGTTTGTGGCTGGTCGT
>CM065705.1:21576853-21584353 GCA_017654935.2 Phymorhynchus buccinoides
GAAATATGAGGACTAGACTAAGTACTAAGAGAGAGAGAGAGAGAGAGAGAGAGAGAGAGAGAGAGAGAGAGAGAGAGAGGGGGGGGGGGGAGAGAGAGAGAGAGAGAGAGAGAGAGAGAGAGAGAGAGAGAGAGAGAGAGAGAGAGAGAGAGAGAGGTTTGAGAGAGAGAGAGAGAGAGAGAGAGAGAGGGGGGGGAGGGAGGGAGAGAGAGAGAGAGAGAGAGAGAGAGAGAGAGAGAGAGAGAGAGAGAGGGAGAGAGAGAGAGAGAGAGAGAGAGAGAGAGAGAGAGAGAGAGAGAGAGAGAGAGAGAGAGAGAGAGAGAGAGAGAGGGAGAGAGGAGAGAGAGAGAGAGAGATAGAGAGGGAGAGAGAGAGAGAGAGAGAGAGAGAGAGAGAGAGAGAGAGAGGGAGAGAGAGAGAGAGAGAGAGAGAGAGAGGGAGAGAGAGAGAGAGAGAGAGAGAGAGAGAGAAGAGAGAGATAGAGAGAGGGAGGGAAGGAGAGAGAGAGAGGAGAGAGAGAGAGAGAGAGAGAGAGAGAGAGAGAGAGAGAGAGAGAGAGAGAGAGAGAGAGAGAGAGAGAGAGAGAGAGAGAGAGAGAGAGAGAGGATAATGTGTGTGAAAAGGTTGGACAGACTGTTTGGGAAAGTAAAGAATGCACACAGGGCATGTGAGCCTTGTCGCATGAAAAAAAGGTAGCTCGTAAAAAGAAGTAGCTCGCTACTATTGACAGTGTGTATTTGCGACATTGAGCATGAACCACAAATTTCACTTTTTTCTAGGGTTAGGGACAGGGTTAGGGTTAGGGTTAGGGTTAGGTAAATGGTTAAAGTACAGAAAAAGTGAAATTTGTGGTTGTCGCAAATACAGACTCTCATAGTAGCGAGCTACTTATTTTTACGAGATACCTTTTTTCATGCGACAAGCCTGGCATGCAAAGGGGAAAACCAAACAACAAAATCAAACCAAACTAAAAACACGAAAAGGAGAAACAAAAATTGCCTTTGAAAGAAAAATGCCTGAGAATTGCAAGAGAAGCGACAGCAGGTATGCACTCCTGTATCTAATCACTCCATCTTTTTCTCTCCTTCCTTCTTTCTCTCCTTGCTTCTCCCATGTTTCTTCTCGCCTTCTCGTTTCTCATATTAGTCACAGACTGAGAGGCGGTCTCTGTGAAATTCGGGTTGCTCCCACCTGGAGAGAGCGTCGCAACGAGAGGGGCGCCACCCAATTGTTTTCTTTTTGTGCATGCAATTTGTGTGTGACTGATGAGGAAGAAAAAGGAGGTGTGTGTGTGTGTGTGTGTGTGTGTGTGTGTGTGTGTGTGTGTGTGTGTGTGTGTGTGTGTGTGTGTGTGTGTGTGTGTGTGTGTGTGTGTGTGTGTGTGTGTGTGTGTGTGTGTGTGTGTGTGTGTATGTGTGTGTGTGTGTGTGTGTGTGTGTGTGTGTGTGTGTATGTGTGTGTGTGTGTGTGTGTGTGTGTGTGTGTGTGTGTCTGTGTGTGTGTGTGTGTGTGTGTGTGTGTGTGTGTGTGTGTGTGTGTGTCCGTGTGTGTGTGTGTGTGTGTGTGTGTGTGTGTGTCTGTGTGTCTGTGTGTGTGTGTGTGTGTGTGTGCGTGTGCGTGGCGTGTGCGTGTGCGTGCGTGTAGCTGCGTGTGCGCGTCGTGTGTGTGTGCGCGCGCGCGCGCGTGTGTGTGCTGTGCGTTCTTGCGTGCGTGCGTATGTGTGTGTGTGTGCGTGCGTGCGTGTTTGCGTGCGTGCGTATGTCTGTGTGTGAACAGTTTGACCAAATGACAACTTTTTCGCTGCCACTGGGTTTAACATGTAATAAGTAAGTGCATGGGCACATTCGACCTCCTGGGTAGCTGTGACCCACATACAGATGTCCCCGACTTCAAATTGAGGCTGCTCTTTAAACGGGTGTTTCGGTTTGAATTTGGGGGCATTTTGTATGGGAGTGAGACCTGGTCAAAGCGAGATTTCACGTGAAACCCGTGATTTTGACACGTGATCTGTAATGTATTCTGTAATGTATTCACCAAGCCAACAAAAGGCTGCCGCTGACTGACAGCCACACGCAGTGGAGGGGGAAATTGAGACGAAAGTCTATGAAATAATAATTATTATTATTTTTTTAATTACGCTGAGATTTCTTTTCAATGAGAAGGGAATTATTATTATTATTATAGAAGAAGAAATGGATTAAAAAAATTTACACTGAGATTTCTTTCTATAAGAAGGGAATTTTTTTATGGAGGGGGGGGGGGGGGGGGGGGGGGGGGGGAGACCAGCATGGACAAAGAGCAGTCGTAGCTGGAAATATCTGCTTTTAATAAATGTGCCTTTTACAGTTTTTTTCTCCTTGCTGCGTTTTCTTTTTTAAATGGGCTGATATAAGAAGGGAATTATAGAGGAAGAAGAAAAAAGTGGACGGACCAAGAAATAAATGACAGAGAAGTGAGTGGAAATGAGGGGGGGGGGGGGGAGTCCTGCTGCCTTGCATAAACCAAATTGATGGCTAGGTTTCCCGGGTCCTCCCCCCCTCCCCCCCCCCTCCCCCCCCCCCCAGCTAAAAAAAAAAGTGGCGCTGCACTGGCGTCGATGCGTGTTCCAGGTGGGAGCAGCCTGAATTTTACAGAGACGACTCTCCGCGACTAGAATATACTGTGCACCTCAATTAGCGACTTAGTGGAAATTTTTTGACACGCCAGGGGGCATGACGCTCGAGAGGGGCTTATCACGCTATTTTCTTAGTTGGGGATAAAGAGAGAGAGAGAGAGAGAGAGAGATAGGGAGGAGTCCCCAACCCTCTCTCTCTCTCTCTCACTACGCCCAACTAAGAATATAGCGTGATAAGCCCCTCTCGAGCGTCATGCCCCCTGGCGGGGAACAAAAATCCCACTAAGTCGCTGATTGTGCCCATTTAATGACCCATACACTCAATTGCGCCCGTTGTAGTCATCAATTGCGTCGTTGAAATGGTTAATGATGGTTCATGAGAAAATTGGACAAAATGGAACTTTTACTTTTTTTTTTTTTCAGAAGACAGAAAACAGAATTTCAATAGGTTTTTCTGGGAACGTCCCGATTGGCCCTTTCCCACTTGGCCCTTTGTGTAATGGAGAAAAAACGGGAGCCCCATTTCGCCCTTTCATTTCTTTGGCAAAAACCTCTCTCTTTCTGTCTACTCCCCTCTCTTTCATCTCTCTGTTGTTGCGTTGCAACACAGAGAAACGCACGCGCACATACACTCCCTCACACACACACACACACACACACACACACACACACACACACACACACACACACACACACACACACACACACACACACACACACACACACACACACACACACACACACACACACACACACCACACACACACACATACACTCATCACACACACACACACTCCCACACACACACACACACAACACACACACACACACACACATACACGCACACGCACACACACACACACATGCACACAAAACACACACAACACACACACAAAACACATACACACACACACACAACCACGACACACACACACACACACACACGCACACGCTGCGCGCATGCGCACGCGCGCAGACGCACGCAACGCACACGCATCACACACACACACACCACACACACACACACACAACACACACACACACACACACAGAGATATGCATAAGGCCTACATGCTTCTCTCTATCCCCTCCCATACACCCAAGGACAAGAGGCGATGAACTTGAGTGAGGAAAGGGCGAAATGGAACTCTTCAAAGGGCGAAATGACACCCTATAAAGGCCAAAGAGGGCGTAAAACACTAATATTATGCGAAATGACACTACTCCTCGCCAAAGGGAAATCACGCGAGGAGGCACGCGGCATAGATCAAAGAAAGGGCGAGATGGGAAAGGGCCAATCGGGACCTACCCGCTTTTCTAGTTTTGATTTCATAGTCATCTGAAGGTTAACACTCCTACGATACGTCAACTTTGGAAACTAGGCGCAAATGATGTAGCCTACATACCCGGATAGGCGCAATTGAGTACGTTTATAAAGATGCGCAACTGAGAGGTAACCAGAATATATAATACCATTCCAAACAAACAAACCAACAACAAGTTCACCGTAATGTTGAGTAGATTGGGATATTTTACTCTAAGGCCGTGTACACACATAAGCGTATATTCCATGCGGAAACCCGCGCGCAATCCATAAATAAGTGAAACAAAGAAGGGAAAAGATTTGCGCACGTGTCCGAATTTCCCCTATATGCGTAAACTTTTATCCTTCTTTCTTCCACTTACTTAGGGTTTTCCGTACTCGTCTAACGTGAACCCGGACTTAATGTCCCATAGTTCAAAATTCTATATATATAAAAAAGATCACCCAAAACAGTCTATCTTAAACGAAGAAGAAGAAGAAGACCAAAGCATAACAGTCTCATTTTGGATGGCAATTTAGTCTCCTAATAACGACCGTGATATTCGTAGAAAAAAAATGTCTACCAGGGCCGGACCAAGTTATTCGTAAGGGGGGGTTGGGGGGGGGGGGGGGGGGGGGGGGGGGGGGGGGGGTTCCGCCAGTTTTTTCCGCCAGTCCAGGGAGCTGCATAGGTTGTGGGTTACAGAGCAATGCCCTTTTCGGTGTCCTTTGCCCGGGCCCCCGGGCCTTGCCCCCCCCCCCCCCCCCCCCCCTGAAAAAAATCGTACAATTTAGTTTTTATTAAGGCAAAAATTGAGTCATTTACATATTTTTCACCATTGTATACGGTACATGCTTGGGGCTGAAGGGGGTTTGGGGTTCAGAAACCAGCCCCCCCCCCCCCCTCGCTATATCCGGCCCTGTCTGCAATATTTATAGCGCAGGGCCGGACCTACGGGTGTGTGTGTGTGTGTGTGTGTGTGTGGGGGGGGGGTCTTAGGGGGCTGCAGCCCCCACCCTTTTTTCCTCAAAAAAAAAAAAAAAAAAATCATGTCGCCGAGCGGCAGCTAAATTTCCTCGCGGGCTATACCTAGCACTCATCAGCACCACCAGTTGACAGGTACTTAATGGTTCAAAACATGTTTCAATAGGGGTATGAACAGTAATGGCATTAGTCCTTTATTTCATGCCCAGATTGCCCAGATTGCACTATTTTTGCTTCTCGGATTTAAAAATTGTACTGGGGAGCATGCCCCCGGACCCCCCTAGGGGTCTTGGTGCTTCGCACCTTCGATGAATTAGCCCCCACCCCTTAAAAACTTAGGCCCGGCCCTGAATGGAATGAAATTCTTCTTAGCGTCCTCCGGTCTGGAACAAATTCCATCTGTTATTTTCATAATGGAACTGCTTTTATATGCTTCAGATGTGCCACCACACACACACTACCTATCTCGGTTAATTCTATTTTTCCGTTATTGCCTTTCTTACCACACATACACACTGTATTTTAGGAACATTTTTAGCTAAACGAAGTTTTGGAATACTTCAACCTTCGTGTTGCTAACCCTTACAACATAAACCTAACCCTAGCATTTTTACTATGTACTGCAGTACACCAGCGATTTGTCACAGTTGTGGTTCGTTGCGTTTTATTCCCTCCGTCTTATAGGGTGAGGGACGGGATTAGCGAGTTAGGGCTATGGATGGGGGATAGGGGTAGGGTTATTATTCCAAAAAGGCAATTAGCTAAAAAGGTTCCTAAAATACAGCTTTATGTATGGTAAGAAAGGCAATAACGGAAAAATAGAATTAGGGGTGGGTGGGGTAGGGGGGGGGGGTGGCACATCTGAAGCATATAAAAGCAGTACCTTGAAAATAACAGATGGAATTTGTTCCAGACCGGAGGACGCTAAGAAGAATTTCATCATGACAGATGGAATTCAACGCTGAGTCCTCTCTCGGAGAGTAGCGACTATTATAATATTATGTTGAATTCTTCTCATCCGTTGTGACAGAAGCTTGTCTGGCATGGGGGGAAAACAACAACCCACCAACAACTTGTGTTCTAGACAACAAAAGTCTACTCCTCCCCCATCCCTTCACCCGCAAGCACCCCGGTAGCAATACGGGGGAGGACTGAGCGAGGGTGATTTTCCCCACGAATTGAAAAACACATGGTTTTGCTTTTGGCCACTGCAAAAGACCCACCTTTTGCAAGAGTGAATGCCCTTGGTAAGTGGGTGGAAAAATCCCGCTGCTTGAGTACTGACCAAACAAGGGGATAACTCTCGTTTTAACCCGAGTTGAGGCCCCCCCCCCCCCTTCCTTTTGCAAGAGTGGTTCAGTTTTGTGGGGTGGGAGGGGGAGTTCAATCCTGGACAGAGTACTGACCAGACAGCAAAGGAACCGGATCTCGCCAGGAAGGTAAGGTTTTGAGGGTGGGGTGGGGTGGATTTTGCAAGAGTGAATGCCCTTTTGATTCACTGAAACAAGGGCTTAACTCTTGGACAAGCGTTAATCAGACAGCAAGTGGCCAATAGTCATGAACTTACTGATCAGGAAGGGAAAGTTTGGAAGGTGGGGTGTTGGGTTCTTTGGAACAGGATCTGAGGGATGGGGTTTTTCCTGCAAAGGTTAGGTATCACTGTTTAAATGGCCTATTATAATATAACAAAAGAGAGGACATGATCGCGAGATGAGAGAGATGAGAGTTGGACAATGAGAGGTGAGAGTGAGTTGGGGGGATAGGATTGAGAGAGGGAGAGTTTTGTTCCGGAGCATCAAGATCAGATCAAGTACTGCGTAGAGAGAGAGATAGAGAGACAAGACCAAAGAAGGACAGGATCGATAGATGAGGGAGATAAGAGTTGGATCGGGGAGGTGGGAGAGAGTTGAGTTGAGGTGAGATAGGATTGAGAGGGTTCCGTTTTACTCCTGAGAGTTGGATCGGGGGGGGGGGGGGGGGAGTGAGGTGAGTTGAGGTGGATAGGAATTGGAGGGTTTCGTTTTGCTCCTGAGAGTTGGACGGGGGTGGAGGGTGGGGGATGAGAGTGAGTTTGAGATGGATGGAATTGGAGGGTTCCGTTTTGTTCCGGAGCATCAGTTCAATCCATGACGGCATCCATGAGGCAGCAGCAGGCGCAGGCAGCGCATAGGCCCGCCAGACAGGACTGGAAGAAACCCTGGTCACGTCTTCGTTCTTGCACTCTGTTCACACGAAATGCGCACGCGCACGCCCGCACGCACATACACACGTACGTAACACACACGCACACATGTTTAATTTTGTCACCCCTGTACATAGAGGACTTCAAATAAACAAGCAAAACAAACAACACACACACATTTATCTCACCAGCCCATCTCTCTCTCTCTCTACTCTCTCTCTCTATCTACTCTCTCTCTCTCTCTCTCTCTCTCTCTCTCACACACACACACACACACACACACACACACAACACACACACACACACACACACACACACACATATAACCACACACATAGCACACACACGCACAGACGCACAGACACGCACACGCACGCACACGCACACGCACACACACACACACACACACAGACACA
>CM065705.1:21589353-21599353 GCA_017654935.2 Phymorhynchus buccinoides
GTTGTCTGTTCAAACAGAGAATGAGGGTCCTCTGTATTTTAATGAGCGACTTAAAAACAATTAAAGTGATATAGCGGAAAATATCATTAATTACGAATGCAGGTTCCTTTGTTTAAATAATAAATCGTCACAAAGGCTTCAAATTAGTATCTCAGTCTCTCCGTTGAAAGTAGATTCATTTATTCGAGTGGTTGGGCAGAGTGGCACTAGTGGTGTGTCGCGTTCGCTTCGTGTCAAGTAAACCCGAGCCGAGTTCGAACCTGGGTACAGGGGATTTTTTGTTTTTTTTTTTTTTCCCTCTTCAAACTCTGCACTAGGGAGGAGCCTTACGGTCTGAACGTGGATGTCTTTCGGGCCTGAGACCGCATAAACCGAGGTCCCCTCGTGTGCCCCATCGCACTTTTAGCATACTACCCTTTACACCCACCCCCGTGGCAACTGGAAAAGTTGTCATTTGTATTATTTGGTCAAAATTTCCCACCCCCCCCCCCCCCCCCCCCACCCCCCCTCATCAGTGACAAAAATCGCATGCACATTTTTTTTTTTTTTTAAATTGGGTGGCGCGCCTTTGGCTGCGACACACTCTCCAGGTGGGAGCAACCCGAATTTCACAGAGACGCCTCTGTGACTATAAAGTACCTATAATGTTACCTATAAAGTACCTATAAAAGATACGTATATCATAAAAATAATAACATCTTTATTGTTTAAAAACTCGGGACTTTCCTGGTATTACGCAGTACCTCCAGGATCGTCCCAACATCTTTCTATATATATATATTATATGTCCCACTTGTGCCTGACTTCAGGCTGGAGGACGTTAATCGGATTTTATTCACTAGACCACTCTACAGATAGGCTACAAAGGTATTAGGGTATTATGGTACTTTATAGCCACAGAGGCGTCTCTGTGAAATTCGGGTTGCTCCCACCTGGAGAGCGTGTCGCAGCCAGGAGGCCTGCTCCCCTCATTAGTCCCCGAGCCGAAGGTTCGGGGAACTATTGTTTCTGTCTGATCCGTCCGGCGTGCCTCCATCCGTCCGTCCGTCCGTCCGTCCGGCTATTCGTCCGTTTTTCGTCTCAAAACTTATTCAGTCTATCATCATCAAATTTGGTATACTAGTTTGCCAAGATGCAAGCTATCATCACTGATGTATTTAGTTTTACATTAAGGTCAAGGTCGCGCCAGTTACGGGGTTCAAAGCCCCCAACACACATAAATATCTCGCGAAGTTTTGCATGTATTTCAATGCAGTTTTTTTTCACAACATTTCTTGATGAATGGTCTATAACACAGTTGTCATGAATTTTCTGTGCGCTCGTGTGTGCATGATCGCGCGCGCTCAAATCACGGGTCCGAACACACATGCGCCATGAAACAGCTTTGTAGCTCTGTGGTTGACGTCTCTCTCTCTCTCTCTCTCTCTCTCTCTCTCTCTCTCTCTCTCTCTCTCTCTCTCTCTCTCTCACTCGTCTCACTCTCTCTCTTCTCTCTCTCTCTCTATCTCTACTCTCCTCCATCTCTCTCTCTCTCTCTCTCTCTCTCTCTCTCTCTCTGCTCTCTCGGTATCTCTCTCTCTCTCTCTCTCTCTCTCGGCTCTCTCTAGAATTCGGAGTAGCTCGGCGATGCTGCGAGGGGACTTTGCAGCCGCTCGGCGTTGCACTTGTTTTTTTTAATGTTTTTGTTTTTTGTTTTTTTGCATGCGATTTTTGTGTGACTGATGAGGATGGAAGGGAGGTTGTGTGTGTGTGTGTGTGTGTGGTGTGTGTTGTGGGTGTGTGTGTGTGTGTGACGTGTGCGTGTGTGTGCGTGCGTGCGTGCGTGTGCGGTGCGCGTGCGTGCGTGCGTGTGTGTGTGTGTGTGTGTGTGTGTGTGTGTGTGTTAAATTTTGACCAAATGACAACGTTTTTCGTTGCCCGTACTTGGGCTTAACGTGTGCTAAGTTGCATGGGCACACGGGACCTCGGTTTATCGTCTCATCCGAAAGACACCACGTTTCAGGGACCGTTAAGGTTCTAGTGCAAAGTGGGAGGAAAAATCCTCTGTACCCAGGTTTCGAACTCGGGTTTACTTGACACGAGGCGAACGCGCTACCACTCGCACACGAGAGAGAGAGAGAGAGAGAGAGAGAGAGAGAGAGAGAGAGAGAGAGAGAGAGAGAGAGAGAGAGGGAGAGAGAGAGAGAGAGAGAGAGAGAGAGGGGGGGGGGGCCTTACTGCTTGTTTATCTGTCTTTTTGTCGTCTCTCTGCCTGTTAGAAAAACAGATAACAAATACCCCAACATTTGAAAAAAACATGAGTGAAAGTCAGTTTAACGTCCTCCAACGTGGAACACGTATACGTGGGACATTTATGACTATAAGTATAGTGGGACGATCCTGGAGGTACCGCAAAACCAGGAATGTCCCGATGTTTTTATAATAATCAAGATCATTATTGATACAATAGTTTAGACTGAAGACAAGGATCTGTTTAACGTTCTCCGGTCTGGAACACACACATATGGGACATCAGTAGTATATAAAGATGGTGGGAACGATCCTGAGAGAATAATGCCCGCAGGCAGTGCAACACCAGTAAAGTCCCGAATTTTTAACAATACAAATATGTTAAAAAAAATGAAGACAACCCGTCTGATGAAATCTTGTTTAACGTCCTCCGGTCTGGAACAGACACTTATGGGACATTAGTAGATATAAAGATGGTGGGAACGATCCTGGAGGCAATGCCCGGAGGCAGTGCATCACCAGTAAAGCCCCGAATTTCTAACAATACAAATATGTTAAAAAAAAGAAGAAGACAACCCGTCATGATGATGAAAATCCGTTTAACGTCCTCCGGTCGGAAACAGACACATATATGGGACATTAGTAGATATAAAGATGGTGGGAACGATCCTGGAGGAAATGCCCGGAGGCAGTGCAACTCCAGGAAAGTCCCGAATTTTTAACGATACAGATGTGAAACAACCCGACAGACGAATGCATGATTGAACATTCATTTAACGTCCTCCGGTCTGGAACGGACACATATGGGACATTAATAGAGATAAAGATGGTGGGAACGATCCTGGAGGCAATGCCCGGAGGCAGTAAAGTCCCGATTTTTTTAACAATACAGACAGGTGTAGCGGTAGCCACGCCTCGGTTAAATTAAGCCTCACACCGCCACAATAGTATACATTGTATGTATTTGAAGTATAACCCGACAGACGCAAATAACTCATATAGTTATAACGAAAGTTTGATCGTGGGAGGGCAGGGGTCGGCGTAAAACAATTCAAACAAACAGAAAAGATAAACAAACAAAAAGAGAAAAAAAGTCTGTTGACTCTTAAAATACAAATAATACAAAAAATACTGATGTCTCTTTTTTCTTCCTTTTAATTTTTTTTATTTTATCGTATGTGTGCTCAACTCAAAGAAATAAACCCCGGCAAAGGGGAAAAACTCTTGTGATCTCTTCACGTTTTTGCACTCCGGTGTAAAGTTGGGACTGAGCGTAAGTCAGCCGAGCGTAATACTGCAATTAAACAGCTGATCGTCGGCCGTGTTAATTATCATTAGCAGCGCTGGCGATGCATGTCAACGCTGCCAATGCACACACACACACACACATACACACACACACACACACACACACACACAGACACACACACGTACGCACGCACACGCACACACACACACGCACACACACACACACACACACACACACACACACGCATGTGGTTAAAATCGGCCTTTCTCTGTCTCTGAGATTAGCAGATGAGGTTTAACCGAGGCGTGGTTACTGCTACACATATCTGTATTATTAACAAAAATCGGGACTTTATTATTGGTGTTGCACTGCCTCTGGGCATTGCCTCCAGTATTGTTCCCACCATCTTTGTATTTACAAATGTCCCATATGTGTCTATGACCGAGAGGACGTAAAACACCATTTTTCATTCTCTGAGATGATGACTTTTTCATCTCTGTGAAACTAAGGTCTTTTTTTCTTTCTCTACCTCTAAATAGGTCTCTGTACACGTAAACATTTTTCACTCTTTCGCCATGAGAACACGGTGATATGCATGTGACATTATGAATGGCCTCTCTCTCACTTATACTGAGTTGGCATGGGAAAAGAGGAAATTGTTCACGTTTTTGAGACATGAAAAACCCACCAGGTCACGTGTCAAAATCACGGGTTTCGCGTGTTTTCCCTCTTATAGTTGGTAAGAAGTTTTTGTTTTTTTGACCAGGTTTGACTCCCATACAAATGTCCCCAAATTGAAAACGAAACATCATTTTAAAGAGCAGCCTCCATTTGAAGTTGGGGATATTTGTATGTGGGTCACAGCTACCTAGAACCCCCCCCCCCAAAGGGACTTAATCGTGGTGCGTCAGTGAGTCTTTAATACCATTAAATTTCTAATAAAAATTGCTTTACGATTTAAACAAAAAATGCGTTCAAAGACAGGCTGGAGGGCAAACAGACGATAAGCAAAGTAGATATTAAAGGTGCACCCTGACGGATGAGTTTTTGCAAGAAACACGTCGAGATCACCAGAAAGACGGCATTTTCAAGGATCGGAACACTCACTTTGCTCTGGTTTTCTAGAAAATAAACCGTCAAAACGGCGATTCCCGATAGAGTAGCCATTTTGGATGGGGTGGGTGGAGGTCACTCATTGTGGTTGAAGGGTTTCTTTTTTTTGTAGTGCAGTAAAAAAAGAAAAAAGGAGCTATTTCCTTTGTTGTGAGCGAAACTCCTTTAGATAAACTGTATAAAATTTAAAAAAAAAGGCTTCTGTTGCGAAAATTTCGTGCAAGCCATCAGAAAAGAGACGGCACACGCCTTCTCTTTGGGTGAAATAGTTTGACTTCCAGCACCTCCGCCAAGGAGGAATCGCCGATTTGACGGTTGAATTTATAGGAAACCGGAGCAAAGTGAGTGTTGCGATCTCTGTAAAGGGTGTTTTCCTGGTGATCTCATCCGTCAGTGGCCTCCTCGGCCTAAGTTACTCATACGTTAAGTCTGATAAAGACAAAGCGGGACATTCGATTGAGACACAATAATAATTATTATGGACGACGAAGTGGCGCCAACCCACAGATACAGAACCCGAGTAAACGGTAGGAGGACTGTCTACCGTATCTCCACGATAACGGTGTGACTACAACACATGCGACCACTCTCTCTCTCACTAGCACCTGTCTTCTTCTTCTTCTTCATCTTCTTCTCTTCTTCTTCTTCTTCTTCTTCTGCGTTCCAGGGCCATGAGGCCACAATGGATACGTAAACTGGTGTCCTCGCTGCATTCTGTCAGCCGACATAAGTATTCCGATTTCGGAGGCAAAGAGCCTCACCCCTTCAACATCAGTTTGGAAATCTACCTCTCTCTCTCTCTCTCTCTCTCTCTCTCTCTCTCTCTCTCTCTCTCTCTCTCTCTCTCTCTCTCTCTCTCTCTCTCTCTCTCTCTCTCTCGTCTCTCTCTCTCTCTCTCTCTCTCTCGTTCCCCTTGTGGACAAAAGCAGCAACCAAGCTGTCGAACATTCTGTAATGAGGGTAAAGGCTCGGCTACACGTCAGCTAAGATCGTACGATTGTACGATACGATTCGATCACGTGGTCTCGAAGAACAAATGTGATTCGCGCTTCGAGACCTCGTGATCAAATCGTATCGTACAGTCGTACGATTTTAGCTGACGTGTAGCCTACCCTTAACTTTGAATGTTGCGCTTGAAGGAGTTATGACTGATGCTGCTTATTATTCAACTGGACTTTGGGAGTCTCCTGCCTTTTCTTTCCCCCCCCCCCCCCCCCCCCCCCCCCCCCATGAAATTCTTACAAAGATTTTCTCCAGCCGAAGACGGACATGCTGGGCCTAACTATTAGGTAAGGCGCATAGCGGCAGCATGACGCATCTACGCTCATAATTGACAGGAAAATGAGCAATCGATTGAGAAGAAGAAGAAGATTTTTGGAGGACATTTTTGTTGTTGAGAGACTTTTTTTTCTTTTTTTTTAATTTCTGCAATTTTTTTTAATATTTTTTTAAATATTTTTTTTAAGGTTTTTAAATACATTTGTATTCACAATATCGGAAATTACAGTTGAGAGCTTTGTTTGATGCCTGGAAAAGAGAAATGTGGAATGAGAAGGATGAGTGTGGAGTGAGAAGATGGGGGGGGGGGATGGGGGGGGGGGGGATGGGGGGGGGGGGATGGGGGGGGGACTGATAAAGATCCTACGGTAGTTAGTCCCCGAGCCGAAGGTTCGGGGAGCTATTGTTTTTGTCTGGTCCGTCCGTCCGTCCGGTGTCCGTCCGTTCCGGCGTGCCTCCGTCCGTCCGGCTATTCGTCCGTTTTTCTCAAAAACTATTCAGTGTATCATCATCAAATTTGGCATACTAGTTTGCCAAGATGCAAGGTATCCACTGATGTATTTAGTTTTACATTAAGGTCAAGGTCGCGCCAGTTACGGGGTTCAAACCCCGAAACACATAATCGCTAATATCTCGCGAAGTTTTGCATGTATTTCAATGCAGTTTTTTTGCCCACAACATTTCTTGATGAATGGTCTATAACACAGTTGTCATGGATTTTTCTGTGCGCTCGTGTGCGCATGATCGCGCGCGCTCAAATCACGGGTCCGAACCCCAAGGCTATATATAAAAAAAACTATTCAGTTACGTGCTGTTTTGATGCGTTTTTATGTAGTTACGTGCTGTTTTGATGCGTTTTTATGTATGTGTACAACCGACACATTCCGATTTTGGAGTAGCTCGGCGATGCTGCGAGGGGACTTTGCAGCCTCTCGGCGTTGCACTTGTTGGATTTTGTCATTGTTTCGATCGAACAAAAAGCAACTAACTAACTGACTACTCTTTCAACGCACATCCCGTTGGGGTTCCCACAAACTTGAGGCCCGCAAAGATGTCGTTTTACACGACCATAACTTGTTTTAAAGAAACGATCAACGCCACTCATTGATAAAGGTCTCTGTACACGCTAACAATATTCACAAAATATCTCCCTATTTCATCGTGGCAACAACAGTGTAAGGCCACTCATAATAATGTGACTTACAACTCACTGTGTTGCCATGGGGAGAAAATAGTGATATTTTGTGAATGATGTTAAACGTGTATACAGAGACCTTTACTCTGACTTTATCACGACTTCATTACCATTACACGACGACTTTGTTGTTTCTTTACTCGCTTGTTTTGCAACACAAATGCTTGATATTTGGCGTGCACGTGCTCGAATCTTTCATGGACAAAGTCGTAAACTTTCAGCAAGATCTAATGAACGGTTTTGAAAATATAAACCGAAAAGTAAAAGTATGGGTGCAAACACACCCACGGGGTACGGGAAGGGTTACAAAAAAAGGTTTCACCTGACTTTGGCCCTCCACTACTAGACACGAGTAAGGGGTGGGGAAGCAGATACTGGGGTGGGGGTGGAGGTTGGGGGTGGGGGATCAAACAACAAAGAGTCTAATGTGAGCCCCCCCCTCCCCCCCGCGCCACCCCCCAAAGGGATGCGAGGACATCTGGTGCTGGCGTTGGGGAAAGTCCTCAAAGGCCAACCAATCCCCTTGGTCGCAGCACTCGTGTCAGTGCAACGCCCCCCCCCCCCCCTCCTCCCAAGTTAGACTCGTAGTCTTCCAGAAAAGACAGCTCTACCATGATATTCCAATGCTGTTCCAATACTGTAGAAAATCATTTATTATTGTACAAAGAATGGAAATAGTGAGGCCAAGAGAGGATATAACGAAATGGAACAAAGGGGGGGGGGGAACTCTCTTTCTAATCAACTCCCACTCCACCAAAGTTGATTACGAAACCAATCATCTAGCAATGCGTGGATCAGAGTCAAAATGAGGCAAACAAAGCATCATTCTCAACAAAAGAATGTGCCAACTGATGGGTGGGTGGTGGTGGTCGGGGGGGTGGGGGGGTAATTAGAAAGATAGTTTTCCCCCTTTGTTCCATTTAATTCATTGTACAGCTGTAATTGGTCAACCTATGGCGATATTTTTCACGCCAGAGGGCAGTCAATGCACTAGGGGCTTATCACGCGATTGTCTTACTTGGGCGTAGTGAGAGAGAGAGAGAGAGAGTGATGGTAGGACCACTCACTGTCTCTCTCTCTTTCTTTATCCCCAACTAATAATATAGAGAGGATTAGCCCCACACGAGCGTCATGCCCTCTGGCGTGAGAAAAATCGCACTAAGTCTCTCATTGGCCCCTACTAACAGGCTAAAGTCAACCAATGATAACAGCCATATTTTGAGTAGTGTAATGTAACGTGCCCAGCTGATATTAACGTAGACCTATATGTAGTAATACTTTCTTTTTTTTTAAGGGGGCATGTGGCCGTTGTTAGCCTAGTAGTAGTACCTTGTGAATTGGAACAGCCGTTGACTGCTCTCGTATCAAGGAGGTCCTACCAGAGGAGGAGCAGATAAGTGCCTGGTCAAGTGTCTTGCAATGTTAGATTAGCATACCGTTAGTTGAGGGCGTTTTGCTGGCAACAAGGCGAGGTGACGTTTCTCACCGTCAAGGAGGCTCTGAGAGTTTTAAGATACCATTGTCTGCTTTGTTGCCTGATTGTGGGGTTATCTTTCTTTGTTTCTTTCTTTAGAAGTAAAGATCGTGATAAAGAAATTCATTGATTTGTTTCCTTTCTTACAGCCCCTCACTCTCTTTCTCTCACTGTATTTCTGATTCTGTTCCTGTTCCTCTCTCTGTGTCTGTCTGTCTCTCTCTGTGTCTTTCTCTCTCTCTCTGTCTGTCTGTCTCTCTCTCTCTCTCTCTCTGTCTGTCTGTCTCTCTCTCTCTCTCTCTCTCTGTCTGTCTGTCTGTCTGTCTCTCTCTCTCTCTCCCTCTCTCTCTCTCTCTCTCTCTCTCTCTCTCTCTCTCTCTCTCTCTCTCTCTCTCTCTCTCTCTCTCTCTCTCTCTCTCTCTCTCTCTCTCTCTCTCTCTCTCTCTCTCTCTCTCTCTCTCTCTCTCTCTCTCTCTCTCTCTCTCTCTCTGTCTCTCTCTCTCTCTCTCTCTCTCTCTCTCTCTCTCTCTCTCTCTCTCTCTCTCTCTCTCTCTCTCTCTCTCTCTCTCTCTCTCTCTCTCTCTCTGTGCATGCGTGCGTGTGATAGAGAGAGAAAGAGGAATGAAATATTTTATGCGATAAAACTATCGCCCCATTTGTAAGAACTACTCCATGATATAGTTTATGATTCACACACACACACACACACACACACACACACACACACACACACACACACACACACACGCGCACGCGCACGCGCACGCGCACGCACACGCACGCACACACACACACACACACACACACACACACACACACACACATACACACACGCGCGCGCGTTTCTGAACACATCAATGAACGATCACTTTTAAACCATACTAAGGCAACTGTGAAAATACCGATGTGAAGAAAAGGGGGAAAAAATGAATATCGGTACTTTTATACAAATAACTTCTTCTGCGTTCCCAGGCCGTATGGCCATAATGGGTAAGGTATGCATGTGTCCGCTTTTCAGTTTTTACTGGTCTCCCTGCTGCGTTCAGCCGACACATTTCGGAGGAGCTCAAAGGAGAACACTTACTTGGAAGACATTTTGGAGAAACAAAGGCAGAAGAATGGGCCAATAAGTCAGAAAGATAGTAGATGATAGAAAGCAAAGGGAAAAGGCAGAGTCAAAGAGAGTGGCAGATTAGAGGAAGTTACAAGCACAGAACTTCAAGAAGGTGGGGGAACTATATTTACGAAAGACACCCCCCCCCCCCCCACACACACACACACACCCGGTATTCCCACGGGGAGAGACCCGTGGAGGGGGCGGGGTCGTCCAGCTCCCCGTATGGAGGCACGAGACATCCATCTACTTCCCCATTACAAAGAACAAGACTTAGTGTATTATGTTCGGTGATGCACTGGCACATCAACTGCATTCGGAATAATTGCTATAAAATGTCAAACCATA
>CM065705.1:21604353-21611853 GCA_017654935.2 Phymorhynchus buccinoides
CTATTATCCAAAGACCCTATTGTCTTAGTTTGGGGAAGTAAGGATAGACCTTATTTTATATACGTCACAGAAGAATCCCCAATACTGCAGGTGGATTTTGTTCTCTATCCAGGTAAATTTAATGGACATTTTTGGTTGAAATATGGTTGGCGGTGAAAGGGTTAACGCTAAGTCAGTAGTGTTCGTGAGCTTGTAAACTGGCCCAGACATTAATTTAACTGCCCTAAGTCAGTAGTGTTCGTGAGCTTGTAAACTAGCCCAGACATTAATTTAACTGCCCTAATTCAGTAGTGTTCGTGAGCTTGTAAACTAGCCCAGACATTAATTTTCCACCGCGAACGGCAAATTCAAACCCAGCTTTCCAAAATAGTAAGTGCTTCTTCTGCTATCTAGTGGCTGCAATGTTAGTCGGTAGGCCCATACGACTGGTAAAGCACACACAGCGTAGAGTGGCACAGTGGTAGCGCGTTCGCCTCGTGTCAAGTAAACCCTGTCGCATGAAAAAAGGTAGCTCGTTAAAAAAAAGTAGCTCGCTACCTATGAGAGTCTGTATTTGCGGCATTTTGCGACATTGAGCATGAACCACAAATTTCACTTTTTTCTAGGGTTAGGGTTAGGGTTAGGGTTAGGGTTAGGGGTTAGGTAAATGGTTAAAGTAAAGAAAGAGTGAAATTTGTGGTTGTCGCAAATACAGACTCTCATAGTAGCGAGCTACTTTTTTTTATAATGTGCTACCTTTTTTCATACGACAAACCCGAGTTCGAACCTGGGTACAGGGGATTTTTCCTCTCACTTTGCACTAGGCCTTACGGTCTGAACGTGGAGCCTTTCGGATGAGACGATAAACCGAGGTCCCGTGTGCCCATGCACTTAACATACGTTAAACCCAGTGGCAACGAAAAAGTTGTCATTTGGTCAAAATTTCCCTCCTCATCAGTCACACATAAATCACATGCAAAAACAAACAAACAAACAAATTGGGTGGCGTGCCTCTGGCTGCGACGCGCTCTCCAGTGTGGGAGCAACCCGAATATCACAGAGACGCCTCTGTGACTATAAAGTACCTAATACCAACCGATTGATTAGTTCCCTGGCGAAGCTTCAGGGAGTATTGTTTCATCCGTCCGTTCGTGCATGCGTGCGTCCGTCCGTGCGCAGTATCTCGATAACGGCTCAGACTATTTTGAACAAAAACAAATCCAATTTGGTGTGCAAGTTTAACAACATAATTATCAGCTATCGACTGAGTTGTTTTATTTTATTCTAAGGTGAAGGTCACGCCGGTTTTTACGGGATTCGAACCCTAAAAATCCCCATTATAATCGTCTGCCGTGTAAATAACGGTCAAAGGGAAGCAACTGAAGCGAGGGAACTTCAAACCCGTTCGGGGTTTTTCTCCCTTGTTTGTAATTTGTTTTCTTTTAATTTAAAATCGTGTCCATCAAGACAGACATTTATGAAAGCACTTAGTATATCATATGTTGGAAACCCTCTGAATTAGACTCTAGCTTTAGAGAACGAGCACCTCTTCCGCCAGAACATGTCCTTTTCTTTGATACTTTACAAGGTTTGTACTTTGATTGTTCTTTGCTTTGTTCCATTGTGTCCGGGACATTTGTTAACCCTTTCACTGCCAGCCATATTTCAGCCAAACATTTTCATCAAGATTACCTGGGTAGAGAACAAAATCCATCTGCAGTATTGGGGATTCTTCTGTGACATATATAAAATAAGGTCTATCCTTACTTCCTAAAACTAAGACAATAGGGTCTTTGGATTATAGACCCCAGTTTGATGCCTTTTAGTGACATAGGTGTTAAATCACTGTGGTGCTCAAATGCGACTTTGGCGGTGAAAGGGTTAATATAGGTGAGGGGGGGGGGGGGCGGAGGGAGGAAGGAAGATGGGTGAAGGGACAACCATTTTCACTTCAATTTCCCGTTCATATATACTCTCTCTCTCTCTCTCTCTCTCTCTCTCTCTCTCTCTCTCTCTCTCTCTCTCTCTCTCTCTCTCTCTCTCTCTCTCTCCTCTGTCTCTCTCTCTCTCTCTCTCTCTCTCTCTCTCTCTCTCTCTCTCTCTCTCTCTCTCTCTCTCTCTCTCTCTCTCTCTCTCTCTCTCTCTCTCTCTCTCTCTCTCTCTCTCTCTCTCTCTCTCTCTCTCTCCCTCTCTAAATAGAGTTATTTCAATGCGTTATATTATTAGGCTAATGTTTAGTAGTTTGGAATGTTTTGTTTTGCATGTTGAGTTATTTTTCGAGTTGCTTTCGTATTACTTTTCATTCTGAGGACAGGATGAAAAAAAGCTGTCAAGCTTACTCCTTTATCCTCAATAAAGATCATTTTGACTTGACTTGACTTGAGTAACTATGTTTTTGTAAGCTAGGCCCTGCTCTGTTATTCGAATACTTCCCGAAGTTAAAAAACACACCCTGTAATGAACACTAATAACCTAGTTAGACATGTAGGATTCATTTTGTGGGCTACTCTCTCTCTCTCTCTCTCTCTCTCTCTCTCTCTCTCTCTCTCTCTCTCTCTCTCTCTCTCTCTTCTCTCTCTCTCTCTCTCTCTCTCTCCCCCCCCCCCATTCTTGTTTTGTAACCAGTGTTGATTATTAGTTAGTTAAGTCAACCCCTCTCACTGTCTGTCTGTCTGTCTGTCTGTCTGTCTGTCTCTCTGTCTCTCTCTCTCTCTCTCTCTCTCTCTCTCTCTCTCTCTCTCTCTCTCTCTCTCTCTCTCTCTCTCTCTCTCTCTCTCTCTCTCTCTCTCTCTCTCTCCCCATTCTTGTTTTGTAACCAGTGTTGATTATTAGTTAGTTAAGTCAACCCCTCTCACTGTCTGTCTGTCTGTCTGTCTGTCTGTCTGTCTGTCTGTCTGTCTGTCTGTCTGTCTGTCTGTCTGTCTGTCTGTCTGTCTGTCTGTCTGTCTGTCTCTCTCTCTCTCTCTCTCTCTCTCTCTCTTCTCTCTCTCTCTCTCTCTCTCTCTCTCTCTCTCTCTCTCTCTCTCTCTCTCTCCCCATTCTTGTTTTGTAACCAGTGTTGATTATTAGTTAGTTAAGTCAACCCCTCTCACTCTGTCTGTCTGTCTGTCTGTCTGTCTCTCTCTCTCTCTCTCTCTCTCTCTCTCTCTCTCTCTCTCTCTCTCTCTCTCTCTCTCTCTCTCTCTCTCTCTCCTCCTCCCCCCCCCCCCATTCTTGTTTTGTAACCAGTGTTGATTATTAGTTAGTTAAGTCAACCCCTCTCACTGTATGTCTGTCTGTCTGTCTGTCTGTCTGTCTGTCTGTCTCTCTCTCTCTCTCTCTCTCTCTCTCTCTCTCTCTCTCTCTCTCTCTCTCTCTCTCTCTCTCTCCCCCCCCCCCCATTCTTGTTTTGTAACCAGTGTTGATTATTAGTTAGTTAAGTCAACCCCTCTCACTGTCTGTCTGTCTGTCTGTCTGTCTGTCTGTCTCTCTCTCTCTCTCTCTCTCTCTCTCTCTCTCTCTCTCTCTCTCTCTCTCTCTCTCTCTCTCTCTCTCTCTCCCCCTCTCTCTAGTGCGCGTGCATGCGCTCTCACTCCCTGTCTGTCTCTCTCTGGTTTAAACGATTTATTATTCAGTTACATTCGCATAGACATAAAACACAACAGACTGAAGCAACAACAAGCGAAGCTTATAGCATGCTCAGTTAGAAACTCTTAGACGGAAGTATTTCACGTGAATCATGACTCGCATCGTCACGATCGCATCGCATTGACAGCGAATCGTATGCAGTGTAGCAGGCCCTTTCATTAAGTGAGCAAAACGAGCTAGAGGGGAAGATCGAGCGAATTGAGCAAGTGAGAGTAAAGTTCAGGAACTCAATTTCAAACAACTCTCCGCTCCCAATCCTAAGCCAAGCATCGCGAGCCCTTCACGAAGCGAAAGCGAACGGGGGCACAACTGCTACTTTTTTTAACTTTTTAATTTTTTTTTCTCAGAAATCATAACTCTTGTGTCCGCACGTGTCGTCGAATTGATAGCCTGGGCTTGTATTCACATTGAGATAGCATGAGACTTAGCATCATGCTAACTTAGAAGCTCTTCCAAAAGTCCTATTAAATCCTATAGGACATTGGAAGAGCTTCTAAGTTAGCATCATGCTAAGTCGCATGCTATCTCAATGTGAATACAGGCCCAGGCTAGTAGTGACGGGGAGATAATGCTCTGTTGCGGCAGGCAGTGATTTTCAGGGATTCCAGGGCAGTGTCACGCCGCTCGCAGACGGTGAGCACGAGTGGAGGCATCCCTGATTTGAAGTGATTTCTCTGATTTGGAGCGGAATGTAAGGCCCCACCCAGCCACCGTGCGTTATCTGACGACCTAGACGCGTTTACAGGTTCCGTACGGAAAACCCTAAATAAGTGGAAGAAAGAAGGATAAAAGTTTACGCATAATTAATTACAGGGGAAATTCGGACACGTGCGCAAATCTTTTCCCTTCTTTGTTTCACTTATGTATGGAATTGCGCACGGGTTTCCGCATGGAATATCCGATTATGCGTGTAGCCTACACGGCCTTAGAAGACGAAAAGACATCGCTGATCGTCACTGCTTTCCCCAAATGTTTTAATAATTTTTGTGTGTTTTTCATCCAATGCTCCACACCCTTTTTCTATTGTCCCCCACCCACCACTTCCCTTCCCATCACTCCATCACCGTATTAATTGGACATTACATTTTGTATAATGCTACACAGACTTCTAGATTTGACTCAAAAGACAGTTGATTTAAACGATTTATTGACCAACAACACACATTCATCCAAATGAGATGAACAGAAACAACGTTTCAAGTTTGGTTTATTCCAAAAATACCCCCCTGGGGGCACATGGAAATACATATAAGTAACAAAACTGCTATAAACAACATATTTAATTAAGAAAAGGAAACAAAAATGCACATAAAGCAGTTAAACACGGTACATAGAGCGACAAAAATCACGTCAAAATCGATCAACCCTTAGCAGAATTAACAATGATACAGACTTGATTGTACAAAAACCACGTCAAAATCGATCAACCATTAGGTACCAGAAGAATGAACAATGATACAGACTGAACAATGATACAGACTTGATTGTATTGCTCCTAAACTTATATTCAATCTCATTAGCAACAGCCCCATTCGTACATATCATAATCTTCAAGAACGACGTTCTCACCAAAAGTACCTGTGCTATAAGAAAAAACAAAATACAATAATCATACTGCAGAAAATGCCTTCAACCAGTTTTAGCAAGCGCACACGCACACACGCACACACACACACACACACAGGTGCACACACACACACGTACACCCCCCCCCCCCCCCTCCCCCCCCCCCCCACACACACACATTTGCGTGCGCACAAGCACTCATACACTCATACAATCTAACAGGGAACTTGTCAAAACGGCAGCAGCAAGCTCGAAGCTTAGAGTGTGCCTACTCAAATTTTAGTCTCTAATATGGCGGCTGGCAAACACAGACAAAGTCATGTTAACATATTTAATTAAGAAAATAAAACAAAAGTCCATCAAAGATCGTTGATGATTGACATGTACTTCACCAAAGAGCGCAAATGAAAACTTCATTATTGTTTCTCAAAGTAAACACACGAACACCATTTTGTTCAAGCTTTCAAAACCCAACGTTTTTTTCTTCAGGAATGAGTGAAAGGAAATGACATTACACAAAACTTTTACAGGTACAGGTGAACATTGATCGAAAAAAAAGGAAACGAGATATTAGCGATTATGTGTTTTGGGGTTTGAACCCCGTAACTGGCGCGACCGTGACCTTAACCCTTTCGCCGCCAGCCATATTTCAGTCAAACATTTTCCATTAAATTTACCTGGGTAGAGAATAAAATCCATCTGCAGTATTGGGGATTCTTCTGTGACATATATAAAATAAGGTCTATCATTACTTGCCAAAACTAAGACCATAGGGTATTTGAATAATAGACCCCAATTTGATGCTTTTTAGTGACATAGGTGTTAAATCACTGTGGTGCTCAAATGCGACTTTGGCGGTGAAAGGGTTAATGTAAAACTAAATACATCAGTGGATAGCTTGCATCTTGGCAAACTAGTATACCAAATTTGATGATGATAGACTGAATAGTTTTTGAGAAAAACGGACGAATAGACGGACGGACGGACGCCGGACGGACGGACCAGACAGAAACAATAGTTCCCGAACCTTCGGCTCGGGGACTACAAATCGAGTGAGTGAGAAACACAATCAACCTTAGTTAGTTACAAAGAGTGTTTTACCATTCAATAGTAAAATAAAGTAATACTATTCTCAACAGAGAGACTGGATTTATTTTCACCGTCCACCATCTTGAATGTCGCTTTCTGGGGATACGGTAGGCATTTTTAATTCGTTGTGGTTAGAAGGACTGACCGTTTCAGTGATTTTGTTTTTTTGTTTTTGTTTTTTGTTGTTGCGTGTTATGGACCATTTTGACAATATTTAAGCCGTCGATCGGGTAAAATGTTTAAGTGATCTCTTTGAGAAAAAAAAAATTCGTAGAGAGATGGGAGCACGGGTTTATCTAGTTGATTGTAAAGCGCTTTGGGCTCATCTGAGGTAAAGCGCTATTTAAATGTATTATTATTATTATTATTATTATTATTATTATTATTATTATTATTATTATTATACCTATAGAAGAAGACAATTCAGTAACGAAAACTGTTGAAGTAAGCCCTTATAACAACAATATTTTATTTTTTAAAGCAAGTTTACACTTCTGATTTTATAATGTGCAAGAGTGATTGTTTTAAGGAAAAGAAGAGAAAAGAAAATTAAATCAACAAAATCAACAAAATCAATCGCACCAGTTGCAGTCCATCACAGGAACATAAAAGCACAAGACAACGATTTAAATATTAAAAGTTTGTTTTTATATATAAACCAAATCAGTTTTAAAAAAAATTTTTTGCAATATTATAGTGTCTGTCCTTCGGTACTCAACATAAGATCATTTTCATCTGTATCGTTAAAAATTCGGGACTTTCCTGGAGTTGCACTGCCTCCGGGCATTGCCTCCAGGATCGTTCCCACCATCTTTATATCTACTAATGTCCCATTATGTGTCTGTTTCAGACCGGAGGACGTTAAACGGATTTTCATCATCAACATAACTCCCACAAATTGTTTTCAAACAAGTACAACACATCTGTATTGTACAAAATTCGGGACTTTCCTGGTGTTGCACTGCCTCCGGGCATTGCCTCCAGGATCGTTTCCACCTTCTTTATATCTACTAATGTCCCATATGTGTCTGTTCCAGACCGGAGGACGTTAAGCAGAATTTCATTCATAAGTCCCTACCAAGCTTTTCAGTATTTTGTTTCCACCTAAGTTTACAATTGTTTATTCAAATTATATGCTTCCCCTACAAAACAAAAGAAACATTTTCCTTAGCTTAAACCGGTATGAGATTCTTGATAATTTTACATCAATTCTTAATTAAGGCATGATTATAATAAACA
>CM065705.1:21614353-21616853 GCA_017654935.2 Phymorhynchus buccinoides
CGGAAATTTCGTGCAAACGATTTGGCGGCCATTAGAAAAGAGACGGCACACGCCTTCTCTTTGGGTGAAAGAATTTTGACTTCCAGCACCTCCGCCAAGGAGGAATCGCCGATTTGACGGTTTGATTTCTAGGAAACCAGAGCAAAGTGAGTGTTGCAATCTCTGTAAAGGGTGTTTTCCTTGATCCGACGGTGAAAACCTCATTCGTCAGGGTGCCCCTTTGACTCTTTCTCGCTTTTAAGACCACCACGAAACAAATCGAAGAAAATGCTAGAAGCCTCCGAATCTGTTTCCCCGATGGGGACGAACATTGCGACCTTTTGACCTTTCTTTCATTCCCACTCTGTCCTCCATGCTGTCATTTCATTCTTTCTCTCTTACGTTTTGCTTTGTTATTCTCCCAATTAAGTGCGAACAGTTAAACAGTTACGTGCCCCCTCCCCCCCCACCCCCCCCCCCCCCACTCCCCCCCCTCAACACACACATAATTATACGATCATACCACAGGGGCGGGTCTGACGGGGGTTTCCAGACCCCCCCCCCCCCTCCCCTTTGCCCCAAGCATGTACCTTATACAAGAGTACAAATTAAGAAAATGGCTCAATTTTTACTTTATTAATTAATCACTAAATTGCAGAATGTTCCGGGGCCTTCGCCCCCTGAGCCCCCATAAGACCACTACACCTTAACCCACGATCTATGCACCTCCCTGGACTCCCCGCGGAAACCCCTCCCCCTTACGAATAATTTGCTCCGCTCCTGTACACATCTTATTGTAGTGAAGATTGGGGGTGGAGGTGGGGGTCGTAGGGTCGTTATGAGTTAATGCGTTTTATGATATCTCGCGAGAAGAGCATGTTATAGCCCCAGGCACCGTCTGGGAGAGTCGTGAAAATTAATGTAATATTGGACCCGATCAAAAGTGGGCATAGTTTCGCATGCCAAAACTGTTCGCGCCGAACAGCTGTTCTCTATTAAGTCTTAATGGTTAGACTAGGCAGTCTAATTAGACAAATTAGGTTTTTTAAGAAAATGCAATTGAATTTTTCAAATTATAAGAGCAGAGTTCTGTTAGTTTAATTAGTTTTTTCTTTTATTTGAGCACGCACGTGCGCACACGCACACACAAGTATGCTTCCGGAAACTGGCAATATCCCCGTAGATTTTTTGAAAAGTGGGTTTTCATCCCCGTAAATTAGTGTATTTAGAACTGGAATCACAGTAATCATGGTTAGACTAGGCAGTCTAATTAGACAACTTAGGTTTTTTAAGAAAATCAATTGAATTTTTCAAATTATAAGAGCAGAGTTGTGTTAGTTTAATTAGTTTTTTCTTTTATTTGAGCACGCACGTGCGCACACGCACACACGCACACACAAGTATGCTTCCGGAAACTGGCAATATCCCCGTAGATTTTTTGAAAAGTGGGTTTTCATCCCCGTAAATTAGTGTATCTAGAACTGGAATCACAGGACTGTGTTCCATAATATTTTTATTTTAAGAAAAGGTAGGAAGAACGCTTGTAGCGCTTGATGCAAAGTTTTTCTGGCAAGCTAAGGGTTTCCTACACATTGCTGCCGAAAGTTGCAAATCGTTTGCAAGCGCTCTGCAAAAGTAAGTAAGGGATTCGTAGACACTGTTGCAGAAAGTTACCAATCGTTTGCAAGCACTCTGTAATACAGTGTAATTCGTCACACTTAAAAAAAAAGATAGAGACTTTTGCTCTCTCTCACACACACGCATGCGCGCGTGCCACTTTGAAGGCCTCGATGTATGTTTGCATACATGCGTGTAAGGTAAGATATAGACGCCCAGACAGATGTTTTTTCCAACGAAGAAAGCAATAAAATGCAGGCACCGTGAGTAGTATTGTTTTGTTGGGGCCTGTGTCACAGCGCAACAGCTGAGGAGGGAGAGAGAGTTTATGGGCCGCGCTGTGTGATTGAGGGCGGATTAGAGGTCAGAGAGAGATGGGTTGGGGTCCAATAGAGAGTGTGTGTTGTAGATTGAGAGAGAGAGAGAGAGAGAGAGAGAGAGAGAGAGAGAGAGAGAGAGAGAGACTGGAATTAACGCCCTTAGCCCTTGACATCAGAGGCGCCCACAGAAGCGTAGGGAAAGCTAGCCGCTACGTAGCGAAGCGATGAAGGCGTTTCATTGGACTCCGCTACATTTGAGCAAAGCGAGCCAGCTTAGGTTCGCTACGTAGCGGCTTCACGGGTAGCTACGATTGCTGAACAAAATGGCGGCCGAGTTTCTGTTCGTATCGATCTTGCCTTTGAACATTGTTTAGTCTTCTGACAACTGGAGGGATTTGGGACCAGTTCAGAATGAAAAGTTACGTTTTGCGTCTTTCCGGTCCAAATTGACACATCTGAGTCATCTGAGACGTAGGGGAAGACGGGGTAAAAAGCGCATGGGCGGGTAAGAAGCCCACCCCAATTATCTCATGAAATAAAGAAAATTTCAGTCAAATTTGCCCATGAGACGAATGCTAGACATT
>CM065705.1:21626853-21631853 GCA_017654935.2 Phymorhynchus buccinoides
TCACGGGATATTTCTATTTCCCCATGGCAACACAGTGATAGTCCACTCTTACGATGACAGCTAAATTTGTGAAAACCGTTGCCTGCGCAGCGTCAGAAATGCATTCAAAAGCCTGTTTTAAGTGACTTAAAACTTTCGATGATAAAATGACATAAGATGTATTTTGACGTCACAGAAACTAACTGGAACATTTAGAAGAAAGAATGGCCTATAGTTAAAGCCAAGTCACGAGCATCCTACCGTTCAAACTAGTGCTGTAAGCCCCTTGGTACGATATCAGTAACTTGGTGGTACGAATTCCGTAACAGGACTTGTAGTTCGTACCTTCTGAAACAAACAAAAAATTCTTGTTATTAAGCCAAAAGTATAAACCGTATCTTATAACTATAGTAGACAGTTATAGCCCTCTACCAGCAGTATCCATATTGAAAGTTTTGTAGCTTTCGGATTATCTGTCCTAGAGATAGAGATCTCTATTCTTAAGAGGTACTATATCAATAAGTGTCCCATACGCGGAAAACTATCACGTGACTTGATTTTTTTAGTCTCGCGTCTATAATTTTTTAGTCTCGCGCTTGAACGAAACGTTTTGTATCGATAATGGCGCAAACGTTATGCGCGCGCATTCGTGATGCGCTGTTTCAACTTCTTCCTCTTTATGCTGAGTTTACAAAGATTCACAAACATAGAAAATAATTTAATATAGGGCCTCTTCTCAGTTTAGCTTACTCACTAGCCTACAACGGTTTACTTCAAAACATATTTCCTCCTGTTTTTAACTAGCCTACAAGGGGGTGAACGGAGGAGAAAAAAGTGCTGCAACGTTTATTTATTTCCTAATAAATTACAGCCCTCCGCAGATAAACAGCTCAACGTCAATCGAGTGCAAAGGGAGGTCACTAACATTAGTACGCAACAGCCACCACACGGCAAGGGGGAGGGCACTGGGTGCAACGCAGTCCCCTGAGCTGAGAGATTAACGTCCCTTGTTTGTTGCAAGAGGCCCTTGTCTCACCAGGTGGCGGGGCAAGCTTCTCGCCCACTATACAACGGGGTGGGGGGGGGGGGGGGGGACTCATTGAACTCTTTCACTGATTTACCTGCCTGTCTGTCTGTCTACCCATCTCTGTGTCATTATGTCGACCCCAAGTACTTGGAGATGCGGTGTATCGGTGTTTTTTGTGTGTGTGTTAGTTCCCGAGCGAAGCTTCCGGAAGTATCGTTTTTTGTTCGGTCAGTGCGTCCGTGAGTCCGGCCGCGTTTTCTTGAAAACCGTTCAGTCTATTTCAATCACTTCTTAGTATACAAGTTTTTAGAGGATACTATTAGCTGTTGACTGATTGCTTTAGTTTTATTTCGAACGTCAAGGTCATGCTGATTAAGGAGGTCAAACTCCAAAACACTTAATTGTTTATATCTCGCGAACTTTTGCACGTATTTCAATGCGTGGTTGTATTTTTTTTTTTTTAGCAACGTTTTCTGATAAAAGGGCTATAATATCATAATCATGAATTTGTCTGTGCGCGCGTGCGTGCGAATCACGGGGTTCGAACCCCAAAGCTGTATGTCAAGAACTGTTGCATGGAATCGCTTCAAATTTACTGTGGTGGTGCATCACGGTACGCAGAAGGTCTCAGAAAACTAATAACCATGCTGAAGTTTGACCTTGAAAACGTACTTTTCTTCTTGTGGCCATATCCTTCACATCGTTGGACTTACAATGTTCAAATGTGGTGTGCAGGTGCATTGGCTTAAGATTATTCCGAATGATTAGTACAAGAAAGGTCAAGGTCAAGGTCAGAACGTTTATAGTCTGTCGATATGACCATCTGTAACCGGTCATTTACAACCACACATTTTTTACGGTTCTTTTGGCAGTTGCTCAGTTTCTGGTCACCGGAGCGCAGATGCGTCATGCTGCTGTTATGTGCCCAAGTTCATCCACTCGGGAACTTATCTAGTCTGCCGCTCGGCGATCCACATTTTTTTGTTTTTTTGTTTTTTGTGCTCTGATCGAAACTGCACCTATTATATAGTCAATTTCACAGTTGTCAATAACCTAGATTTGAATGGCCTCCCCCCCCATTTAAAAAACACCAAGTACAGTAATTAGTTGCACAGATTTTAATAGCACCTCTGCTCAATTCCATAGTGATCAGTAACAGAGATTTTTAATTGCACCTGTACTTGATTGCACAGTGATCGATAACGTAGAGTTTAGTTGCACCCATATTTAAATTCGAAATGTTAGATTTGAATTGCACCTGTACTGGTTTAAATAGCATTTTATTTATCCAAGTCACACATGAAAATCAACAATGATCATTAGATAGGGCAACAAGAAACTCATATAAAGCCCTATCATAAAGAAAAAAGTGCACAGACAATAATAGTGATGCACGGCTAAGCAGAGTGATGAAGCGCTATCTTAAGTTTCAAATATGTTTTATATATTAATATAATACATAGACAATCGAAAGAAAAAAACCCAGTAAGAAGAACAAAAAGTGACAATTAAATTTTTTATATTTAATGAATAATTGCACTTATACTCAGTAAGATTTAGAACAAAAAAAGGTAACGATCAAACAGAAAGACAATAGAGCAACAACAAGCTCGAAGCTTAACCGTGCTCCTTTTTTTCCCACAAATGAACAGATGGAGACTTAAACCAATATAAACTGTGAATAATTTTAAGTGTGAACACTTAATAATAATAATAATATAATAATAATCAATAAGTTTACTTTGTAAATTTGGGAGAGACAAGGGGAAACTAATCAAGTACAACATGAACTGTGAATCAGTAGTATAGCAGTGGAGAAGCACTGTACGAGATTCAATTGCACGTGTGCTTAATTTCACAGTAGTTAAAGAGTTAACATGTAAATTTGAATTCCAGCTACATTTAATTTGATCATTTCAACAGTGGAACCCCCCTTGACCTAATTTCATAAGACCTACAGACATTGTTCTTTGTAATCAATAACGGAAATTTTGATTGAATCTACAGGTCTGTTCAAATTCACAGTAATCAGTTGCACAGGTTTTTAATTGCATCTCCCCCGAAGACGGAGTGTGGCTGCCCACGTGGCGGGGTAATCAAAAACGGTCACACGCGTACGTAATGTTCTCATCCCTAGCTGATGCACTTGTACCATAGTGTTCAAGTGCCTTCCGCTGTAGGGATGATCCCTGGAGTCTTTTAGCCAGGGTAAGTCAACAACAACAACAACAACAATTGCATCCATACCAAAGACACTGAAAAGAAAAGACTAACATCCGGTCCCTTTTCCCTATATGAGTAGTGAGGACAGAAACACTGGTTATGTCCCTTTTAAACGTGACACATTTAGGTTACATATCTCTTTTTTCTTTTTCAACCTGAGTCTTTTCATGAGTCAGTTATACTTTGGATAGCCGCCACTGTGAATGGTGTAACTACCCCACTAACGATAACTCTATCAGCCCGGCTCGCCGTAACTCTTAAGTAGTCCATCTTACCCTTTTAGAGTCTTTGTCCATACCCAATTTCATTGTTAATAATGTTTTGTAATTTTTTAATGGCACCTACACTCAAGTCCAAAGGTAATCACTTTGGTTCTGACCCACGCATTGCTAGGTGATTGGTATCGTAATCAACATGGGTGGAGGGGAGTTAATTAGAAAGAGAGTATTCCCCCTTTGTTCAATTTCGTTAAAATTCATGACAATCAATAAAGTAGATTTTAATTGCACGTAGTACGTAATTACATATTGTAATCAGCAACGTAGATTTTGGTTCCAATTTACAGTTATTAAAAGCATAGGGTGTCATTGCGTCTATACCCAATTTAATCGTAATCAATAGACAATTTTCGGGAAAAATTAGGGGAGAGCACTTCGTGAAAATTAGAGTTGATTATCTCGACTTACTCGGTCAAAACTAAGGCAATCATAGCGGCATGGCGTCGAAGCTTGAAACCGCAGGATGCCAGTCAGCGACTTGCAAACATTGTTTTTCGAAAAGTAAGGGGTGGCCAGTTGCTACAAAGTGATAGAACTTGCAAACTGTGACGGAAAAATACAAATTACATCAATTTTAGAATGATGCACTGCGTTCTACATGCTGTGTGTCTCCTCAAACACACGAAGCGAGGGCTGGGGATTTACCTGATGGTAGAGAAACTTCCCCTGTTTGACCGATTGAATTAGGCGAGATCACTCCCACACACCATGAACTTATTCCCCATAATTATTTCCGAACAATTCCTATTGCATAGTTTTCGTTTGTACTTTTTGTTTCTTAATATTGCGACTACTATGATCGCCTTGTTTTGTTCAGCTTAGTGGCTTCCCTTTCTTCTTCTTCTTCTTCTTCTTCTTCTTCTTCTTCTTCTTCTTCTTCTTCTTCTTCTTCTTCTTCCTTCTTCTTCTTCTCCCAGTCTTTAATTCTTCTTCTTCTCCCAGCCTTTACATATCTGTGTTGTTAAAAATTTCCCACCATCTTTAAAGGTCAAGATGTGCCACCCCCCCTACATTTCTCGGTTAATTGTATTTTTCCGTTCCTCCTTGCCTTTCTTACCATAAAATAAAGCTGTATTTTAGGCAACATTTTCACCAAATTACCATCTTTTTGGAATACTAACCCTAACCCTAACGTTAAACAGATCTACATTCCTTCCCCCCCCCCAGTCTTTACATATAAGACGGAAAAACGCAACGAACCACAACTGTGACAAATCGCGGTGTACTGCAGTACATAGTGGGGGGTAGGGTTAAACAGTTTAGGGCTAGGGTTAGTATTCCAAAAAGGTTATTAGCTAAAAATGTTCCTAAAATACAGCTTTATGTATGGTAAGAAAGGCAAAAACGGAAAAATAGAATTAACCGAGAAATGCAGGGGGGGGGGGGGGGGGCCTTCTCTTTACCTTTACTTGCACTGCCTCCAGGATCGTTCCCACCATCTTCATATCTCCTCCTCTCCCCATATGTGTCTGTTCCGGACCGGAGGACGTTAA
>CM065705.1:21636853-21641853 GCA_017654935.2 Phymorhynchus buccinoides
GGTGAGTTTACAGTTGGTGCTTTATGTTGTGTGAAGCGCTTCCACCAGAAGAGCGACACGAAGAAGTACACGTACATCCACACGGGTGAGCTTACAGTTGGTGCTTTATGTTTGTGTGAAGCGCTTCCACCAGAAGAGCGACACGAAGAAGCACACGTACATCCACACGGGTGAGTTACGGTTGATGGCTTTATGTTTGTGTGAAGCGCTTCCACCAGAAGAGCGACGCGAAGAAGCACACGTACATACACACGTGTGAGTTTGCAGCTGTTGATGGCTTTATGTTTGTGTGAAGCGCTTCCACCAGAAGAGCAACACGAAGAAGCACACTACATCCACACGGGTGAGTTTACAGTTGGTGCTTTAGGTTTGTGTGAAGCGCTTCCACCAGAAGAGCGACACGAAGAAGTACACGTACATCCACACGGGTGAGTTACGGTTGATGGCTTTATGTTTGTGTGAAGCGCTTCCACCAGAAGAGCGACGCGAAGAAGCACACGTACATACACACGTGTGAGTTTGCAGCTGTTGATGGCTTTATGTTTGTGTGAAGCGCTTCCACCAGAAGAGCGACACGAAGAAGCACACCTACATCCACACGGGTGAGTTTATAGCTGTTGACGCTTTATGTTTGCGTGAAGCGCTTCCACCAGAAGAGCGACGCGAAGAAGCACACCTACATCCACACGGGTGAGTTTACGGTTGATGGCTTTATGTTTGTGTGAAGCGCTTCCACCAGAAGAGCAACACGAAGAAGCACACCTACATCCATATCCACACGGGTGAGTTTGCAGCTGTTGGTGCTTTATGTTTGCGTGAAGCGCTTCCACCAGAAGAGCGACACCTACATCCCCACCGGTGAGTTATTGAGTGGATGTTTTATTATTTGTTTCTTTTTGTGTGTGTTATATATGCTGTTTGTTTGTTGTTGGCTTAGCCTGGCTAAAAGACTCCAGGGATCATCCCAGTATTTAGCGGAAGCGACTTGAACGCCGTGCCTGGTATACTGTTCATGAGCTACGGATGAGAACATTACGTGTGTGATTCCGTTTTCGATTACCCCCCTCCTCGTGAGCGGCCACACTCCGTGTTCGGGGGATTTGTAAGACTGATGATGTTATGCTAGGAGCTTGTCACGGCTAAAGACAATTCCCCCGCATAACTATGCATAGCATTACGACATTTTTGATGTAGCCTGTGAGAACTGTGGAATAAATGATTTTTGGTTTACGATGATGGAAGCATCAGTGACAGTACAGTTCAGTCTCTTGCGAACGAATGACGTTGATTCCCAAAGCAGGAGGGGTTTGCCGCGCTGGAAACCAAGAGGATTAGATGGTCTTCACCCCCCGTGGGGATACCGGGGGTGAGGGGGGGGGGGGGTGTCTTTTGTACAAATAGTTCCCCCACCTTCTGGAAGCTATGTGCTTGTAACTTCCTCTAATTCTGTCATTCTCTTTGACTCTTGCCTTTTCCCCTTTGCTTACTGTCATCTGCTATCTTTCTATCTCACTGGTCCTAATTCTCCTTCTGGAAGTTCTGTGCTTGTAGCTTCCTCTAATTCTGTCATTCTCTTTGACTCTTGCCTTTTCCCCTTTGCTTACTGTCATCTGCTATCTTTCTATCTCACTGGTCCTAATTCTCCTTCTGGAAGTTCTGTACTTGTAACTTCCTCTAATTCTGTCATTCTCTTTGACTCTTGCCTTTTCCCCTTTGCTTACTGTCATCTGCTATCTTTCTATCTCACTGGTCCTAATTCTCCTTCTGGAAGTTCTGTGCTTGTAGCTTCCTCTAATTCTGTCATTCTCTTTGACTCTGCCTTTTCCACTTTGCTTACTGTCATCTGCTATCTTTCTATCTCACTGGTCCATTCTCCTTCTGGAAGTTCTGTGCTTGTAACTTCCTCTAATTCTGTCATTCTCTTTGACTCTGCCTTTTCCCCTTTTGCTTACTGTCATCTGCTATCTTTCTATCTCACTGGTCCTAATTCTCCTTCTGGAAGTTCTGTGCTTGTAGCTTCCTCTAATCTGTCATTCTCTTTGACTCTGCCTTTTCCACTTTGCTTACTGTCATCTGCTATCTTTCTATCTCACTGGTCCATTCTCCTTCTGGAAGTTCTGTGCTTGTAACTTCCTCTAATTCTGTCATTCTCTTTGACTCTGCCTTTTCCACTTTGCTTACTGTCATCTGCTATCTTTCTATCTCACTGGTCCTAATTCTCCTTCTGGAAGTTCTGTGCTTGTAGCTTCCTCTAATTCTGTCATTCTCTTTGACTCTGCCTTTTCCACTTTGCTTACTGTCATCTGCTATCTTTCTATCTCACTGGTCCTAATTCTCCTTCTGGAAGTTCTGTACTTGTAACTTCCTCTAATTCTGTCATTCTCTTTGACTCTGCCTTTTCCACTTTGCTTACTGTCATCTGCTATCTTTCTATCTCACTGGTCCTAATTCTCCTTGCCCTTTTTTGTTTGTGGCTCAAGCCACAAACCTATAACTCACTTTGTCGGTCGGTCGGTCTGTCGGTCGGTCTGTCGGTCTGTCGTTCCAAAATTGTCGCACATTTTGACAAAATTGTCGCACTTCAAATCGAGGCTACACTTCTGGCCGCTCTTTAAAATGATGTATTTTAAAAGCGTACAAAATAATAAACATATGTAATACAGACACTACAACAGACACGACGAGTATGCGGTGCTTCTTTTGATGAGTAGGATAAGTAGGATACATAGTTTTAAATGTTTTCCAAAAGATATAAAAAGTTACGAAATGGTGCAGAGATAACATTCTGGTTTACAGATTAAAATTATTGAAAATCCAGGGGAGGTAACTCATGATTGGAGTGGTAAAAATAGACCGCGTGCCACAAACTATTGCGATTTCGCGCTTGTTTTTCCTATGAATTCTGACAAAGATTTCTTTCAAGCCGAAGTCGGACTTGCTGGGCCTAACTATTTCTTACTTAGGCGCATAACGGCAGCATGACGCATCTACGCTCATATGACAGGAAACTGTCTGAGCGAACGAAGAAGAAGAAGAAGAAGAAGAAGAAGAAGAAGAAGAAGAAGAAGAAGGAGGTATCCGGGGACCTTCCCCAACGCCAGCTGCCCTACAGTCTCTTGTTGCAGTACTATTGGAGAAACGAGGCTTTGTATCATGCGTTATAAGCTTTCTGTCGTTTTTGTGAACTCGAATTAGTTAGTGTATGTTGCCTACGTTGGTGCTGTTCTGTTGTCCTTTGCGATCGTACCGTCGTGACCTTGACCTTGACCTTGGCGTATGACTTTGAAAGCCGAAAATATTTAAGGGGCCGTAGCTCCCACGCCGTTGGTCTTAGAGTCTTCAAACTTGGCATGTAGGTACTTTGGCTTATGGCCGTTCTGATGATGGCATACCGATCAAGGTCAAGGTCAAGGTCAGGGAGATCGGTAGGCATTTATACTTGACAGAAGCGCTTCAGATTGTGCGTGGTACTGCATAACCTTTTTTTTTTAATCATGTTTTTGAATAGATTTTCAATTAATCAATCAATCAAATAGTCAGTCAATAAATCAATCCGTCAGCCAATCAATCAATCATTCAAACAATCGATCAATCAATCGTTTGATGATCCTTTGTAAACACGCAAGGGAAATGTCTCCTGCAGTTGATAATACAAACACCATCATTACAAACGCGTACTATATTATTATACCAGTTGAATCAATGAATCGTTTGGGGTGGAAAGAAAAGGGAAGAAAGGGAGGGGAGGAGGAGGAGGGGGGGGGGGTAAGAAGATGCACATTTTGACAAAATTGTCGCACTTCAAATAGAATATAGAGAAAATAATGTTTCACGCCCTCTTTGGCCTTTCGGCCATGTGGGGAGCACTTCAAATCGAGGCTACACTTCTGGCCGCTCTTTAAAATGATGTATTTTAAAAGCGTACAAAATAATAAACATAAGTAATACAGACACTACAACAGACACGACGAGTATGCGGTGCTTCTTTTGATGAGTATAAGTAGGATACATAGTTTTAAATGTTTTCCAAAAGATATAAAAAGTGACGAAGTGGTGCAGAGATAACATTCTGGTTTACAGATTAAAATTATTGAAAAGCCAGGGGAGGTAACTCATGATTGGAGTGGTAAAAATAGACCGCGTGCTACAAACTATTGCGATTTCGCGCTTGTTTGTTGTTGGTTTAAACAAGATTTCTTCAAATAAAGCACATACAGCAGCACATAATTTAAATAAGTAGAGCACAACAAGCTTAGAGCTTATACAAGGCACTCCAACATTTTTCAATTACATAATATTGGCTGCCACAAGCATGGACATAAACAGCACAACAACAATATTAGTGTACAATGGGAAGGAAAACAAATAAAACAATAACTTACCAACAAAGACATGAAGTTTTGATTCTCTTTGTTGTTGGTTTCTTATTAGACATAATATAAGGTGAATTTCAGTAGAAGTCATAATTGTAATATAAATCATCATCATCATCATCGTCATCGTCATCATCATCATCATCATCATCATCATCATCATCATCATCATCATCATCATCATCATCATCATCATCATCATCATCATCATCATCATCACCATCATCATCATCACCATCATCATCACCATCATCATCATCATCATCATCATCATCATCATCATCATCATCATCATCATCATCATCACCATCACCATCATCATCATCATCATCATCATCACCAAGTACATAAACAGTTGCTAGACTGAAAATAAATAAATAAATACCCCCCCCAAAAAAAAAATGGGTAGGCGCTGCGCTTGCGGCGACACGCTCTCCGGGGGAGAGCAGCCCGAATTTCACAGAGATAAGTCTATGTGACTATAAAAATACCCAAAACTAATACCAAATAAATTTCACTTTTTATGTATTTATAGTTGTCTTGTTTTTCATTTGGTGGTGGCATTCTTTTCAAACAGATAGGTCTCCATTTCTGAAGCATGTTGCTTGGGGCACTGGCTTACGGAAG
>CM065705.1:21649353-21653350 GCA_017654935.2 Phymorhynchus buccinoides
GGACGCTACACACGCACACCGCACACCGCACACACACACACACACACACACACACACACACACACACAAACACACAGCCCAAAACCATACTCTCATTTCGATTCTTCTTCTTCTTCTTCGTTCGCTCAGTTTCCTGTCATATGAGTCGTAGACGCGTCATGCTGCCGTTATGCGCCTAACTAAGAAATAGTTAGGCCCAGCATGTCCGACTTCGGCTGAAGAAATCTTTGTAAGAATTTATAGAAGAAAAAAAGGCAGGAGAATGGACCAGTAAGATAATAGAAAGATAGCAGATGACAGTAAGCAAAGGGAAAAGGCAGAGTCAAAGAGAGTGATGGATTAGAGGAAGCTAGCAAGCACAGAACTTCCAGAAGGTGGGGGAACTATTTGTACGAAAGACCCCCCGGTATCCCCACAGGGGGATTTCGATTCTATAACACTATACACTTTCCCCACTTAAAAAGTAAAAGCAAAAAAACCTACAACAAGTGCAACTCCGAGCGGCTGCAAAGTCCCCTCGCAGCATCGCCGGCTACTCCGAAATCGAAATGTGTCGGTTGTACACATACATAAAAACGCATCAAAACAGCACGTAGCTACATAAAAACGCATCAAAACAGCACGTAACTGAATAGTTTTTTTTATATAAATTATAGCCTTGGGGTTCGGACCCGTGATTTGAGCGCGCGCGATCATGCGCACACGAGCGCACAGAAAAATTCATGACAACTGTATTATAGACCATTCATCAAGAAATGTTGTGAAAAAAACTGCATTGAAATACATGCCAAACTTCGCGAGATATTAGCGATTATGTGTTTCGGGGTTTGAACCCCGTAACTGGCGCGACCTTGACCTTAATGTAAAACTAAATACATCAGTGGATAGCTTGCATCTTGGCAAACTAGTATACCAAATTTGATGAAGATAGACTGAATAGTTTTTGAGAAAAACGGACGAATAGCCGGACGGACGGACGGAGGCACGCCGGACAGACACCGGACGGACCAGACAAAAACAATAGCTCCCCGAACCTTCGGCTCGGGGACTAAAAACGGGCATACATTTATAAACAACTTAAGGTCTGTGTACACGTCAACACTATTCACGACTGATTGTGTTGCCATGGGGAAATAGAACTATCTTGTGAATAATTGAACCCTTTCGCCGCCAGCCATTTTTCAGCCAAAATTTTCCATTAAACTTATCGGAGTTGGCAATAAGCGCGCATCGCTCATAAGACCGCGCTCTCATTTGCAAGATAGGTTAGGGATAGGGTTAGGGATAGTTAGGGATAGGGTTAGGGTTAGGGTTAAGAATAGGGTTAGGGATAGGGTTAGGGTTAGGAATAGGGCTAGGGATAGATTTAGTCCTAGTCCACCCGTCTCAAAAACAACTTCGATGGAATTTATTTTAGTTTTGTTTTATATTAAACAGATTTTTAGAATAAACATTCGTGAAATTAGTTACATCTCTGTGTATGTCTGTATATATGTGTGTTAGCAAACCTCGATGATAAAAACTGAATGCGCTCATTTAGGACAGAAGCGATGCGCTCAATTACGACAGAGGGGATGCGCTCATTTCGGACTACATGTATGCGCTCATATGAGCCGGAAAAAGTTGATGCGCGTTTATCGACAATAGAAAAATGCGCGCTTATCGTATGCAGCCCAAAAGAAAGGAAAACTTTGTTCCTTTTCCACGCTTAGTGTAATTTGTGTTGCAGCCAATTCCGAGTAACTTCAAGACATTTTTAGAGAGTAACCACGTATAAGCATTTTTGCTTGTTGTACTCTTATTTAAATGTTGTTGCTGCTTTATATTGTGTAATTCGGAATAACACTGTTTAAAGCTACAAAGTATCTGAAAAAATCAAAAATCATTTAAAACCAACCCAAGGATCACTTTCCTTATTCACTTAATTACGTGTGGAAAGGTCACAACCATTTTCATTCGACTTGGTTGGATGGTGTGAGGCGGGTTTGATTTGGTTTGAACAAATCTTTATTCCTTTGAAAACGATCAAACAAAAAGACAATTAGGGCAACAACAAGCTCGAACTTATACCGCCGGAGAGAGAGAGAGAGAGCAGAGAGAGAGAGAGTAGAGAGAGAAGAGAGAGAGAGAGAGAACGAGAGAGAGAGATAGGGAGACAGACAGAGAGAGATGAGAGAGAGAGAGAGATACAGAGAGATATATAGAGAGAGATACACAGAGAGAGGCAGAGAGAGAGAGAGAGAGTCAGACAGACAGACAGGCAGACCGGGACAAAGACAGATACATTAAATTAATTAACATCATAGTTGCACAATTGATTGAAAAGATGGAGACTGCATTTTAAACCAAGTAATGTAATGATTAACAAAATTAAAGGTATTATTAATCATTATCGTTTAGAAACTTATTACAACTGTGGATACAAAAGGAGAATTTAAGAGCAAACAAAATAGAAATAATAATGATATTTTTTTTTTAAAAAATCAATCAATCAAATTTACAAATTTGTGATTTTTGGAGAGACCAAGGGGAAACAAAACAGCTTTGATTTGACGCTAGCCTGAAGAATGTTAGCCCAGAAGCCCAGAATAGTATCAACTCTACCTAACTATCGCTGCCTCCCTCTGCCTCCTCTGCTTAGTATTATTTTGTCGTTGAAAACCATCCCAAACAAGAGCAGTTGTTGTCAGTGGTCAAAAAAACAATCCATCATAACCCCACAACCCAAAAAAAACGACCCCCCAGTCAAAAACCACCGTCATCAACCCAAAACCAGCCCCCGCCCTGGCTTATGGCGCGCTAGGAATAAAAACGTTTCAGCTGAAAGCAAACTAAGTGATTTTAATTTCATTAATGACAACATACAATTCGGCAAAGGAACAATCTTAAAAAAGTGGACCTTTGAACGGGGATGAGAATTTTTTTTTTGTTTGGTTGCAATGAAGACACGTCGATAACCCCCACGCAGTCGGAGATCACCACCAAAAGACAGAAAGCATTTTTCCAAGGACTGAACGCCGCCTCACCGACAATGGATTTCACTCCCAAACAAAACGTTTACCCTGGTTTCCTAGAAATCAATCCGTAAAAAAACGTCGATTCCTCCTTGGCGGAGACGCCTGAGAGAGTAGCCATTTTGGATGCGGTAGGTGGAGGTCACTCATTGTGGTTGAAGCATTTTTTTTTTTTTTTTTGTAGTGCAGTAAAAAAAAAAAAAAGGAGGTATTTCCTTTGTGAACGAAACTACTCCCTTTTGGTATAAAAGCTGTAATAACCGATTTTTTTTAAATAATAAAAAGGTTTTGTATTGCGAAAATATCGTGCAAAACGATTTGGTCTAAAAACTCAGCTAGAGCCCATTGGAAAAGAGAAGGCACATGAAAGAATTTGACTTCCAGCAACTCCGCCAAGGAAAAATCGCCGATTTAACTGTTTGATTTATAGGAAACCAGAGCAAAAATGAGTGTTCCGATCCTTTGAAAAGGCTGTCTTTCCCTGGTGATCTCGACGTGTTCTTGAAAAAAACCTCATGCCATCAGGCCGCTTAACATTAAAAACACTCCAACCAGCGTTAGGTTTTTTGTGTCAAAGTTAAAAAACCAACCCACCCACCAAAACAACTATATTTGTAAATCATAGTTGGAAAACGTATTCACTTAGACGTCCAAGGCTAAACGAGTATATTCTAAAAGTGTACGTGTGTGTGTGGAAAAAGAAAGCAAAAACAGTGAAATGTAACGCATGGGGTTGGGGAGGGGGGGTGGGGTAGGGGAGGGGGGGGGAGGCAATTGGCCGCTGGTGGGCGTTATGTGGGCAATAGCAGGCTCATCGTTGACAGCAAATATCGGTGTGTGGGGGTGTCGGGGGGGGGGGGGGGGGGGGGGGGGGGGTGGGGGGGGGGGGGGGGGGGGAAAAAAAAAAAAAAAAAAAGAGTGCAAGGAAGGGGGGGGGGGGGGGGAAAAAGTTGGACGGAAGCGATGAGGGAGGGGAGGGAGGG
>CM065705.1:21658850-21688850 GCA_017654935.2 Phymorhynchus buccinoides
CATAAGAGCGCATCCCTTCTGCCGATAAGAGCGCATGTAGGCCGCTGATTGCCAACTCCGATTTGTATCATTGCAATTCTGCGTACCCAGGTATTCCTTGTTTTTCAGATAGGTTAGGGATAGGGTTAGGGATAGTTAGGGATATGCTTAGGGATAGGGTTAGGGTTAAGAATAGGGTTAGGGATAGGGTTAGGGTTAGGAATAGGGTTAGGGATAGGCTTAGTCCTAGTCCACCCGTCTCAAAAACAACTTCGATGGAATTTATTTTAGTTTTGTTTTATATTAAACAAAATTTAGAATAAACATTCGTGAAATTAGCTACATACGTGACAATCTGTGTATGTCTGTATATATGTGTGTTAGCAAACCTCGATGATAAAAACTGAATGCGCTCATTTAGGACAGAAGCGATGCGCTCAATGACGACAGAGGGGATGCGCTCATTTCGGACTACAAGCACGCGCTCATATGAGCCGGAAAAAGTCGATGCGCGTTTATCGACAATAGAAAAATGCGCGCTTATCGTATGCAGCCCAAAAGAAAGGAAAACTTTGTTCCTTTTCCACGCTTAGTGTAATTTGTGTTGCAGCCAATTCTGTGTAACCAAAATATTTAGTGAGTAACCATGTATGAGCATTGTTGCTTGTTTTACTCTTATTTAAATGTTGCTGCGGCTTTATTGTGTAATTCGGAATAAAACTGTTTAAGCCAAAGGATCTGAAAAATCAAAAATCATTTAAACCAAACCCAAGGATCACTGTGGAAAGGTCACAACCGTTTTCATCCGACTTGGTTGGATGGTGTGAGGCGGGTTTGATTTGGTTTGAACAAATCTTTATTCCTTTGAAAACGATCAAACAGAAAGACAATTAGAGCAACAACAAGCTCGAAGCTTATACCGGAGAGAGAGAGAGAGAGAGAGAGAGAGAGAGAGAGAGAGAGAGAGAGAGAGAGAGAGAGAGAGAGAGAGAGAGAGAGAGAGAGAGAGAGAGAGAGACAGAGAGAGACAGAGAGAGACAGAGAGAGACAGAGAGAGACAGAGAGAGAGAGGCAGACAGACAGACAGGCAGACCGGGACAAAGACAGATACATTAAATTAATTAACATCATAGTTGCACAATTGATTGAACAGATGGAGACTGCATTTTAAACCAAGTAATATAATAATGAACAGAATTAAAGGTATTGTTAACCAATATCATTGGAAAACTTATTACAACTGTGAATACAAAAGAAGAATTTAAGCGTGAACAAAATAGAAATAATAATAATAATAATTATAAAAAAATCAATCAATAAATTTACAAATTTGTGAATTTGGGAGAGACCAAGGGGAAACAAAACAGCTTTGATTTGACGCTAGCCTGAAGAATGTTAGCCCAGAAGCCCAGAATAGCAACTGCCTCCTTTGCTTAGTATTATTTTGTCGTTGAAAACCATCCCAAACAGTTGTCACCGCCCTGGCTTGATGCGCGCTATACGTTCAGCTGAAAGCAAACTAAGTGATTTTATTCATTAATGAAACATACAATCGCAAGGACAATCTTAAAAGTGGACCTTGACGGATGAGATTTTTGTTGTTGCAAGAACCACGTCGAGATCACCAGAAAGACAGCATTTTCAAGGAACTGAACACTCACTTTGCTCTGGTTTCCTAGAAATCAAACCGTCAAAACGGCGATTCATCCTTGACGGAGATGCCGGAGAGAGAAGCCATTTTGGATGGGGTGGGTGGAGGCCGCTCATTGTTGTTGAAGCATTTTTTTTTTTAATTTGGAGTGCAGTAAAAAAAAAAAAAGGAGCTATTTCCTTTGTGAGCGAAACTCCTTTTGGTAAACTGTATACACATTTTTTTTAAATAATAAAAAGGTTTGTATTGTAGAAATATCGTGCAAACGATTTGGTCTAACTCAGGCGACCATTGGAAAAGAGAAGGCACATGAAAGAATTTGACTTCCAGCAACTCCGCCAAGGAGGAATCGCCGATTTGGCAGGTTTGATTTCTAGGAAACCAGAGCAAAGTGAGTGTTGCGATCTCCGTAAAGGGTGTTTTCCTGGTGATCTCGACGTGTTTCTTGGAGAGAAAAAAACCTCATCCATCAGGGTGCCCCTTTAACATTAAAAAAAAACAAAAACCAGCGTTAGGGGGTTTTTTAAAGTTAAAAAACAACCCAAACCCACCAAAACAATATATTTGTAAATCATAGTTGGAAAACGTATCAACCTTAAGACGTCAAAAACTAAAACGAGTAGATTCTAAAAGAGTGTGGAAAAGAAAGCAAAAAAACAGTGAAAAGGGAACCATGGGTTGGGGGGGGGGGGGGGGGGTAGGGTAGGGGGGGGGGGGGGGGGGGGGAGGCATTGGCGCTGGTGGGCGTTATGTGGGCATAGCAGGCTCATCGTTCACATGCAAATAGCGGTGTGGAGGAGGGGGGGGGGGGGGGGGGGGGGGGGGGGGGAGTGTGGACAAAAACTCATTACGGTCGCCCCTGTCTCCACAGAGACACACGGACAACTCCTTCAACCTGCTCCCCCAAACTTTGCTTTCCTTTTTTTCACCCCCCCCCCCACCCCACCCCCCACCCCCCACCCTTCGCTCTCCCGATTTATCTTTCCCCCCCCGCTGCCCGCCCCCCCCCCCCCCCCCCTCCTTGGTGGTTTTGTTTGTGGCACAAGCCACAAACCTATAACTCACTTTGTCGATCTGTCTGTCTGTTGCTCTGTCCAAAATTGTCGCACTTCAAAGTGAGGCTCCAAAATTGTCGCACTTCAAAGTGAGGCTGCACTTCAAATCGAGGCTGCTCTTTAAAATGATGTTTCGTTTTCAATTGTCGCACGCCACAAACGATTGCGAATCCGCGCTTGTTTTGACATGCGTCTAAACTGAGGCCGTTCGCCAGAGATCAGATAGACCTACAGAAGCCATCTTTTTTATTTAACTGGGCCTGACGAAGGTCTAATTTTCAATATTGTTCGCACAATCGAAGTTTGCCCTTCGTTTTGCTTCTCTTTTATGAGACATTCCTAATTGTAGCCCATTCCCTTGCCGTACATAGCCCTATCCTGACCGTAAGTTCAAACATGGTTCTAACCCTAATAGTTATGGAGCTCCGGCCGGGCTGGAATATTGGTAATATTGTGCACATGTGGCAATGCCTTGCCCAGGGTACATTCCCATCTTTTGACCAAGAGGATCGTAGCGGGGCAGTTGGCAACAGGGAAAGGTCCTCGATCAAAGGTCAGCTAACCCCTTTGGCTGCATGCTGGATCCAGCGCAAAATAAGGTCACCGGCTCTTTGCTTTGAAAGTCATAGTCACTCCCCAAAAGACAACACTATACCACTATTTTTCTTTCTTCTTCTTCTTCTTCTTCTTCTTCTTCTTCTTCTTCTTCTTCTTCTTCTTCTTCTTCTTCTTCTTCTTCTTCTTCTTCTTCTTCTTCTTCTTCTTCTTCTTCTTCTTCTTCTTCTTCTTCTTCTTCTTCTTCTGCGTTCCCAGAGAGATTCTCTCATAATGGGTAAGGTACGTATGTGTCCGGTTTTCAGTTTTCAATGGTCTCCCCGCTGCGTACGGCCGACACACTCCGATTTTGGAGGAGCTCAAAGGAGAACAATTATTATTTGGAAGATTTGTTTTGAATAAAACAAAAGGCCGCACCCTTTAGGACCCTCAATCTCAAAGTCTGCTTATTTCAGTTGTAAGAAAAGAACCCTAGGCTGATCTTAACCCAGGGCCGGACCAAATGGTTCGCCGGGAGTCCAGGGACCTACATAGGTTCCGGTTTAAGGGGGAGTGATTTTGCGGGGATCCAGGGGACAAAGCTATCAAAGCCAAAATCAAGCCATTTTCGCTGCAAATATTATATTTATCGCGGTCCTGGTGCGGGCCATGGCAATAAGGTTTTTGACCTTATATCAAAAATAAACTAATATAGATCTGATAGTCTTAGATAACATAGAACTATAAATCAAAGTTTAATAAACTTGATCAAAACAAATTTTTCTTCTAAAAACAACTTTATTAAAGAAAAACTTTTTCTCCCCTTCTTCTAACCAAAAATCAATAGTAATCCCATATGGCTTAGGCCGGGAGGACGTAAAACAAACTTCTCCATTTTCGCTGGGAGTCCAGGGAGCTACATAGGTTCCGGCTTAACCCTTTCACCGCCGATGTCGCATTTTTGTACCACACCGGTTTACTACCCACGTCACTGAAAGGCATCAAATCAGGGCCTGTTATCCAAAGACCCTATTTTCTTAATTTTGGGAGGTAAGGATAGGCCTGATGTCATACATGTCACAGAGGAATTCCCAATATTGCAGATACTTTCTTTCTCTTCCCAGTGTAAGTTTAATGGCAATTTTTGGCTGGAAATGACTGGTGGCGAAAGGGTTAAGGGGGAGTGATTTTGCAGGGGCCCGGGGGACAAAACTATTAAAGCAAAACTCGAGCCATTTTCTTACTGTTCACCCTTGTATAAGGCACATGCTTGGGGCAGAGAGGTGGGGGGAGGGTGGGGGGTCCGGAAACCAGGAACCCCCTTCGATCCGATCCCTTTCTCCAGAATGTGCAGAATGTTGCTTCTCAGTGAAAATCTTCCACGCGAACATTTTGAGGACGTGGGGTCGGGCAGGGTCGGTAGGGGTGGGTAAAGTACCAGAAATCTGGCCCACTATCGATCAGAAAGCAAGGCATAGGGGAAGACGGGGTAAAAAGCCCATGGGCGGGTAAGAAGCCCATGCCAATTATCTCATGAAATAAAGCATGGGCTTCTTACCCGTCCATGGGCTTTTTTTTTTAACCCCGTCTTCCCCTATACATGCAGCTGAGACTTCTTGGAACTGAGGACCCCTCCTTGCAGTGTTGTTGTTATTGTTGTTGTTGTTGTTGTTACAATGGGGGGGGGGGGGGGTAGGTGTGTTGCACAGTGATTTACACTGACAGGGGAGCCTCAATGAGGACAGACAACTCGGCTCGACTCCTTGACTCAATTACCTCCCCTCAGATTGGCCGCGCGGAAGCCCCCTTCTATTCACCCTCCTTTCCTCGCTGGGATTGAAGGAGGGGTGAGGACGAAGGAAGAGACTGATGATGGAGGGTGGACGGGGGTGGGGTGGGGGTGGGGGGGGGGGGGCGGTTCCCCCCCGAGGGGACGGACGGGCAGGGGGGGGGGAGCGGGTGGGGGGGGGGGGGGGGGGGGGGGGGGCGTGGCCCGGACCACTAGTAATGAAGCGAGAGCGATTAAAACGAGCAATGTAATTGTCTCTTTCCCGCTCGCGCTCGGCAAACATGGCGGCGCGCTGGGCCCGTAAAAAACACCTCGAGGCTCTCTCAGGGGAGAGCACTAAGCATAGCACCCTGCGCCGTGTGCGCTTCATTTTCCTGGCTACAAGCAGCTTCTGCTTCCATCTTCCCCTTTTTGTAGTATGTTTCTTTCTTGGCTCAGCATATTCTAATCCCCTTTCTTCTTCTTCAGTCTCCAACCTCTTCCTTCAGAATCTCTTATCTATTCTATTCCTCTTTTCCATCCGGGGGTTAGACTCGTGACAGGCTCATTCAGAAACATGCACAGTGTGGTCCGTGGGTTGCCGAAGCGTCTGTGCTTTTCTGAAATGCTGAAAAGAGAGAGAGAGAGAACAAACTAGAAAGCAGAAAGAAAGAAAGAAAGAAAGCCAAGACGAACAAACATTAATTTTAGCGATCCCCCTTTTTTTTCAATCTATGTACGTAGAAAACAAAAACACTGTGGCATATTTTACTGGCTAAAATGGTGGACAAATTGCCCCCACCCACCCCCACCGCACCCCCCTCCCAAAAAAAGGGTAAGGGAATAAAGAAGGAAAGAAAGAAAACGAACAAAGACTTAACTGTATGATTGCCTCCGCCAAAATTAGAAGGTCGTTTGGCTTGTTTATTTTTCTTACGTTTAGCTGTACTAAAAAATAACAAATAAAGTTAACAGAATAAGACCGGGTTCACATTAGACGCGTAAGTTCCGTACGGTAAACCCTAAATAAGTGGAAGAAAGAAGGATAAAAGTGTACGCATAATAGAGGGGAAATTCGGACACGTGCGCAAATCTTTTCCCTTCTTTGTTTCACTTATGTATGGATTGCGCACGGGTTTCCGCATGGAATATCCGCTTATGTGTGTACACGGCCTAAGTTTGATGACTATTTTAATGATATTGTATTAAGGGGATCAACCAAATTCATTATTGTATTTGGAGTAATATATATTTTTTTCAAAGTTAAAAATCACGCGAAGTTTACTCCATGACAATGAAGCGTATTGCAAAAAGCCTGAAGACAAACGGACGGCTCTCTCTCATTTACAGTGCACCTACTCTATCAGTCTCGGAGACCCCCCTCCCCAACGAAATATATGTTTTATGTCCTCTTGGTCTACACTTAGTCCATATGGGACATACAATCAAAAGACTCGAGTTACAAAGTAGGAAAGGGTAAAAAGTGAGTTCAAAGCTAAACTCCGAACTAGTTCAAATTATTGCTTTAAAATATGTGGTGATCTTAGGAAACGAACGACAATTGTGTTTTACGTCCTCTCGGTCTGGAACAGACACATATGGGACATTTGTAGATACAAAGATGGTGGGAACAATACTGGAGGCAATACCCGGAGGCAGTGCAACTCCAGTAAAGTCCATATTTTTTTTTAGCAATACAGATAGGTGTAGCGGTAACCACGCCTCAGTTAAACCTCATCGGCTATGGTACCGCCACAAGATATAGTATTATATAATGAGGCTGATGAGGTGATCTTAGGAGACCGTAGATGGGCTTTTTATTTCGTAATAAGTAAAGATCTTAGTTATCCATGCCTCAGTCGTGATTACCAGTTATGAGCTTGCTTCCTCCCGGGATTAACCCTTTCACCGCCATAGTCGCATTTTAGCACCACAGTGATTTAACACCGTTGTCACTAAAAGGCATCAATCAAATTGGGGTCTGTTATCCAAATAATAATAATAATATATAATAATTTTAGTACATTTATATAGCGCTTTACCTCAGATGAGCCCAAAGCGCTTTACAATCAATTATTCATCAACAGATATAACAAAAAACAACATTCAAGAGTGACACCAACCACCAACAGTGCATATGCAAAGCAAACTCTCTCTCTCTCTCTAAAATTACACACACACGCACACACACTCACACACGCACACGCGCGCACGCACACACACACACACACACGCACACACAAACACACACACACACACACACACACACACACACACACACACACACACACACACACACACACACACACACACACACACACACACACACACACATAAACACACATTATTATTGACGCCAACTCGTTCATACCCCATTCGGTAAGTCACAGCAACTGAGCCGCATGGACTGACCACATACACCAACACGTAACATACACAAACACCCTCACACACAACGTACGCACGCAGACAGAAACACAGACACGCACACAAACACACACACATGCGTGCACACACAACCCACAAAACCAAAATACACACAAGCACATATTCATGCTCTCACACACACACACAACACACACACTCACACACACACACACACACACACACACACACACACACACACACACACACACACACACACACACACACACACACGCACACACACGCACCACAAAACACAGCACAAACCTCTTAAATTAATCTTCCCTCACGTGCACACTACGATAGACAACTATCCAAAGACCCTATTGTCTTAGTCTGGGGAAGTAAGGATAGACCTTATTTTATATATGTCACAGAAGAATCCCCAATACTGCAGATGGCTTTTGTTCTCTACCCAGGTAAATTTAATGGACATTTTTTGCTGGAATATGGCTGGCGGTGAAAGGGTTAAAAGTTTCAGGGCCCTGAGTTAAAAACAACAATGATATAATGAGGTACAAATAAAAACTAGGCCAGTAAGGACCCTCCCCTCCATTCCAAGTGGAAGAAGAGTTGTGTCTTGGCGTTCAGCCGGTGGCGACCCTTCCTTTCCCCTTTCCTTCATGCTGCCGGTCTCTCTGTTGTTGGTTTTTGTCCCACACAACACGCATCTTTAACCTCCGACCTGACCTTATTAGGCCTTTGATCTGACCTAATTAGGCTTAGGCCGGGATCAGACCCTCCTCCCCCACCGTAGATCACCCCCCTCCCTCCTCACCCACCACCCTCCTCCCCCCTCCCCACCCCGGCTACCCCGCCACACACACACACACACACACACCACACACACAGCCACCCCACCACAAAAAAAAGCCAGCGCCCCAGAACAGACCGTCAGTCATCAGACAGTGTCGTCCTCAACGGGGGGTCCACCTTTCACCCCAACGCCCCCACGCCCCCCCCCCCCCCCCCCCCCGCCCCCCCCCACCCCCACTCTCTATCTCCCCCGACACTCCCTTCTGTCCAGAATGATGTCCAACTCTAAACCCGATGCCACTCAATTGCACCACATTTTGTAACTGCCCCTATACTGGATTGCGCCCGTTGTGCTCACCAATTGCGCCCGGCGAAAAATTCGCAATAATGGCTTTTATCTTTAGATAGTCCATTGACGCATTATTGAACATAATTGTGGAAACTAATAACTTGTTTCAAGAAAACGACTGCTGAAATATAATAAAAAGCATAATCCCCATTTGACATTATTTGCAGTCTTTTTTTAATACAAGTTCTTAGTTTAGGCAATAACATCAATAATAAGTCAATGGACTATCTCAAGATATCTATTGTCCTCCGCTGACAGGGCCCCGACATTAGTCTGTTCAATTAGTTTGCGGAACACGGAACACACGAGAATGTTATTGAGGATTCATGCATGCTCATTCAGAACAACATACGAAAACACGAAGTCTACGATGCAAAATCGTAAGCGGTTTATTGAGGAATCCCTCGATTTTCATTGCAAAATAATTATTTATAAAAGACATTTAAACACAACACAACGCACGCACACGCACACACACACACACACACACACACACACACACACACACGCACACACACACACACACACACACACACACGCACACACACACACACACACACAACAACAACACCACACACAACACACACACACACACACACAAAACACACACAACACACACACACACACAAAACACACACAACACACACACACACACACACACACACACACACACACACACACACACACACACACACACACACACACAATAAGCATGCTCTTGAAGTTCAACATAATAGACAATTAAAACATAAAGAGCACAGATGTTTCCCGCATGGATTTCTGTTTTGTGGCGCCACATACAGCAATCGTACCCAAGCAAACCCTGTAGCTACGGGGCCCTTTCAGGGATTTCATCTTATTAAATTCTATTGCCGGTCCCGTACTCACAGGCGCAATAATAGGGCATTTGCCACGTGAGGGCGACATTGAATTTCACCGAGTTGAATTTAGAGAGTTGAATTAGAAAGGTCAGCGTAACTCGGGCAGAACGAGTGCGGGCAAATTAGTAGTCTAGTAAAGAGAACGAACACTCGTGGCAAATGCCCTATTGACGTACGTACCCAGGGAGGCGCAATTGTCGATTGTTCATCGAGGAGCAATTGAGTGGTAACCCTCTAACCGTTTCTCCACAGTTCTGGTATAGCTCTTCCCTTGGACTACTACCACTATACTAGTAGAGAGGATAGAACTCCAAAGTTTTCGCGGGGCTTTAGGTTGTAGGATGATGGATGCGCGGCGGTGCGGCGAGCAGCACTGAATCATGGACAGTTGGTACCGGAAGTGACGTGAGGTCCCGGAGTGAATCATGGGACGGTGCGAGGGGGGAAGTCACCGTGGGAGGGGGTAGGATAGAACGGTACTGTCCTCTAGAGAAAGGGACCATCGTGTACCCTCCCCAACCCCTCAAAGTTTTGCGTTGACTTATTTTATTTGTTTGAGAAGCAACATTTTGCCTTTTTTTTTTTTTTGGGGGGGGGGGGAGGTAGGGATAGGGTTAAGATCAGTCTAGGACCACTTTCAAGATAAAACTGAAAGAAGCAGACTTTGAGATTGAGGGTCGTAAACAGGAGGAGGTGTGTGTGACTAAACTGCATCTTTGCCGGGCAAAGGAACTGTGACTAGAATTGGAGGGCTGTATGGTTTTGGTTGGTTCGTGCGAGGGTGGTTTATGAGGGTGGGTGGGGTGGGGGGGTGGGGGTGAACAGGGAAGGGAGAGGGTGGGGGTGGGGGGGTGGGTGGGTACCACGGTGGCCCCGCGGACCTCGGGCGTCCCTGGCGGGGGGTCTGGCAAGTGGCGATTCCAGCCCCCGAGCTGGTCTAGGGTTTCCCGGGGGCTGACCCATTGGAGTGACGCAGATTTCACAACTGTCACATCCCCTTGTCTCCCCTGTCTGTTATAGCAAAGGGGCCTTTGCGGTTAGAGTAAGGCGATACATCACCCCCCTTTTCCGATTGCCCCTCCTCCTCCGCCTCCCCATACACCACCACCCTCCTCCACCATCATCCCACCCCACCCCACCACACCCCATCTCACTCGATCCCTTTCGCCCAGGCCAGTCTGTATGTAGCCCTTAATGTTGAACGCGGCCTGGGAAAAGATGGTTTAATTTCTCGAAAACCCATTTCCATCAGCGACTCTCCCCGTTGACTTTAAAGGGGAGGGGAAATGGGGCTAGGACCCACTTCTCTCCACCACCATTCCGGTATTCATGTTTTGAAAAAAAAGAAAAAGAGTGGCGCTGCGCTTGCGGCGACGCGCTCTCCGGGTGAGAGCAGCCCGAATTTCACTGAGATAAGTTTCTAGTTCTGTGACTAGAACATACGAAATTAAAATTTTTTGAATAGGACAACCTTTATTTGGGACAACCTTTATTAAAGTTCTCTTTTCCATTTCGATTTCAGTGTATCATTTCATGTATCATTTCACAGGGATAGGTTTCTAGTTATGTGACTAGAACATACGAAATATATATATTTTTTAAATGCTCCCTCTTTGATACAACATTTTAAAGTTCTTTTTTCCATTTCGATTTCAGTGTAGAGTCCGAATGTTATATGTCGCCTAAGATGCTACAAAAAATAATAGAAAAAAAAACCAGCTTGTTTTTTTTGTTTTTTTTCATGTTAAAAAATTAAAGGCACCTTATGATCTTCTTCACAATGTTATATCCTCTTAAATTATTTTGGAGTGCATGACAGGAATCTTAGCATATTGTTAAGCACAATCATTTGATATAATAATTATATTAGACAACGTTTCAGTGAATCTAAAGTTAGGAAGTAAAAAAGAAAGGAACTGAGGAGAAAGGACTATAACCACAAACACACGTATTCAGACCTGGTCTTGCCAGGTACCTCCAGGATCTGCTCCAAGCACTGAATGATGGTTGTGGTGGCTGGTTGATGGTTCCTCTCGCATGCGATCTTTGTAGCTGAGCGGACGTTAAACCCAACTTTCATTGAGGACTGTAACCACAGAGTGTAGCATTGTTAAGCTCCGTGCAATAACGCTGTAGTACTCAGTGCCATCTTTGCTCTGTTGCAGGAGAGAAGCCCTACAAGTGCACGCACTGCCACAAGGCGTTCAGCCAGAGCTCCAACCTCATCACCCACTGCAGGAAGCACACGGGCTTCAAGCCCTTCGAGTGCCGCACGTGCGGCAGGTCCTTCCAGCGCAAGGTGGACCTGCGCAGGCACGCGGAGACCCAGCACGCGCAGGTGACGTCACCACCGCCCACAGTAAGGGACGCTACTCCGCTTTCGCAGCAACCCCGGGCAAGGGACGGTACCGGGATATCGTCTAAGCCGCGGCCTAATTCCCCGACAGATGGCGAGAGGTCTTTCTGCTGCTCCCAGCCCCCCGGGGAGAGTCACCTTGTGTCTCGGATGCCTGCCAAGAGCTTGAGCCAGGTGTCCCCTCCTCTGTACAGGGAGGTGGCGAGCTCTTTGAGGATGCAGGTGTCTCCGGGGCAGATGCGGTGCTATTCTCAGCGGTCCTCGCCCATGGACTGCAGGGGGGACGTCCTGCCCGCGGCTGGATGCGGCGGGGACCTACCTGACAGCTCTTCCCCTTTCCCTTCCACGACGCCGTCCTCCCGGGCCTTGGGTTTCCCTGTGTCTTCTCCTACGGGCACGACGAGCTCTTACTTCCAGGTACGTTTTCACGATAAGGCGTCGCCTTTACCCGGTGATGAGTCTCTCGACGTGAACGCGTTGGCGTCCTCTCCAACGAAGGCAGGACAGCGGGAAGAACTTTTCTGCGACGAGGAAAACGGCGGCGGTGGAAAAGATGACGAAACGAACCCCGTGACAGACAGAGCCAAAGAGAATGGAGAGAATTATGATTATGATGATGACGACGACGACGACGATGATGATGAAGAAGAAGAAACCAGTGAAGAAGTGGACGTGGTGAGCTCAGACAATCCGGAATTCTATCCCATCCCTGGCTGTCAGCAAAGCGAGGGTGCTTTGGTCTCCGGTCCGCCGTCTCCAACCATGGCCGCAGCTCGGGAGAAGTCACCGCTACCCGGAGGTCCTGATGGTCACGGCGCGCCCCCGTCCTCCCCTAGCCAGGCCCCCTGGTCAGCAGCAGCTAGCCAGGCCGGTGGTCAGAGTTCGTCCACGCCGACCAAGCTGTTCCGACCTTTCAAAGACTGCCCCAACGGGTCTTATGAGGAGTCCGCAGTCCTGGGTAATAGCGGAGGGTCTCCACCCCCACCCCCGGGGCAGTACGACGAGAGTAAGAGGGTGCAAGTTTTAGCGTCGTCCGCTGATCACCAGTCTCATCGCCATCCTTCCTCTCTGACGGATCCTTCCAGGATGACCTCTTCCTCTTCCACTCTCCCCTCCGCTGCCAAAGCTCCCACTCACCAGACGCAACCCTTGGACTTGCAAGTGAAAAGCCTGCCTACGTCATCGTGCCCGTGACGTCATGCTATGACGCAAGGACATTCGTTTACATTTTAGCCCGTTCGTCGTTCTACATTTTGCTGGTTCACTGGTCCCCAGATACACAGCGCGTGGCAGGGACCTATAAAACGACACGACATTTTTTTTAAAAAGGAATCAAATGCTTAGACTTGAAACTTGAGGATGTGCCCCCCCCCTACCTATCTCGGTTAATTCTATTTTTCCGTTATTGCCTTTCTTACCATACATAAAGCTGTATTTTAGGAACATTTTTAGCTAATAACCTTTTTGGAATGCTAACCCTAGCCCTAAACCTAACCCTACCCCCCACCCTATAAGACGGGAAAACGCAACGAACCACAACTGTGACAAATCGTGGTGTACTGCAGTACATAGTGGGGGGTAGGGTTAGGTTTAGGGCTGGGTTAGGGATAGGGTTAGTATTCCAAAAAGGTTATTAGCTAAAAATGTTCCTAAAATACAGCTTTATGTATGGTAAGAAAGGCAAAAACGGAAAAATACAATTAACCGAGAAATGCAGGGGGGGGGGGGGGGGGGGGGGGGCACATCTTTACCTTTCAAAAACCCACAACACCAACAACAATTTGAATGTCAATGAATCCAAAAGAACGAAATGTAAAAATGAAGTCATGAAAGTAATCCACCATCCACAGTGGAACTGCAGCCGACAAAAAGCAATGCTACGTTTGAATTGTACATTTTAGATTGTCAAAGATGCTATTGAACTGTTTGTTTAACTTAAATATCCATTCCTTTCCATTTACATTCATGTGAGTGATTGTGTAGACTATTGCGAGGTTGAATTTTTTTAATTTTATTATATAAACGCACCAGAGATTGTGGTGCGGGATATGCTCGAACTGCATCTATACATACGTTTGTTTGTTTGTTTATTATTAGTAAATATTCATGGGTGGAAAAGGCAAGCATCTAAATTTTACAGTATATAAATAATATTGAGTAACATTCCAAGAAAAAAAAAAAAAAAAAAAGTAGATGTCAATTTTTGGTGTTACATCGATGGACTGTTTGGTTACGAAATTTTAATTTTGTTTTTTAATTTTAATATTGGATATTGTTTTGGATTGAATTTGTACTTCAACTTCAAAGCTTGGGTTGTTGTTTTTTAAAGGGAGGGAGGATGGGGGGGGGGGGGGGGGGGGGGGGGGGGGCAGAGAATAGCTTGGGGAGCTGAACGGGTGTGAGCCTATATAATATGATTTCAATCTTTGTCATAATAAAATTTAAAAAATACATTTTTACTTGTGGTTCTCGTTAATTCGTTTTCTGGTATACTTGTTTTTGCAAAACACTTATTGACTGTGCGATATCAACTTGCTCAATTGATACCTCAAAATGAGTGCAAGAGGGAAAAGAGAGAGAGTGAGAGGCGGGTGGGGGTGTCAAGAGATGCTGAATCCTTATCGAAGATTTCGAACAGTTATAATAATGCTGTTATCAGTGCAATAGGAATTGTTCGGAAATGGTGTGTGGGTGGGAGTGATCTCGCCTAATTCAATCGATCAAACAGGTTAAGTTACTCTACCATCAGGTAAATCCCCAGCCCTCGCTTCGTGTGTTTGAGGAGACACACATCATGTAGAACGCAGTGCGTCACTTCTAAAATTGATGTAATTTATATTTTTACGTCACAGTTTGCAAGTTCTATCACTTTGTAGCAACTGGCCACCCCTTATTTTTCTATAAAAATAAAATGTTTGCAAGTCGCTGACTCGCATCCTGCGGTTTCAAGCTTCGACGCCATTGTTGCATTGTTGCTATGGTATTTGACCGAGTAATGGAGGTAAGCAACTCTAATTTTCACGAAGTGCTCTCCCCTATTTTTTTCTCTCAGAATATCGTCTGTTGACGACTCTAAATATTGATGACTTTGCAACTGAATACAGGGGTAATTTAATCAAATATAATACATGCAATGGAGATTTACCGAATATCAGTTGCAGCTACAGCGGAACCTCCCTTATAAGACCTCCCATTATAAGACTCCCTCCCTTGTAAGACCTGTTTTTCTCAGACATTACCCTTCTTTGTAAGTATTAACATTACCTCCCTTATAAGACCAAGTTCACACTGTGGCGGTACCATAGCCGATGAGGTTTAACTGAGGCGTGGTTACCGCTACACCTATCTATATTGTTAAAAACTCGGGACTTTACTGGTGTTGCACTGCCTCCGGGCATTGCACCCAGTATTGTTCCCAACATCTTTGTATTTACAAATGTCCCATATGTGTCTATGACCGAGAGGACGTAAAACATCATGTTCACCCTTATAAGACCTCATTTTGGATGATTTTTGAAGGTCTTTTAAGGGAGGTTCCGCTGTATTGTCAGTCTTTTTTGCTTTATTTCATAGCAAATGTAATCATAGCGTGGCTAGGAACCTAATTCTTAAGTTGTAAGCAAGAAGAGTAACGAATACTTGAAGTGATAAAAAACATCAAATAATTAAAATCAATTAAGAACAAAGCACCACTGGATGGAAGTTCAGTTTAACGTCGCGTATCGGCTTTCGCCATGTACGACGGGCTGAACAAACCAACCAGGGTATAAACAAAAAAATATGTTCCCGAATCACTGTCTTAGCCAAAAGGCCGAGAAGCGATCAGAATTGAAGCACCACTGGTGTATAGTAATTGTTCATATTTGTTTGTCTTGGATTTGCTCATTGCTGTAGTGACGTTTTTCTTGTTGTTGTTTTTCTTTCCTTCATGATAACGATTCTTGTGTTAAACTTATCGATTGTTTGCAATGAATGATGAAGTTCCATCCACTATGTACTGATAAACCTTGTTTTCTATTTGTTTTATTTTTCTTTTATGTGATTTTTGTTCATGTGTGTGTGTGTGTGTGTGTGTGTGTATGTATGTGTGTGTGTGTGTGTGTGTGTGTTGTTGTTCTTCAGTTTAACGTCCTTCCACTAAAAGTGATTCAGACAATATATTGTAGTTTGATGTTGGTGTGGTGAGTGTGAGTGGGTGTGTCTGTAAATGTGTGTAAGCATTAAAGTAAGTGATAGGATAGTGATGCAGACCTAATCATACCCCCCCCCCCCCCCCCCCCAAAGAAATTTTTTAAAAACAATTTACATTTAAAGAATATAACCGATAAATGAACAATGTTAAAGATACATACTAAGTGAACTACTTAATAAACATTTACAAACTGAATCAAGAACAGAATAATTGTTTAGAATACTGGGTAGAGACAATGGCGTCGATCCATCAATAAAACCATCAATACCCGAATTCTTGAAAAGTTCTCTTGCTAATGGACACTGAATCAGTAAATGACTGACACTCAAGGATTCACCACACATGCATTTAACATTAATACAGTATTTTGTTTTAAATGAATTCAAACGTAGTCTATGGATTAGATTTTCAATCTCCCTGGACGAGAAAGTAACACGTTTGTGTGTGTGTGTGTGTGTGTGTGTGTGTGTGTGTGTGTGTGTGTGTGCTTGTTTTTTTTTTTTTAAATGTGATTTTTTCATGTGTGTGTGTGTGTGTGTGTGTTGTGCGTGCGTACGCGCGTGCGTGTATATGTGTGTGCCTGCGTGTGTGTGCAAATGTTTGTGATCATTATGCACAAATAACACAAATAGCACAAAATGGACGACATGGCTTTTTCGTTTTTGCCATTTGATTTTTTTTTTACACCGCATGTAATGTTTAATATAAGATGCGTATGAAACATAATGTTGCTATGTATTTTGTTACTAACATAGTAGAACAAAATATTTAAGAAAATTTGTTGGATACAATTCCAAGATAAGTATGATATTGTGATGACAAGACAATTTCAGTTTTTTGGTGTTTTTTTCTCGTAAAACCTATTATTGTGTTATAGATTGCTAATTTTGAATCACAATGTCAACGATGTTAATAATCACTGCCAACGTCCTTAATACTAACTGTCACTGCCAACTGAGTTACTTGTTGTTTGCGGCGCATCCTATCTCTTTAAGCACTGACATTCCCTTAGAACTGAGCCCATGACACGTGACATATGTTAATGCTTATAATTATCATTTTCATATTTAACTAGCCGGGAAAGGGGCATCGTGTTTCTGTTCTTCTTTATTTGCACTGGTTTTTATTTAATGTTTTAATCTTGTTGTTGATTCATAATTATGAAAAATGTTGTTATGAAAAAGGAGAAGGTTTGTAATGTTGTATGAATTATGTGCATGCGTGCTTGTGGTTGTCATGCGTACATTCGCGTGTATGTTCGTGCATTTGAGTTAACCTAATTACTGTGTGTGCTTGCTCCGTGTGTGCTTGTGTGTGTGTTTGTGCGTGTGTGTTTGTGTGGAGAGAGAGAGAGAGAGAGAGAGAGAGAGAGAGAGAGAGAGAGAGAGAGAGAGAGAGAGAGAGAGAGAGAGAGAGACAGAGAGAGAGACAGAGAGAGAGACAGAGTGAGAGAGAAAACAATTGAACAAAGTTTTAATTCCTTTAGAGAGAGAGAGAGAGAGAGAGAGAGAGAGAGAGAGAGAGAGAGAGAGAGAGAGAGAGAGAGAGAGAGAGAGAGAGAGAGAGGAGAGAGAGAGAGATTTAGCTTAAACATTTAGAGAAACTTAAGCAAAATATAAATAACTATCAATTACATATTGAACAAATGCAAAAACAGCATAATTTCGTTTTTATCAGTATTCTTCTAAAATCCTTACATTCCTACAATTTGAGTGTTCATTGTGCATTCGTTTTGCACAGGAATAATTGTAATCATTATCCAAACATTTTCTTGTCATCTCTTTGAAATTAAAAGCAAAAGCATACCGCATTTCTGAATTTTGAAAAGCAGATATCTTATTTGTACAGGTTTCAAACTTACTCGGATACACGTTAGGCAATATTCGAAATGTTTTCTGTATGAGAGATGATGCATTAACAGAAGAACAACAAAAAAACCAATTTTGTTTTGGCTTATATTTTTATCTCAGCAGATTGTCCCACGTTTGACATGAAATGTTAATATTGCAAAGGAAGTTTTTGGTTTTTTCAACTGCTTTTATTGTATCATTGAACGATATTTCGAAAGTATGCTCTAATTCCTACATACAAAAGTAAAGCTATGCAACGTTTTTACCCTTACTTTAAAAAAAAAGATTATGAAAGAAGAGAATGAAATTACGAGGGGGAAAAAAAAGAACCTTTCACTGGTTTTATTTGTTATGAAGAAGAAAAGAAAAGGCAGCTTGAGACAATAATGATCAAATCGTATCGTTATAAGTTTATGCTTATGTCCCCCTTAACGTCCTCCGGCCTGGAACAGGCACATGTGGGACATATAAAGATAGTGGGACGATCCTGGAGGTACTGCAATACCAGGAAAGTCCCAAAGTGTCGGCCGTTTAGAGAGAACAGAAAATCACAGTCTATATATATAAAGTCTAGCCTAGCTGAGGAAGGAGATATACTGAGTTCCAACAGAAACGCGAATCGATTGCGATTGACCTACTCATCTTAAAGCACTAATAAGAGTATTTAGAGACCAACAATTAAGATTATCCTTTATAAATATGGAAGGTAAGATGTTAGGGAACAAGAAAATTCCCTTAACTCAAAATTGATTTTTTTTTAAATTAAAGAGATATTATTTTTAAAAATGTATGCCTGTTGTGAGAAACTAGCCCAGCGACTTATTATTAGCCCAGATCTCTAGGATAGCAACTGGTTCCACAGCTATCTGGAAGTCATGGTCGGAAATGCCAGATTGGTGTACATTGTAAGTGAATCGTTTTCTGTCGTCCAAACTTTGCTTCCAGATCAGAAGATTTAGCGCACGTACACATCAGACGCGGAATAACATTTTGACTTCACTTGACTTGACTTGAAACGCCACGCGGTTATCCGTAAATAAGTAAAAGAAAGAAGGGATTTTTAAAAAAACCTTATTTATGGGTGTTCCGCGTATGTGTGTACGCGCGCTTGGCCAATGCATTGGAGTGTAACTTTGTTTCCAGTGAATGAAATACCGGTTCAACGTTTTTCTTTTTGGTTTGAAGCTAAAACGAAGGGGTGTTCTGTGTGTGTTTGAATGCTTTGAATTCCGAACATTGATTAATGTGATTTTTGGTGTTGATTTGGTTATGATGAAGATGTTGTTGTTGTTGTTATTCTTGTTTTAATCTGATTAACACGCCCCAGTTGTTTTTGTTTGTTTGATAATAAACTTGGTTGACAGATTGTGCGAGTTTTGTCTGTATGTTTCTAGCTATCTGTGATTGTCTGTAGGTGTTTTGTCTGTCTTTCTATCTTCTGTCTGTCAGTCTCTCTCTCTCTCTCTCTCTCTCTCTCTCTCTCTCTCTCTCTCTCTCTCTCTCTCTCTCTCTCTCTCTCTCTCTCTCTCTCTCTCTCTCTCTCTCTCTCTCTCTCTCTCTCTCTCTCTCTCTCTCTCTCTCTCTCTCTCTCTCTCTCTCTCTCTCTCTCTCTCTCTCTCTCTCTCTCTCTCTCTCTCTCTCTCTCTCTCTCTCTCTCTCTCTCTCTCTCTCTCAGTGTTCTCTACCTGCTTTTTCTTTAGTCGTGTGCATATTTTAGTTGCACCTGCAAATGTGTATAGGTCGGTGGCCTCACATTAAAATTCATTGCGTTTCAGTGCCACAAATCAATTTCTCACTTTTGAGATAATAAAGTAGTCTTGAGTCTTGAGTCTTGCCTCTCTCTCTCTCTCTCTCTCTCTCTCTCTCTCTCTCTCTCTCTCTCTCTCTCTCTCTCTCTCTCTCTCTCTCTCTCTCTCTCTCTCTCTCTCTCTCTCTCTCTCTCTCTCTCTCTCTCTCCCTCTCTCTCTCTCTCTCTCTCTCTCTCTCTCTCTCTCCCTCTCTCTCTCCCTCTCTCTCTCTCTCTCTCCTCTCTCTCTCTCTCTCTCTCTCTCTCCTCCCTCTCTCTCTCTCTCTCTCCTCTCTCTCTCTCTCTCTCTCTCTCTCTCTCTCTCTCTCTCTCTCTCTCTCTCTCTCTCTCTCTCTCTCTCTCTCTCTCTCTCTCACCAAGGACAGATTGGAAGACTAGGCGTTGCCTAAAATCTTTATCCTTGAAAAATAAAGTTCAAGTTTTCAAATTGTCAAGTTTTCTCTCTCTCTCTCTCTCTCTCTCTCTCTCTCTCTCTCTCTCTCTCTCTCTCTCTCTCTAGTTCTCTACCCCCCCCCCCCCCCCCCCCCGTTCTTCTTCTATACTACTAGTTGTATGTTATTCTTCCCCTCACGCAAAACAGGCCACATCTCATCATCATCTTCATGCCAGGTCGGACCGCCCTGCGCACCTAATACATGTACTAGCAAGGCTGTGCTACACATATCCAATCTCCGTCGTACGGCTAGCCCACTGTGAGGCACGATCCTGGTGAAATACTGCTGACGTAGCACACATGGGACGAACCATCAACCAACCATTGACTGAAATTGGATGCGTGCCTGGGTAGGGCACCTGGGTATATCAATCCACCAAGAGTTAGTCCCCTTCCCCTGCGCTCGGGTTGATTATATATAATCAGTAGCGGTGCCATAGCCGATGAGGTGTAACCGAGGCGTGGTTACCGCTACACCTATCTGCATTAATAAAAAATCGGGACTTTACTGGTTTCGTACTGCCTCCGGGCATTGCCTCCAGTATTGTTCCCACCATATTTGTATTTACAAATGTCCCATATGTGTCTAATTCAGACCAAGAGGACGTAAAACTCCATTTTCGTCGTCGTCCCCTTCCCCTCCCATTCTTATCTCCACAGATCTCTTATTTTTTCTCCTTTGAGCTCCTCCGAAATCGGAATGTGCCAGCTGTAAGCTAGCGGGGAGACCAGTGAAAACTGAAAACCGGACACATACGTAGGCCTACCTTATCCATTATGGCCATATGGCCAGGGAACGCAGAAGAAGAAGAAAGGGCCTGCTACACTGCATACGATTCGATTCACTACGATCCGATTTTGACATGACTTTGTGGGGCATGATTGACGTGAAATTCTACTGTCTACAAAAAATCTGATGAAATCCTACTAGTTATGGTTCACAAATTTTGTTGTCTCCCCGTACACGAATCTGATCAAATATCTTAGTTTTTATATCGGATATTTTATTTAATTCGTGTATGGCTTGTACCCACGTGTCGTCATATCCGGCCACAAGGAGCGCCATATTATGGGAGACCGCCATCTTAGTCAGTAACTTTGTTTGAAACATGCCAGATCGATGCTGCGTATTTGGCTGTTCCAATTCGAAACTTATCTAAACTGTATTTATAACATCTGGATGTTTTCTTTACACATTTAGATAACATTTTCACTTTGTTTACACACAAATAAGGACTAAGATGGCGACACTTCCGTTGGAAGGGTCGAGATGCGCACGCAGGTGGGGGGGAGCCATTGCGGTCTACACGACTATAGTGAACGAAAACAGTGGAGTTGTTTTTTTAGACGGGAGTATTTCACGTGAATCATGACTCACAGACATCGTCACAATCGCATCGCATCGGGGTCAAATCGTATGCGGTGTGGCTGGGCCTTAAAAGACCCACTGACCCACCACGATTAAGTCCATTGGTTTGTTTTTTCTTCTGGGGAGCTGTGACCCACATACAAATGCCCCCCAAATTCAAATTGAGGCTGCTCTTTAAAACATTTCGTTTTCAATTTTTGGGGGCATTTGTATGGGAGTCAAACCTGGTCCAAACGAGATTTCTTACTAGCTATAAGAGGGAAAACAAGTGGAAACCCGTGATTTTGACACCCGATCTGCATGATGGGTCTTTCAATAAGAGGGAAAACCCGTGAAACCCGTGATTTTGACAAGTGATCTGGTGGGTCTTTAAAGACCAGGTTTGATTCCCATACAAATGCCCCCAAATTGAAAATGAAGCACCATTTTAAAGAGCAGCCTCAATTTGAAGTTGGGGGCATTTGTATATGGGTCACACCTACCCAGAAAAAAAAAAAAAAAAAAAGGGACTTAATCTGGCCGGGTCAGTGGGTCTTTAAAGATCTCGCACGTACGTCACGTGTCAAAATCACGGTTTTCACGTGTTTTCCCTCTTATAGCTAGTAAGGAATTTTAAAGATCCACCCGATCACGTGTCAAAATCACGGGATTCAGGTGTTTTCTCTCTTATAACTGGAAAGAAATCTTGTTTGGACCAAGTCTGACTCCCATATAAAGTACCCCAAATTGAAAGCCACAAGTCAGTTTAAAGAGCAGCCTCAATTTGAATATCGGGTAATTCGATTGCGGGTCACAGCGACCCAGAAAAAACCAAGGGACGTAACCGTGGCGCGTCACGGGGTCTTTAAGAAATCTTCCTAGCATAAGAGGGAATGTGACACGTGACGTGGGGGGTCTTTAAGAGATCTGTGCCCCTTCCCTTCCCTCTCCCTTCCCTCCTCCCTTTGGCTCCTGCGCGCGCGCGCGGCAATCATGGTAAGTGAGAGTTATGGGACCTCTGATTGTCGCGCGGGTGCTCATTAACTAATTGATTGTTCATTTGCGCCGGTGGAGTGGCGCCCTTCTCTCTCTCCCTAGTGTAAGCGGTGCTGTGCGCTGTGCTGGTAGTGTGAGTGTAGTTGGAATGCATACTGGTTAGCTGTCTGTCCGTGTGAGTTTCTGTCTCTGTCTGTCTGTCTGTCTGTCTGTCTCTCTCTCTCTCTCTCTCTCTCTCTCTCTCTCTCTCTCTCTCTCTCTCTTCTCTCTCTCTCTCTCTCTGTTCTCTCTCTCTCTCTCTCTCTCTCTCTCTCTCTCTCTCTCTCTCTCTCCTCTCTCTCTATGTCTCTCTCTCTCTCTCTTCTCTCCTCTCTCTCTCTCTCTCTCTCTCTCTCTCTCTCTCTCTCTCTCTCTCTCTCTCTCTCTCTCTCTCTCTCTCTCTCTCTCTCTCTCTCTCTCTCTCTCTATCTCTCTCTCTCTCTCTCTCTCTCTCTCTCTCTCTCTCTCTCTCTCTCTCTCTCTCTCTCTCTCTCTCTCTCTCTCTCTCTCTCTCTCTCTCTCTCACCTCGTCGTTAATCGAAACTTTCCCTGGCCCCCGCTTGAGAGTCAGAACACGCCATATTTCTGCCCGGGATTGTTAGTTGCAGGATTCCATTTTTATGTTTATTTCACTTCTACAAGATAATGTCCCTAAGGCTCTGCATTGCTAGATGTAGGGCACTGATAGGGTCCATAGTAATTAGAGGCACGCGCGGGGGGGGTGGGGGGGGGAGGGGCACGTGCACGCGCACGCGGCAGACACACACACACACACACACACACACACACACACACACACACACACACACACACACACACACACACACACACACACACACACACACACACGTACGGTACTCAAAGCACAAAAGCAGACACATATAAACACACACACACACACACACGTAAGAGTAATACTCTTCAAACTGAACACCAACGAATTTCATCGCCATCTTGAATCGAGTTCTTGTGTCGTGATCTTTTATCAGAAAATATATTGTACCGCTGCAAGTACTCGCTAAAAAATATGGATTCTGAAGACAGGGTCGTAAGACGGGTTTTTTTTAACAAACATTTTGTAGCGCTTTTGTTCACGCAGCCTACCTGGGGTCCGTTTCACAAGGGCGGGCGCTCGTAGCTGTTTGCGCAATTTGGCAACAACGGTCATAAGAAACACATTCGTTTGCCGATAGTCTCGCGAGCGTTTGTGCTCATGCTCGTGGGGTAGATCACAGCAAACTATTAGGGGAATATACAACTTTTTGTTTTATACTCCCGGCTTTTTGGGGGTCTCGCGAGAACGTGACTTTTTTAAATTTCAAAATGGCTTCCCATGTCAACAAGCTAGACACAGACAACGTATTCTTTATTCTATCGCGAAACTATATCCGATGATTGCGATGGAGTGAAAACGGATTATCTTTAGATAGTCCATTGGCGTATTATGGAACCTATTGCAAAAACTAATAACTTGTATCAAACAATGACTGCAGAATTATATAAAAAAAAATTTGCTTTTTATATTTCTGCAGTCTTTTTTGTTTGTGGCTCAAGCCACAAACCTATAACTCACTTTGTCGGTCGGTCTGTCTGTCTGTCTGTCGGTCAGTCCAAAATTGTCGCACATTTTGACAAAATTGTCGCACTTCAAATCGAGGCTACGCTTCAAATTGAGGCCGCTCTTTAAAATGATGTATTTTAAAAGCGTGCAAAATAATAAACATACGTAATACAGACACTACAACAGACACGACGAGTATGCGGTGCTTCTTTCGATGAGCATAAGTAGGATACATAGTTTTAAATGTTTTCCAAAAGATGTAAAAAATTACGAAATGGTGCAGAGATAACATTCTGGTTTACAGATTAAAATGATTGAAAAGCCAGGGGAGGTGACTCATGATTGGAGTGGTAAAAATAGACCGCGTGCCACAAACTATTGCGATTTCGCGCTTGTTTTAAATACAAGTTATTAGTTTTCGTATACTAAGTTCAATAATATTTCAATGGACTATCTACGTTTTGACTCCAAGTCATCGAATTTGTAGCAAATTAAACAAACGCAAGTGTTTTGGGAAGCTCTTTCTGATTTTTCCATCATGTTAGAGGGCATAATAAAGTGCAAACTTAATTTTCTGCATAGACGTGAATGAAATCGAAATCTTTGAACAAACTGACTGAGAGGTATGATTTATCCCGCTTTCAATAGCCACAGCTCTTTTCCCTCTCCCGAAAGTGAACTGTAAACTTTAGAGTTATCCGAACTGAGCCAACTTTATTGGTGTTTCTTAGACCCCTTTCGGCGGAAACGTAATGAGCGGCTTAGCAGGCTGATTTCACCGCGCAGGTGGCATAACCCTTGAGTGGGGATAATCCTCTCTATATTCAAAGACTCATTTTACTTAATAAAATGAGTCTTTAGCACATCTTGATTGTTAAAAAAAACACCTCTAGGACTTTCCTGGTATTGCAGTACCTCCAGGATCGTCCCACTATCTTAATAGTTATTAATGTCCCATTTGTGCCTGTTCCAGGCCGGAGGACGTTAAACGAACTTTCATCCTTCTCTCTATATTCTTAATTGGGGATAAAGAGAGAGAGAGAGAGAGAGAGAGAGAGAGAGAGAGAGAGAGAGAGAGAGAGAGAGAGAGAGAGAGAGAGAGAGAGAGAGAGAGAGAGAGAGAGAGAGAGAGAGAGAGAGAGAGAGAGAGAGAGAGAGACAGAGAGAGAGAGAGAGAGGGAGCCTCCCTCCCTCTCTCTCTCTCTCTTTGTCCCCAACTAAGAATATAGAGAGGATGAGTCTCCCTCTCTCTCTCTCTCTCTCTCTCTCTCTCTCTCTCTCTCTCTCTCTCTCTCTCTCTCTCTCTCTCTCTCTCCTCTCTTTATCCCCAACTAAGAATATAGAGAGGATTAGCCACACTCGAGCTTTATTATGCCACCTGGCGTTGAAATCAACCAGCTAAGTTGACCATTCGGTAGGCCGGGCAAGCGCGCGACCTCTAAGTGAAACAGCCCTTGGCTCACAAACCACAAAATCATTGCCTGCTCCTCATCATATCATTCTCGTGCTCTTCCTTCTACTCTACCCCCCTCCCCATTCAACGACCGAGTGTGAGGGGTGGGGTGGGGGCCTAATATGATGACAAGTTTGCGTGATGCTCACACCCTCATAACAAGCCTCCGGACCAAATCACGTGGTACTCTCTGCACGTGACTGCCAGTCACGTGATCAGCCAGCCTCCACCCCCCTCCTCTAGGTGACTAGATGGCTGAGTGTCACCGGCTCACAGAGTTCTACTTGGCCGAGTGGGTGCCAGGCCTCGGAATGGTTTCACGCTTTCTGTAATGATAGTATGGCGACTCTGAGAGAGAGAGAGAGAGAGAGAGAGAGAGAGAGAGAGAGAGAGAGAGAGAGAGAGAGAGAGAGAGAGACAGAGAGACAGAGAGACAGAGAGACAGAGACAGAGACAGAGAGAGAGATGGGGGAGAGAGAGAGAGACAGACCGAGAGAGAGAGAGAGAGAGAGAGAGAGAGAGAGAGAGAGAGAGAGAGAGAGAGAGAGAGAGAGAGAGAGAGAGACAGAGAGAGACAGAGACAGAGAGAGAAGGGGGAAAGAGAGAGACAGAGAGAGAGAGAGAGAGACAGAGACAGAGACAGAGACAGAGACAGAGGAAGAGACAGAGAGAGTTCGCACATCGTAGCGTGTGGTTCGCGTGTGCATGGCAGGACTATACTGTGCTTGAGCACGCCAAGTGGGAGGGCTTGGCTCCCTACACACTAACATTAATTTGATTGAGAAAAAGTACAAATGGATTTAGGTGTCCCTTGATTGAAAAAACGTGCGAATGGGTTATTTGGTGAATCCTAAAAAAAAAATCAAAAAGAAAATCACCATAATTGGCGAAATCGTTAATTTCGGTAATAGTCTTTAAGAACAACAAGAATGTCCAGTGGTTGTGTAGAAACACAAACTTTGTTTTTTTTGCCTTTAATAATAATAATAATAGGGGATACTTATATAGCGCGATACCCCACAATGGGCTCATCGCGCTTTACAACAATATAAATGCATTACAAATCATTTTTAAAAAAACTAAAAACAAAAACAAAAATTAAAAAACCCATATAGTTAACAGCATCATATTAAAGTGTCATACATAAAATCACAAATTGACTAAAAACGTTTATCAATTAAGACAATATAAAACAGCACGTCACACGAAAACTATGGGAAATATACAACTTTTAAAATATGACTGCACAGAAACAACAATACAATAATAACATACGGTACACTTACACGCCAACACCTTTACAGTAGAACCTCCCCTATAAGACCTCATTTTGGATGATATTGGAAGGTCTTATAAGCGAGGGGTCTTATAAGGGAGTTAATTTTAATACTTACAAAGAAGAGCAATGTCTCAGAGAAGTAGGTCTTATGTGGGAGGGAGTCTTATAATGGGAGGTCTTATAAGGGAGGTTCCACTGTACTTTATATTTATTTTCCCGCTGTCTCTCACACTCTCTCGTTCTCACTCCGTTGCCTTTGTCCTCCGTCTTATTCTTCATTTTGGTTTTCACGAGAAGAACAACTTACATAGGTTTTTCTGTTCATATTACAAAATACTATGCAATAATATTTCCCTGGTGTTCCAGAGAATATTACCGTGCAACTACTACCGAGCCGAACTCACTGTCCTGCAGGGTGCTGCCAGACTCCCCAGTGCAGAGACACCCCACCTCCATCGCACGTCGTCTTCCTGACTGACTGCAAGTCAGCTATCCAGAGTCTGCAGGCTCCAAGCGAGAAGATGGAACGAGAGACACAGCATCTTCTCTGCAATGAGTCATTGTTTTTTGCTGTTGAATTTTTGTTGATGCATAATGTAATACGACCCATGCATGCATAGGGGAAGACGGGGTAAAAAGCCCATGGGCGGGTAAGAAGCCCATGCCAATTATCTCATGAAATAAAGAAAATTTCAGTCAAATTTGCCCTTGAGACGAATGCTAAACATTAACACTCGTCTCATGGGCAAAATGTGACTGAAATTATATTTATTTCATGAGATAATTGGCATGGGCTTCTTACCCACCAATGGGCTTTTTACCTCGTCTTCCCCTATTGTTTGAATATAATATGCATCTAAGGCACTGCCTGTTCACATGTATCACCACCGCTATTGTTAATACCGTTATCCATTATTATTTATATGACTGCTGTGGTCTTTATTATTGGCATTACTGGTTTCAATGCTCAGGTTGTCCCATGCTAGCGTATGTGCATTTATGCTTGATGATACATTCCTGTTTTGATTGTTGGTCTGCTTATTTCTTTTTCTTAATATTTGATTGGGTCAGTTCTTGTCTTTAAAAAAAAAACACAATTGTATGTGTGTGTTCTGTCCTTTTCATATTTCATTATAAAATGTGTTGAGAAAAAAAGTTAAAAAATTAAAAAAACACATCTTTTCTGCAGCCTCGCACGACACAGCCAGGTCGCTGTCTTGCGGATCCCTGCCCACTGCGGTCTGTCAGGGAATGAGGAAGCGGATCGTCTAGCCAAAATCAGGCTGCAGACTGGAGCAGACAAAGCAGCGAGTCTCCTATGTACATTAATTAGAAAGAGAGTATTCACCCTTTGTTCAATTTCGTTATCTCCTCTCTTGGCCTCACTATTTCATTCTTTGATTAACCAAACTTCCTTTCGAGGCTTACCAGTTTGTTCTGTGTTGTGTGTTGTTTATGTGTAGCATATTCAAGGTTAGAAGGCTATGCCAATCTTGGATAGATGTTGATTTGTTTGTATGTCGTCCTCTCCACCATTGTTGATGTGTACTGTGTGGGTGGAGGGTCATAAAGGCGAGCTTGGCACATTCTTTTTTGAGAATGATGCTTTGTTTGTCTCACTTTGGTTCTGACCCACGCACTGCTAGGTGATTGGTATCTTAATCAACTTTGGTGGAGGGGAGTTAATTAGAAAGAGAGTATTCACCTTTTGTTCAATTTCGTTATCTCCTCTCTTGGCCTCACTATTTCATTCTAAGTACAGAGAGGCCAAACCTCTGGTCAAGCGGCAATTCAAACAGTAAGTGGACCAAAGCTCACAACCCGCCATCTGACGACCAGATTCACCTCTCACCGCGCCGCCATCAGAAGACCATTATCTTCAGGCTAGGCACTGGGCACTGCCGGACTCCGCTCCCATCTGTACCGCCTTGGCCTGTCGCACTTCCTCCCAGGCTGTCCGTGTGGAACAGCCCCACAACACACACACACCCCACCTCCCCGAGCACATCATCCAGTCCTGCCCCCCCCCCCCCTACACCAGGAAGCCAGGAGCCAGCTCTGGCCCGAGGGTGCCACAATGGAAGAGAAGCTGGGGGGGCAAAGAAAATGTGTCCACTGCAGCCCAGTTCATCATTGCCACGAGCACCACAGCCTGACTCACGTCCTCGGAACGCAGAAGAAGAAGAATTAAAATATACAAATATCAGTTTTAATCCAAATCGCAATACTAGTTTGTGGCACGCGGTCTATTTTTACCACTCCAATCATGAGTCACCTCCCCTGCCTTTTCAATAATTTTAATCTGTAAACCAGAATGTTATCTCTGCACCATTTCGTAACTTTTTATATCTTTTGGAAAACATTTAAAACTATGTATCCTACTTATACTCATCAAAAGAAGCACCGCGTACTCGTCGTGTCTGTTGTAGTGTCTGTATTACGTATGTTTATTATTTTGCACGCTTTTAAAATACATCATTTTAAAGAGCGGCCTCAATTAATTTTGAAGTGTAGCCTCGATTTGAAGTGCGACATTTTGTCAAAATGTGCGACAATTTTGGAACGACAGACCGACAGACAGACAGACAGACAGACCGACCGACCGACCGACCGACAAAGTGAGTTATAGGTTTGTGGCTTGAGCCACAAACAAAAATAGAAAGAAAGGGATACTTATTAAAGACCCAACAGATCACGTGTCAAAATCACGGGTTTTGCGTGTCTTCCTTGTTTTGACCAGGTTTGACTCCCATGCACATGCCCCCAAATTGAAAACGAAACATCATTTTAAAGAGCAGCCTCAATTTGAAGTTGGGGGAATTTGTATGTGGGTCACAGCTACCCCCCAAAAAACCAAGGGACTTAATCGTGGTGGGTCAGTGTATCTATATGTTCCTTCTTTTTTTTAGGATAGTGATTTTTCCCTTCTTTTTTTTTTATTACAACGGACAGACAAACAGACCGACCGACAAACAGGCAGACAGATCTACAGTTACACAATGCGGGGAAGATAATATTGGCATTGAATCTCATTTGCTAATTGCGTAGTAGCCAATACGAAACTAGTGATCAAAGTTAATTGAGGTCTTAAAGCCAAACAATCAGAATGAGATTGTTGTTGGCGAATCAGAAATAACCCAGTCGAAATTTCGATGAAATTGCATTAAAACGTAATTGAAATTCACACACACACACACACACGCGCGAGCGCGCGCGCACACACATACACACACACACATACACGCGCGCGCGCGCGCGCGTACACACACACACACACGCGCGCGTACAC
>CM065705.1:21696350-21706350 GCA_017654935.2 Phymorhynchus buccinoides
AAGACCCTATTCGAGGCCACTTAATGGCTGCCTTTTGCAAGAGTGAATGCCCTTTTGGATACTGATCAACAAGGGCTTAACTCTTGCCGTCAAGGGCGTTAAAAACCCTAATTGCAGAGGCCAATAGATTGCAGTATGAGAGATCATTTCCTCTATTACCATTGCGTTCCCAAAGAACACCTTTTGCAAGAGTGAATGCCCTTGGTGGGTGGGTGGGTGGGTGGAGATGTTTGAATACTGACCAAACAAGGGCATAACTCTCGCCAATAACCCTGTTTGAGGCCACTTAATGGCTGCCTTTTGCAAGAGTGAATGCCCTTTTGGATGCTGATCAACAAGGGCTTAACTCTTGCCGTCAAGGGCGTTAATAACCCTAATTGCAGAGGCCAATAGATTGCAGTATGAGAGATCATTTCCTATATTACCATTGCGTTCCCAAAGAACACCTTTTGCAAGAGTGAATGCCCTTGGTGGGTGGGTGGGTGGGTGGAGATGTTTGAATACTGACCAAACAAGGGTATAACTCTCGCCAATAACCCTGTTTGAGGCCACTTAATGGCTGCCTTTTGCAAGAGTGAATGGCCTTTTGGATACTGATCAACAAGGGCTTAACTCTTGCCGTCAAGGGCGTTAATAACCCTAATTGCAGAGGCCAATAGATTGCAGTATGAGAGATCATTTCCTATATTACCATTGCGTTCCCAAAGAACACCTTTTGCAAGAGTGAATGCCCTTGGTGGGTGGGTGGGTGGGTGGAGATGTTTGAATACTGATCAACAAGGGCTTAACTCTTGCCGTCAAGGACGTTAATAACCCTAATTGCAGAGGCCAATAGATTGCAGTATGAGAGATCATTTCCTATATTACCATTGCATTCCCATTGATTTCCCCGATATGAAGCTAACTTTTTAAAATTCATCTCACCCCCATGTTCCAACCCTTTCCCTCCACCACTACACCCCTCTCCCTACAAACTAGCAATCATGTACTGACAGGCAGAAGTTCTGCACACACGCATTGCAAAAATCATCAAAAATGTAAATCAGATTCAAAATTAATTTTACTTTGGGTAATCCTAAATCATGCTGTAAATAATAGCATGATTTAGGATTACCCAAAGTAAAATTAATTTTGAATCTGATTTACATTTTTGATGATTTTTGCAATGCGTGTATGCAGAACTTATGCCTGTCAGTATATATTATGCACGAAGCAGGAATCTCCAAACACTGAAACTTTCACACACGATCAAATTAAGCGTGTGCTCACGCTTATATGTATGAACGTATTCATAAACAACAACAACAACAACAACAACATACAGTATTTATACGGCGATGAATCTTGACAGAAATCAAATCAAAGCGCACACACACGTTAGCATTCATAACGCATTCAAACAAAAACGCAATACAAAGCGAACTCACACGTATGATATAAATGGCATACAGCAGAAACAGTCCTAAAGGCAAGAGAGAGAAGAGAAAGAGAGAGGAGCCTCAGTGACGGGGAAACAGGTGGGTTTTGAGGTTAGATTTGAAAGCAGAGAGGGTCGGTCGCTGACGGAGGGAAAGAGGAAGTTTGTTCCAAGATGTCGGTCCTGAGACAGCAAAAGAGCGCCGACCAACAAAGTTGAAAGCTTATACCTAGGGATCTGGAGAGAAAGAGGGTCAGAAACTGAACGTAAAGTGCGAGCTGGCGTATAAATGGAAATATTGTCGCAAAGGTAAGGTGGAGTTTTATGGATAGATTTAGAGCAAAGGGTGTTTAATTTATACTCAATTCTGTCTGCGACAGGAAGCCAATGCAAGGAAACATTATAGCCTAATGATATGCCAAACATACACACAGGCATTACGTAGACACAGAGGCACAGACAGAGACAGAGACACACTTCACACGCCATACTCATTTATTTGGATATGAATCAACATCGTCAAATTTTAATAGTAAGATCACAAGTGCATGTGTACGTACAATAAAGTGATAACAACAACAATACAGGTTGAATATGTAGGAAGGGGGGAGGTACGTAGGAAGGTAGGTAGGCAAGTGTTTGATAAAAAGGTATTACAACAATTAGTAGACAGGTAAGCTTACAAGTTATGTAGGCAGACAGGTCTCTCTCCACACTCCTCTTATAATATGAAGAGAGGTTTCAGAACAGCCAACTAAGTATTATATAGATCTGTATTTTTGTTTGTGGCTCAAGCCACAAACCTATAACTCACTTTGTCGGTCGGTCGGTCTGTCTGTCGGTCGGTCTGTCGTTCCAAAATTGTCGCACTTCAAATCGACGAAACGACGAAAATGGAGTTTTACGTCCTCTTGGTCTGAATCAGACACATATGGGACATTTGTAAATACAAATATGGTGGGAACAATACTGGAGGCAATGTCCGGAGGCAGTACGAAACCAGTAAAGTCCCGATTTATTTTTATTACTACAGATAGGTGTAGCGGTGACCACGCCTCGGTTAAACCTCATCGGCTATGGCACCGCCACAAGTAGTATCTTCAAATCGAGGCTACACTTCTGGCCGCTCTTTAAAATGATGTATTTTAAAAGCGTACAAAATAATAAACATATGTAATACAGACACTACAACAGACACGACGAGTATGCGGTGCTTCTTTCGATGAGTATAAGTAGGATACATAGTTTTAAATGTTTTCCAAAATATATAAAAAGTTACGAAATGGTGCAGAGATAACATTCTGGTTTACAGATTAAAATTATTGAAAATCCAGGGGAGGTAACTCATGATTGGAGTGGTAAAAATAGACCGCGTGCCACAGACTATTGCGATTTCGCGCTTGTTTTTTAAATTACACTGAAAATTCAGTCATGAGTGCCCGGGAAAAGTTAGAGAAAAGATAATTATTCTTGTAGATGTTAAAGGGACCCTTATTCTTTTTTGTGTGTGAATTGTTATAAAGTAAGCTTATACAGAAAGGACAAGAAAATGCCAAATGGGCCTCTTATGTGCCTGCCTTTGAAATCTCAGGCTAAAACAACTGTTTGTATTTGTGTGTCTCACCCACCCCCCCCCCCCCCCCCCCCCCCCCCCCCCCCCCCCCCCCCCCCCCCCCCCACCCACCCCCCCCCCCCCCGCACCCATCCCCCCTCTCTTATTTGCTACAATGTTGTGTGCTTATCATGAATTTAATCAGACCCAGTGTAAATGTGTATTTTGGTTACATTATTAATTTGGTTGACAGCTTGTCTGTTGATTCGCATCTCACTTCTGTTTTCATGCGCTCATAATATATCTCTTGTTCAATGTGCGCACGCGCGCGCGTGTACGTGTAAGTAATTTTCTTCATCTTCCTGATTAATGTGAATTTGCTTGACTTGTATATTTCTATGTTGATTTTGTGTATCTGTGAATTTTCGCTCGCTGTCACATACACCAGAAGATGTTCTTATCTGTAGTTTTAGTTTTGTTTTTTGTTTGTCGTGTGCTTGTCCTTTATTTTGTTGATGCGTGTCTATTTTGTCTTGTCAGCTACAGTTGTTCTTTTTTTTGGTTCTTTCTTTCCTTTTCACTCTCTTTTTTCTTTCTTTCGTTCCCTCCTTTTATTATTACAACAACAAAAAGCAATACATTAATGCATGTAAGAAATTGATGATATATATATATATGTGTGTACAATATGTATTGTAAAAAAAGAAGTCCCCCCCAAAAAAAAGGACAAGAATTTTTTTTAGAGGTATTCTATGTTTTTTCTCTTGTTTCTGTTTTGTTACTCGTTTTACTGCATCTGGCGACGAAAATGGTGTTTTACGTCCTCTTGGTCTGAATCAGACACATATGGGACATTTGCGAAAACAAATATGGAGGCAATGCCCGGAGGCAGTACGAAACCAGTAAAGTCCCGATTTTTTAAATATTTTATTAATACAGATAGCTGTAGCGGTGACCGCGCCTCGGTTAAACTTCATCGGCTATGGCACCGCCACAAGTAAGTAATAACTTAATTTTTTACTGAATGAATGAAAAATGGTGCTTTACGTCCTCTCGGTCTGGAACAGACACATATGGGACATTTGTAAATACAAAGATGGTGGGAACAATACTGGAGGCAGTGCAACTCCAGTAAAGTCCCGAATTTTTTAAGCAATACAGATAGGTGTAGCGGTAACCACGCCTCGGTTAAACCTCATCGGCTATGGCACCGCCACAAGTAAGTAATAACTTAATTAGTCCGTCACCAATACGATGGGCTGGTTTGTATTTTTTTTTCTTTTTTTTTCTTCTGTCTGTCCCAAGGATATCTCCCGAACCGCTTGACCGAATCGCATCACATTTTGTGTGAAGGTGTGCCTCCTTGATAGGAAGAGATCGGCGCAAACCATTTTGCCGTCGTGACCTTGACCTTGACGTACGACCTTGAAAACCGAAAATCTATTTTTAGCCATATCTTGGGCACCGATCAACATAGGATGTTGAAACTTGGTGTGAAGGTGGTTTGGCTTATGCCCGTTCTGATGATGGCATACCGATCAAGGTCAAGGTCAAGGTCAAAAAGATCGCTGGAGCCTGAAAATCGGAGGGTCATTTTTTTCTCCTTCTGTCTGTCCCAAGGATATCTTTCGAACGGGTTGACAGAATCACGTCAAATTGTGTGTGCTGGTGTGTCACCATGAGAGGAAGGCATCCGCGCAAACCATATTGCCGTTTTGACCTTGACCTTGGCGTACGACCTTGAAAACAGAAAATCTTTCAGGGGCCATAACTCCCACACCGTTAGTGTTAGAGTCTTCAAATTTGGCATGAAGGTACTTTGGCTTATGCCCGTTCTGATGGTGGCATACCGATCAAGGTTAAGGTCACGGTCCGGGCGATCCGTAGGCCTTGAAAGTGATAGGGGTCTACACATTGGGTTTTAAGCCATATTTTCCACATTGGTACTTGACAGAAGCGCTTCAGATTGTGTGTGGTACTGTATACCCTAGAGAAGAAAACATCCGAGCATAAATTATCACCATGCTGACCTTGACCTTGAAGTGTGACCTTGAAAACCGAAATTTCCTTCTTTGCGCTATATGTTTCTTCTTCAAGCTGTATCTCGTGAACTAGAAGACGGAATCCCTTCCAATTTTGTGTCAGGATGTGACACTCTACGGGGTGTCGCAAGTGCGTGGCATTGCTGGTGACGGACATGTCTGCCGCTCGGCGACGCCCTTGTTTTTTACTGCTTCTGTTTCTTTCTTTTTTTTCATTTTCGTTTTAACCATCACTGACCTGAAGATTATTCTTCTGTGTTGGTATCTCTCTCTGTAAATCTCTCTGCCTTTGGGAGTACATGATCTAAATCATAAAGTATCTTCCCCGGTAAGATGTCCAATAACTATTAACTTTTTCTTGGTGTGGGACTATTCGCTGACACTCTTACTTTGCGTGTGACCAATAGGAATTCAATCGGTCAAACAGGGGAAGTTACTCTACCATCATAGGTAAATCCGCAGCCCTCGCTTGGTGTGTTTGAGGAGACACACAGCATGCAGAACGGCAGTGCGTCATTCTAAAATTGATGACATTTATATTTTTACGTCACAGTTTGCAAGTTCTGTCACTTTGTAGCAACTGGCCACCCCTCATTTTTCTATATAAAAAAAAAAAGTTTGCAAGTCGCTGACTGGCATCCTGCGGTTTCAAGCTTCGACGCCATGCCCCCATGGTTGCTATGGTTTTGACCGAGTAAGTCGAGGTAATCAACTCTAATATTCACGAAGTACTCTCCCCTAGTTTTTTTTCTCCGAAAATCGTCTATTAGGCCTACTGTCTGTCTTTCTTCATGAATGACCATTCGCTAATATTCTTTCTTAATGCATGATCGAACCATTCATTCTCCTTCAGGGTGAGTGGCCAACGACCAATAACTCTCTTGGTGTGTGACCGATTACTAATACCTTTTTCGTGGTGTGTGACAAATCACTAGTAGGGTAAGACGGGGTAAAAAGCCCATGGGCGGGTAAGAAGCCCATGCCAATTATCTCATGAAATGAAGCAAATTTCAGTCCCATTTTGCCCATGAGACGAGTGTTAATACAGTTCATGAGATAATTGGCATGGGCTTCTTACCCGCCCATGGGCTTTTTACCCCGTTTTACCCTAGGCCTACTCTTTCTTGGTGAATGACCCAGGGGCGGACAGGGGGTGTGGGTGGTGTTACACGGTTTCTGCCCCACCCACCCACCCACCCCGTTCTGCCCCCCCCGCAAAAAAGGGAGAAGAAGGGTGAAAAGTACCGAAAAAAGAAGACTCGATTTTTTGCCTACATAATCATATACTTGCAAGCGTAGCGGCCCGCGAATGGTAAGCTTGTGTATGACTGTTTGAAGGCAAAGTAGGCCATGAAATGAGTTTCCCGGACACACACACACACACACACACACCCCGCCCCTCTACCCCAAGATGTAAGCCCACCTTATAGAAAGGTGAAAAGTTTAAAAAAAAAACCACTCGATTTTTGCCCTATTAATAATCACAACATTGCAAAACGTAGCGCCCTGAGAATGGTGTGTTTGATTGTTTGAGGGAAAGGTAAGCCGTGAAATGAGCATATTATATCTCCCTCCCCCTGCTGTCCATAAGAGTCAACGACTAAATAAGTATTATATATATTTACTATATACTTATAAAGATACTTAACACCACGTCGTACAAGGATGCTGCAGTCATCCTTGATGTTCTTCGTCTTTCATTCAATTGTTTATTTGGCGCAGCCAAACGACCACACCTGATAAATTTATGATTCGGTTAAATACTACTAGCTTTTCCAAACATCGAGCGATTTCTTGTATCTAACAGAAATTCTTTTCATGGATATGTACTTTCTTGTACAGCCATAGGTTTTCAAGAAGAAAATTGTTGCAACGCTCGAAAATAAAAGCTACTTTTGCATACGGTTTGATTGAGCCTGTTACTTCAAATGTTCTTCTATTTTCGCTAAAGGCGTTTCTGATCACTTGGAAAATGACAACACTTTTGGTGATTTGTTATTTGTTTCTGTTTTATTTATGAACAGGAACTTATTCTTCTTCACCCCCTCCTCCCCTCCTCCTTTCTCTGAGCTCTTGTGACGTCATTCTGTCTACGAAACTGATGGGGAAAAAATGACGTAAGCCTGAAATGACGAACAACTCTTTACTAAGGCGTTAAAGATCCAGTCTGTCGCCACACAATTTAATGTTGGCTGAATTACTTCTTTTTTTCTCGTAATATAATAAAACACGGTGACTTGGTTTAAATGATTTTAATTTACCAAAACGCACATTACACACGTGTTAAGCAAGCATAACGGCAACAACAAGTTTAACGCTTATACTGTGCTAACATGAATTTCTGAATGGCGGCTGGCAAGTAGGCCTACAAGACTAAGCAGGTTGATTTAAACATTATCAAAGAAAAATTAATAAAGATAGGTACGTTTCAAATCCTTCGTGAAATATACATCAGAAAACCAATAAAAATAAGAAAAAGGATAAATCCAAACTTTGTGATATACACAAAACACACAAAAATAAATAATAAAATATATGAATAAAATGGAAAAGGAAAACAAAATTACAATCAGAATGTAAAAGAGACATGTAGATGATGGGGAATACAAAAGATATGAAGTGAATCAATTGCTAATTACAGTGGTTACAAAGCATCTATCAACAGAAAGAAAATCCTCTACTGATATAGGCAAATAGGCAAGTAATAGGCCTACACAAATAGGCAAGAAAGTTATTTCTAAAATCTTTTTGACTCGAAAATAAATCTGTGGACCAATGACTTGTACTCGTTTGCCTCCTGAGCCTCCACAAGGCCACTACATCTTAACCCATGACCTATGCAGGTCCCTGGACCCCCCGCGGACACCCCACCCCCACTTACAAATCACTTGGTCCGCCCCTGATACTGACCAATCACCAATACTCTTTCTTGGCGAGTTGACCAATCAAAATTCCTCTTCCTTGGTGACGATGACGGTGTAGGTGACGTCAGCGTAGGTTTTGCCCAGGCCCGGCAGCAGGACCTCGTTCCTCTTGACCTTGATGGAGGTCAGCACCCAGCGACCTTGGGGCACGTAGGTCATCAGAAGGTCAAAGTCACGACGGTCGTCCACGTCCATGAAGGGAAGGTCGTAGCTCCAGGATCCTATCCTGTGGGGGACAAGGAGTAGGTCAGTGTGTGTGTGTGCGTGTGCGTGTGCGTGTGTGTGTGTGTGTGTGTGTGTGTGTGTGTGTGTGTATCCTGTGGTGGAAGGTCGTAGCTCCAGGATCCTATCATGAGGGGGACAACGAGTGGGTCAGTGTTGTGTGTGTGTGTGTGTGCACTAGGCCTTACGGTCTGAACGTTGAGTCTCTCGGATGAGACGATAAACCGAGGTCCCGTGTGCCCATGCACTAAGCACATTATATACATGTTAAACGCAGTGGCAACGATTTTTTTTGGGGGGTCAAAATTTAACCTCTCCCCATCCCCCACCCCATTTCCTTCCTCATCAGTCACATAAAAGGCACATGCAAAAGAAACAAATTCTGCCTCTGGCTGCGACGCGCTCTCCAGGTGAGAGCTAGCAACCCTTATTTTACAGAGACGCCTCTGTGACTATAAAGTACCAAATATCAATACCTTGCATAAGGTACATGGGGCAGAGGGGGGTGAGGGGAGTCTGGAATCAGGACCCCCCCCCCCCCCCCCCCCCCCCCCCCCCCCCCCCCCTTAGATCCGGCCCTGTTGCCTCTTGTTTCTTACTTGAGCTTGCGCCGAAAGGCCTCAGTCTTGTCGTCGGAGATGTCCTCACGAAATAATGCATGTTGACGAAAGGGAAGGATATAATATCATTATAGAGCGAGATTTGCATGCATCCACATAAAAAGCCAGTGAGCCTTGAAGGCCTTGCCTCTTTGCTTCTTACTTGAGCTTGCATTGAAAGGCCTCAAGGGAGAGGTCCTCACAGAAGACGAGCATGGTGGCGAAGGGGGAAGGAGACATACTTAAAGAGTGAGATTTGCATGCATCCACATAAAAGCGAGTGAGCCTTGAAGGCCTTGCCCTCTTTATTTCTTACTTGAGCTGGCACCGGAAGGCCTCAGTGACGTTGTCGGAGACGTTCTGGCAGAAGACCAGCATGGTGACGAAGAGGAAGAGGTAGAGAGAAAAAGAAAGGAAGAAACAAGACAGACGAACAGACAGACAGACAGAGAAACAGACTCGTTCTTACTTGAGCTGGCACCGGAAGTCCTCAGTGACGTTAATCAGAGAGGTTCTGGCAGAAGACGGGCATGGTGGCAAAGGGGAAGGAGACATACTTAAAGAGTGAGATTTGCATGCATCCACATAAAAGCCAGTGAGCCTTGAAGGCCTTGCCTCTTGTTTCTTACTTGAGCTGGCACCGGAAGGCCTCAGTGACGTTGTCGGAGATGGTCCTCACAGAAGACGGGCATGGCGACGAAGGGAAAGGATATAATATCATTATAGAGTGAGATTTGCGAGTGAGCCTTGAAGGCCTTGCCTCTTTATTTCTTACTTGAGCTGGCACCGGAAGGCCTCGGTGACGTTGTCGGAGATGTCCTCGCAGAAGACTGGCATGGCGACGAAAGGAAAGTAGCGCACCGTACCGTTGTAACTGACCACGGCTTGGTCAGCCAGACTCAGCAGCCTCACCCCCGGGGGAGCCCTGGACACACACACGTGCATAGTTTATTTCAAAACTACAACAAACAAAAACATGCATAGTTTATTTCTTCTTCTTCTCTTCACCAAGAGAAGAGAGAGAGAGAGAGAGAGAGAGAGAGAGAGAGAGAGAGAGAGAGAGAGAGAGAGAGAGAGAGAGAGAGAGAGAGAGAGAGAGAGAGAGTTTTTCATATATATTTATACAGGGTAAAGAGATAAGTATAAATACTTTTTTTACACCCAGCCCTGTGGCGAAAGAAAAAAAAGAAAATATCGAATAAAGAACAACAACGACAAAATATGCAATGAAAAGGGGGAAAAAA
>CM065705.1:21711350-21716350 GCA_017654935.2 Phymorhynchus buccinoides
GTGTGATACCATTGAATCAATCTTAATCAATACCTGTGTGAATGGGGATTTTAAAATGTGATATACATTGTCAGTTTCATAAATTGGGCAAAGCATTTGGCCCATGTCATGAAATAGGCAATTTCACGGATTGGGCGTAACACATACACGTCAATGCAACCGTTCTCCTGACGGTCAAGCCAATCATAATTACCAGCCGCGAACGAAGAGAGAGAAGCTGGTAATGTTTTCAATGCTGTCTGTGGCTATCTATCTATCTATCTATCTATCTATCTATCTATCTATCTCTATCTATCTGTCTATCTATCTATCTATCTTTGTATCTGTGTATCTATCTATCTATGTATCTAATTTGCTTTGATAAAACTTTTCTGTGTCCAATGTGCTGTATTTGTGAACCTCAGAAACAAACTCAGTCAACGTTAACTTTATCAATTGTTCTGTGTTCTGAAAAGAAGAAAATGATAATAAAATGTGCTGATTTTCTTTTTCTCCCAATGGAGGAGGGACAACGCCTTATGCAAAGACAGCTGTTTCGATCTGTGCCTCGATTTGGTGCAAAGAGGACACCATTCTCTTATAGTAGCTATTCCAAACGGATTTTTGAAAGCTGACATCGCAACTAGCTTTTAGCATCGTGTGATAGAACTTTTTATCCTGATTACAAAGATACAAAACACATTTTTGTGCTATTGTTAGCTTTAGAGTTACGAATTTTTTAATATTTAAATTTTAGGGGTCATTTTACGTACCCTTGAAAATTGGGTGGGGTGCCATATTTGCCGAGCCATAAAACATATTTATGCCTCACAAAAACACTTTAAATGTATGGTACAGTTTCTTACCAACCTGTACAATGCATGAGATTTTTTCAGTCATTAACATTATTTATGTTTCCGTAAAATCGGATGCCAAAGATACGGAAAATATCGATTTTCAACTATACTTTTGCATAACGCAATTTTTGTAAGTCCCAGCAAATGTTCAAACTGCACTAACTTTGCTTCTAATCAAGTGACAGTAAGCTATTTGGTATCGATGGAATTGGCAAAACAAGATCTTGAGCTTAGTGGACTTGTTAAATTGCTGAGAATGTATTGTGATGTTCTGTGCTGCAGCCTTTGGGCTAGTTGGCCTTTTTCATCTATCTATGTCCCGAAAACGACTGTTTTGCCTCTGATCAAGAGATTGGTTATATGAATGAAGAAATGGAAGAAAGGGAATTTTCTTAATGATATTTTGAACTGTACTGACTTTTTTTAAAACTGTGTATGAGGAGCTGCACAGCTCTGTGCTGCAGCCTTGGGGCTAGTTGGCCTTTGGTGACCATCTGTGCCCTTCCATCAATCGCCTCCTTATTGAGTAACACAAAGCTGTGCTGTTTAAATGGATTTATCAAAATGAGATATTGAGACTCTTGGTCTTTTTAAAGTGCTTAGAAGGCGCTATAGTTTTATGCTGCAGCCTTGGGGTTATGTTTGCCTTTGACAATCATGCATGCACGAATCATCGAATGTCAAGCGCCCTTCTTCTAGGCTAGTGACAGAGATGTACAAGTGATCAACACGTTATCGGCCTACCTATGAAGGCCACACAAACGAAATTTAACACACAGTTGTAACTGCCTCAGGATCCTAACATACAAGTTTAGGAATATGACGTCATTATATTCATGACGTCATTCTGATTAGCTCTGTCTTACCCTCGCAAGTGAGCTAAATTGAGACATTTCGGGATAGTTGGCAGTACTTAGTAATCTTGATATCTTTATGAAGCCCAGAATGTGGCTGTCTCAGCATTAAAATAAAAACGTTTACTCAGACAAAAGGAAGAGAAAAGAGGGGGAAAGGGGTGGGGGCAGAGATTGATGGGGTGGGGGGCAAAGAAAGAGAGAGACTTCTAGAGATTAAGTATCGTTAGCCCCGTGGCGACGGTTTATCTTTGGTGTTATGTTGTTGTTTGTTTGTAAACCTCTACCGAAGAGGCAATGTTCTAATTTATTTCTGTTTGTTTGTGCCAGCCCTGTCTTAAACTAACTGGACAATCAGAGAGAGTGGGGAAAACAGAGAGAGAGAGAGAGAGAGAGAGAGAGAGAGAGAGAGAGAGAGAGAGAGAGAGAGAGAGAGAGAGAGAGAGAGAGTGTCAGGAAAGACAACTCTTCTTAGCTCGTTATATTTTTTAATCATTCGCTTCCCGTGATCGATTACTTGAAGACCATGCCTTTATCAACACAGAATTAATAAAATTGACTTCACTTTCTTTTACTTTCATCTATATACTATATGTATACAGTATGTGTGACAAAAGACTGTGGCAAGAAAGGGTATTCTCTGAAGAATGTTGAGGCCAACATGTAGCTGTGGCTTGTAAATGCACACTCCCATGAGGAGTTGTGTATGTATACAAGTGCCCATTATGAAGTTGCTTGAACTAAAAGTTAAACAAACACATTTTTTGAAAAGTTTAAATAACTTGGTTACACTCAACCACATCATCATTATCGACACAAGTTGTAATATATTCTCAACACAGTATACTTAATTTTTTTTAACTCTACATCCGTCGAATCACATCATCACCACAGACAACAATATTTGCAGTTTATTTCTAACTTATTTTTAACTGGTCACTACTGTCACATCATCATCATCGTCGTCATCATCAGTGACATCACTATCCATTATACATTTTTTAAGCTATGCAGCATAGTATCAACACCACAATAATGATTAACATCAACATCATCAGTATGTTATTACTTTAACTTTTAAAATATAATCAATCTTCCATATACAATTATTCTGGTAACTTTTGTTTTATTTATCTTAACAACATGGAATCATCATATTTACTTATATTGCAATTTACTTTATAACATTTTAACTATTTCCTTTTACATAAGCACCATCAAATCATCATCACCATCATAAAATTCAACTTTATCAGTAAACCACAAGTTCAACTTCTTTTTGATAATAGGAACAACAATATTTGCAGTTTATTTCTAACTTTTTTTAACTGGTCACTACTGTCACTTCATCATCATCGTCGTCATCATCAGTGACATCACTATATATCTATTATACATTGTTTTAAGCTATGCAGCATAGTATCAACACCACAGTAATGATTAACATCAACATCATCAGTATGTTATTACTTTAACTTTAACCCGTACACTGCCAAGAACATCGGCAAGTTGGAAAAGGTCCAACGCCGTGCAGCCCGATGGGTCATCAACCGCCACCGTCAAGCACAACATGTTGACGGATCTGCACTGGCCTCTGCTAAAGGACAGACGAAGAACGGCAAGGCTGGCCACCTTCTTCAAATACCACCAATACTCAGCATAGGCCAGTCCCTCACCCACCACCCAGACAGATGAGACAGTCGCACACGGCAGCGTACCTGCTTCCTGCTACCAGGACTAACTACAGGAAGTTCTCCTTCTTCCCAAGAGCCGTGTGCGAATGGAACAGTCTTCCACCTGAGGCAATTTCATCAGCCTCGGTGGAGGTCTTCAAAACCCAGATCTGAACACCCCCCCCCCCTCCTCCCCCCTCCCCTTTCCCCCTCCCCCTTCCCCCCCCCTCCCCCCCCCATGCCCTGTTCCCTGAGCTCCAGCCGACCCCCGCTGACCCCCTGGATCTCTCTCTACTCCCTCTACCCTACCCCCCCTGAGCTGATCATCTGGGCAGCTGTTCCTTCCTACAGTACTTGTATTTCTAGATAATACCGGAAACCCCTAAATGTATACATCATAGTCGTCAACAAGCTGACGGAGGATGTTAAAGCGAAGAAGAAGAACTTTTAAAATATAATCAATCTTCTATATACAATTATTCTTTATATTAATATTTCCCGTGTGGCGCCTCGGTTTGGAATGGTGAAATTCGGGTTACTCCCACCTGGAGAGCGTGTTGCAGCCAGAGGCGCGCTACCCATCATATTTTTTTGCTTGCGATTGTTTGTGTGCTTATGTGTGGAGGGTGTGTGTGTGTGTGTGTGTGTGTGTGTGTGTGTGTGTGTGTGTGTGTGTGTGTGTGTGTGTGTGTGTGTGTGTGTGTGTGTGAATTTTGACCAAATGACATTTTTTTTCGTTGCCACTGGGTTTAAAGTGTGCTAAGTGCATGGTCACACAGGACCTCGGTTCATCATCTCATCCGAAATACTCCACGTTCAGACCATAAGCCCTAGTGCAGAGTAAGAGGACAAATCCCCAGTACCCAGCTTCAAACTCGGGTTTAGGCCTACTATTCACGAGGCGAACGCGTTACTACTATGCACTGTACACCAACAGACTCTCAGAGACTTTTCCATATTCTCACTTTTTCCATCTTTCTTACAGACTTTCCCTATCTTTCTCGAACTTTCCCCCATCTTTCTCATAGACTGTCCCCACCTTTCTCACAGACTTCCCCCATCTTTCTCTCAGAATTTCCCCACATCTTTCTCACAGACTATCCCATCATCCGTCTTCTGACAAAGACAAAAACAAAGAGACAGGAAGACCTATCAGCGAGCAAGACAAAGTCCGCTGCGTCTGGTGACTGAACACCACATAAACACTATTGCTGTCTCGCGATATCCCACGATAAATTACAGACTTATTAAAATATATTTTGAAGAATGAACATTTTCCGTTCTAAATACCATTATTTTTATTTGCCAAAGATTTTCACAACACATACTGCCCTCCCTCTTTGTTCTTTGTGATTAACATAAAGCATTTGAGTGAACTGACAAACAGTGCAATAATTCTGCCATCTTTTTTATGAACCATTCTTTGTCTCTGTCTCTATAAACACATTTCTCTATAAACACATTTATAATAAATAGAGATTGAGAGGTGCACGCGTGCACGCCACTACACCCACAATCACACCCACCCACACCCACCCACACACACGCACCCACCCACACAAATTGAGAGATGGGGGGGGGGGGGTACATTTTTCAGAATCATTAAGTAGGCCCACCCTTGAGCTCGGTGTTCTACT
>CM065705.1:21721350-21726350 GCA_017654935.2 Phymorhynchus buccinoides
TTATGACCCCTCCACCCACACAGTACGCATCAACAATGGTGGAGAGGACAACATACAAACGAATCAACATCTATCCAAGAGTGGCATAGCCTTCTAACCTTGAATATTATGTTACACATAAACAACACACAACACAGAACAATTCAGCAATGGTAACAGTTGCAAACAGAGACTGTATGTCGTTCCCACCATCTTTATATCTACTTAATGCCCCATATGTGTCTGTTCCAGACCGGAGGACGTTAATCAGATTTTCATGAACAAACATGCACCCCATATCTACAGTTAACAATGTCCCATAATTGTGCACACTTCGGGTCAAGAGAACGTAAAACATTACATTTCGTTCAAACAGAGAATGACCAAAGAAAGATAGATTGAATGAATGAATGGAAACATCGACTTACCTTGGTTTAAATTCCAATAGTGCAGTCGACGGCAGAGGGATCCGGTTATGAAAGAAATAATGCAAGAAAGATGCAGCACGTGGAAAAGATATGCTTTGGCTGGCACAAAGTTAAAGACCCCCCCCCCCCCCCCCCCACGTCACGTGTCAAAATCACGGTTTTCACGTGTTTTCCCTCTTATAGCTGGTAAGAAAAATATTCCTAGCAAAAGAGGGAATGTGACGCGTGACGTGGGGGGTCTTTAAAGAGACATTACCCAGGCGGTTATTTCAGAACAATCTGTATGCCTGCACTGCTGCAGTGAATGCTAATTTATTTGTACTAGCGCAACTCCGAGTACCAGTAACGCCTAGTAACGGTAACGCCTAGTAACGGTAATGCCAAGTACTGGTAACACTGAGTCCAGCAAATTTGAAGCGATTCGGTTAAGAAACGGTGGAGTTATAAGGCCCCGTTTCCCATTGACGCTGCTCTGAGAGTGACGCGCTCTCCCTAGTAACGGTAACGCCAAGTACTGGTAACGCTGAGTACAGCAAATTTGAAACGTTTCAGATAAGAAAAGGCGGAGTTATAAGGCCCCGTTTCGCGTTGGCGCTGCTCTGAGAGTGATGCGCTCTCCCTAGTAACGGTAACACCTAGTAACGGTAACACCAAGTACTGGTAATGCTGAGTACAGCAAATTTGAAGCGATTCTGTTAAGAAACGGCAGAGTTATAAGGCCCCGTTTCCCGTTGGCGCTGCTCTGAGAGTGACGCTCTCTCCCGATTTTCTTCCAATTTGCTTCCAGGCTTTGCCCCGGCGACAGCAAGCCTGACAGAAAATTTGACGCGATTCGGTTGAAAACCGGCGGAGTTATAAGGCCCGTTTTGCATCATGCTGCTGTTATGCGCCTAAGTAATGGATTCGCTTCCAGTTTGGCACATCGATAGGCACCGTCTCCGGACATCTACCTGCCAAATGGGAAGGCAATCGGTCCAGAAATAGCAGAGATACGGGCGCCGAAAGGTCGGCGGTTGCGCGTTTCGCGCATTTGCAAAACCGTGCAAATAACACGGCCGCCTCGGTTGCTGTTGCCATCGCCTCGTTAGGGCTCATAGCAAATTTGAAGCGATTCGGTCGAAAAACGGCGGAGTTATAAGGCCCGTTTTGTGTTTCAAACACACACGCACACACACACACGGACACTTGGCTTTTTACTATATGATGATGATCGTACATAAATAATGTAGTAGTAGTAGTAGTAGTAGTAGTAGTAGTAGTAGTAGTAGTAGTAGTAGTAGCAGTAGTAGTAGTAGTAGTAGTAGTAGTAGTAGTAGTAGTAGTAGTAGTAGTAGTAGTAGTAGTAGTAGTAGCAACAGCAGCAGTAGCAGTAGCAGTAGTAGCAACAGCAGCAGCAGCAGCAGTAGTAGTAGCAGCAGCAGCAGCAGCAGCAGCAGTAGTAGTAGTAGTAGTAGTAGTAGTATGCAACAGCTGCAGCAGAAGCAACAGTAGACCAGATATGGTTGTGCGTAGAAGTATGGCTACTGCTTACTGCTGCTGCTGCTATTACAAATTATACGATAAATTCATTTTTCTTTTAAACGTGCGCTCGAATTTGGCTTATGTGCAGCATAAATGCCCATGTATATTTTATTCCTGTCAATTCAAGAAGAGCTATCTATCTCATCATCGTATACATAATCACAGAAGAAGCGATAGCCTATCCCAGTGTAGCCAACAGTGTAAACTGTAACATTTCCGTGAATAAAGAAACCCTTGTATAGGGGTAACGTTTAACCTAGGTTAGTTTAGCGCGTGCGCGCGCGCGCGCGCGTGTGTGTCTGTGTGCCTATAATATGCATAATTATGTCGCCTGCATGAAATGTGCGTGTATGTTTGTGTGTGTGAGTGTGTGAGTGCGCGTGGGCGCGTGAATGCAGTGATAATGTAAGATACATTTCTAATTCTTGTTTCAGCATGTTCCTCTGTCTTTATGTGTCTTCCTGTTTCTCTCTTCTCTGTCTCCCCTCCCTCCCTCTCTCTCTCTCTCTCTCTCTCTCTCTCTCTCTCTCTCTCTCTCTCTCTCTCTCTCTCTCTCTCTCTCTCTCTCTCTCTCTCTCTCTCTCTCTCTCTCTCTCTCTCTCTCTCTCTCTCTCTCTCTCTCTCTCTCTCTCTCTCTCTCTCTCTCTCTCTCTCTCTCTCTCTCTCTCTCTCTCTCTCTCTCTCTCAAATTTGAAGCGATTCTGTTAAGAAACGGCAGAGTTATAAGGCCCCGTTTCCCGTTGGCGCTGCTCTGAGAGTGACGCTCTCTCCCGATTTTCTTCCAATATAGTGCTTAGTCTTTTCCCTCAATAAAAAAGGTTCGTTCGTTCGTTCGTTCGTCCCTCTCTCCTTGTGTATCTGTGAGTGTGTTTATGCGCGCTTTGCACATTCATTTAGGCCTATCTATAGCTTTTTAACCCTTTCACCGCCAAAGTCGCATTTGAGCACCACAGCGATTTAACACCTATGTCACTAAAAAGGCCTCAAATTGGGGTCTATTATCCAGAGACCCTGTTGTCTTAGTTTTGGGAAGTAAGGATAGACCTTATTTTATATCTGTCACAGAAGAATCCCCAATACTGCAGATGGATTTTGTTCTCTATCCAGGTAAACTTAATGGAAAATGTTGGCTGAAATATGGCTGGCGGTGAAAGGGTTAAAATGTTATTTGAATATATCTGGTGAATGAGGATGGGAGTCTTTGCGAGTGAGAATCGTATTCTTTTTGTTACTTTATTTCTTTGCACTGGAATGTTGGTAGTATGACTATCTTGTTGATTCTAATGCACGTTTTTAATGTTGATTTTGTAAAGCGCATCGAGCATACTACCGTATGGATTTTCGCGCTATATGAAATATTATTATTATTATTATTATTATTATTATTATTATTATTATTATTATTATTATTATTATTATCATTATTATTATTATTATTATTATTATTATTATTATTATTATTATTATTATTATTATTATTATATCGAGATATGTATTCTATTCTATGCGTTCTACTTACTTTATCCAACTTCATTTATGATACATGTGTGTTGATATAGTGAACAATTGTTTTCTTTTCTCGTGTTCAGATACTATAAAGTTTTCTGTGTTGGTATATATTTAATTATTGTGTTCTTAATTGATGTGCTCATGCCGTGCCACAAACTATTGTCTCATGTTTATGAGATAATAAAGTATTCTGAAGTATTGAGTCTTGAATGTATAGGCCTATATGCGTGTATGTAAACAGACAGACGAGACAGACAGACAGACAGAAAATGAATGATTGAACGCTTGAATTTTATTGTCATAGCCGATTTGGTCCAATGACAAGGGGTTGGGGTGACAACAGGTAGACAAGACAACAACAAACAAAGACAAAACTAAACACGAAAGTATCCAGAGAGAGAGAGAGAGAGAGAGAGAGAGAGAGAGAGAGAGAGAGAGAGAGAGAGAGAGAGAGAGAGAGAGAGAGAGAGAGAGAGAGAGAGAGAGAGAGAGAGAGAGAGAGAGAGAGAGAGAGAGAGAGAGAGAGAGAGAGAGAGAGAGAGAGAGAGAGAGAGAGAGAGAGAGAGAGAGAGAGAGAGAGAGAGAGAGAGAGAGAGAGAGAGAGAGAGAACTTTGAACACTTAAACTTTATTTTCAAAGGATATAGATTTTAGGCAGAAAGAAAGAGAGAGAGAGAGAGAGAGAGAGAGAGAGAGAGAGAGAGAGAGAGAGAGAGAGAGAGAGAGAGAGAGAGAGAGAGAGAGAGAGAGAGAGAGAGAGAGAGAGAGAGAGAGAGAGAGAGAGAGAGACAGAGAGAGAGAGAGAGAGAGAGAGAGAGAGAGAGAGAGAGAGAGAGAGAGAGAGAGAGAGAGAGAGAGAGAGAGAGAGAGAGAGAGAGAGAGAGAGAGAGAGAGAGAGAGAGAGAGAGAGAGAACTTTGAACACTTAAACTTTATTTTCAAAGGATATAGATTTTAGGCAGAAAGAAAGAGAGAGAGAGAGAGAGAGAGAGAGAGAGAGAGAGAGAGAGAGAGAGAGAGAGAGAGAGAGAGAGAGACAGACAGACAGACAGACAGAGACAAAGACAGACAGACACATGGAGACAAAGAGACAGAGAGACAGACAGGGAGACAGACAGACAGACAGGCAGACAGAGAAAGACAGACAGGGAGACAGACAGACAGACAGACAGAACAGACAGACAGACAGAGAGACAAACACAGACAGACAGACAGACAGAGCCCAGACCCAGCAGGATGTCAAGCCAAAGGTGCTAACCGAGTTATGCCCCCTCCTGATTGGTGACGCTGCAGAGGGCGCCACTGACAGGCAGCAAATCATTCCCAGCCTGCACCGCGGGCCCACAATCTCGTCGTATCGGGCTCAGTTCTCGCGAGATTTGTAGTAGCAGAGGACAACCCAACTACTCAATAACCTTGAAGTATACTCGTAGACTAGTACTCCTCACAAAGTTAAAAGACACACTGACGCACCACGATTAAGTCCCTTGGGGTTTTTTCTGGGTAGCTGTGACCCACATACAAATGTCCCCAACTTCAAATTGAGTCTGCTCTTTAAAACAATG
>CM065705.1:21733850-21751350 GCA_017654935.2 Phymorhynchus buccinoides
ACGACGGCAATATGGTTTGCGCGGATGCCTTCCTCTCATGGTGACACACCAGCACACACAATTTGACGTGATTCTGTCAACCCGTTCGAAAGATATCCTTGGGACAGACAGAAGGAGAAAAAAATGACCCTCCGATTTTCAGGCTCCAGCGATCTTTTTGACCTTGACCTTGACCTTGATCGGTATGCCATCATCAGAACGGGCATAAGCCAAACCACCTTCATACCAAGTTTCAACATCCTATGTTGATCGGTGCCCGAGATATGGCTAAAAATAGATTTTCGGTTTTCAAGGTCGTACGTCAAGGTCAAGATCACGACGGCAAAATGGTTTGCGCCGATCTCTTCCTATTAAGGAGGCACACCTTCACACAAAATTTGACGCGATTCGGTCAAGCGGTTCGGGAGATATCCTTGGGACAGACAGAAAAAAAAAGGAAAAAAAATACAAACCAGCCCATCGCAATAGTCCGTCTTTAATCAAAACTTCACCCAACCGGAAAAAAAATTAATACAAAAAAAAACTCCACTACAAACTAGAGTGTTTACCAGTGTGTGCTCTGTTTTAATGAATAATTATGAAGAAAATAAAGGATGATGTTGGATTGTGATGATAACAATGAGATGGGTTTTTGCTTTAATTGATGGATGCAGAGATGGTGTTTGGGATGATGAACGAAATAGGCGAAATAACCATCAAATTATAAGCAACACTTTGGCTCTCCCCCCACCTGCGTGCGCATCTCGACCCTTCCAACGGAAGTGTCACCATCTTAGTCAGATTTGTGTGTAAACAGCATCGATCTGGCATTTTCCAAACAAAGTTACTGACTAAGATGGCGGTCTCCCATAATATGGCACGCTCCTTGTGGCCGGATATGACGACACGTGGGTACAAGCCATATAAAGAAAGAGAATTAATCTTCTTGTTCCTCAGAAGCTCCCGCTTTTAACTTAAAACTTCTTCTTTAGACACTACATCAACAACACACAGTGGAGGTCCCACGTTGATTTTGTTGACATAGAAAACCGCAAGGAATCTGCTACACTAGACAGTCAACACGACTGGTATAGTAGTAGTGGTACACTAGACAGTCAACACGACTGGTATAGTAGTAGTGGTACACTAGACAGTTCAAAACACTAAGACAGTGACTGGAACATAAATTTTAGTAGTGGTGTTTGTTATACATAAATGAGACTACATTCTCCAAAACGATTGGCTGTTTAGCCTCATTCACATATTTCTACCCGTATTGGCTGTCTAAGACGGGCTCATGATTACACGCCCTGAGGTCTAACAAACCAGTTGTCCAAAAAAAAAGATGACGTATTTCTGTTCCTCGGTCTCCTTATTGTATTAATTTGTGACACTCCACAACACAAATGCCATTGAAACCATAAGGATTATATGGTGCTGCCAAGGGGGGTATTTGGAGATTGTAGGCCTAAGTGTTCTTTTTTTGTTTGCTTGCTTGTTTGTTTTCTGATTAAATTCTTTCTAACGACTGTCCGCTTGTACATCAGTTCAGGGTCGAGTTTCTCTAGACAACGGTCGCCGCGCGCATAACTGTTACGCCAAAAGGGTAAGAAACACATTAGAAAACGTTTGAGGAAGAATATTACAAGCTCTTGTCAGATTGGTAAAAAAAAAAAGAGGGTAAAGGTAAAGATGTGCCACCCCCTTTACCAAAAAAGAGTATTAGTTGAACCAAACTTTAATGGACCAATCAACAACAAGAAATGTCACGTGATAATTCGCCAAGAGATACTTTGGGAGTAGCCACAAAACGTTTCCGACAAACGTCGGCAATAGAGGTTTAGTACCGTTTTTGCCGATTTGCGTTCACGCTACGTAACGTTAGCCCTTGTGGAACTGCCCCCAGGTTGAATACAATACTGTTTGTTGTTTTCCGGGTTCAAGCATGCAAAACCAATCATCTCAGTTACTGAATCTTGCGCCTTCAGAAAAGTAGCAAGACAACCTGTCACTAAAAATGGAGGAGACAGAAGATGATACATGGAAGGGTGAAGGGGGGGTAGGAGGTAGGGGAGGTTGCGGGTGAAGAATTAAGCTCGGAAGGAAGTAGAAGGAAGGAATGATTGAAAGAAAGAAAGAAAAATCCTCGAAAATTACTGTCGCCGCTTCTTCCATAATAAACCAGCACCACAAGAAAGTTCCAGAGAGAGTGATGCCTCCACAGTAGTGTGACCGACCCCCCAGGGGTACGGGGGGGGGGGGGGGGGGTCCAGTCCCTGTCCCTGTGTCCCTCTCACCTCCTGAAATGAACTGCAGCGCTCTAAGTGACAACCTCGCTGACACCTTGCCGCCCTGGGTGCTCATCAATTATGCCACCACTGTCACGCCTTGCACGCGCCCCTTTTCCCGGTGCACGCGCCAGTTCTCTTCCGCACCACCAGATTGGCCTCGGTTACTTTTGTGACAAGGAGCTATATTATTATACTATTTGCCTTTGAGCCAGTACAGGCGGGGCAAGGAGGGTCAGTTTTGACGTCCTCTGACACAAACAAATTGGGTGTGGTTTGGTGGTCTCTGTTCTTGTTTCTTCGTGAGAGTGTGGAAAGCTGTATTATTTAAATGGGAGGGTCCCGATTCGCCGTTTCAGTCTCTACTCGCCGTATAGGTGTCTACTCGCCGTACTCGCCATCTTTAGTCCAAACCGCATAGCAGTGTCAAATCGCCGGGTTTTTTTCAGTGCGATTTCGCCTTATTCACTGATTACTGAATTGATGCCATGAATTGTGTTCTTGCGTTTGGCCGTATGGCCGGTGTGGCGTTCTCAAAATGGATTTGCTCTCAACATATCTGCGCATGTGCGAATAGTTAGGGATAGGTTTAGGGATAGGGATAGGGATAGGTTTAGGTTTAGGGTTGGGTTAGGAATAGGGTTAGTGATAGGGTTAGGGATAGGTTTAGGGTCAATTTAGTGTCGAATACACAAAAGATAAATGCGAACAGATTGTAAAATTGAAAAACTTATACGGCGAGCTAGAAAACGGCGAGTGGGGAAACGGCGAGTTCGGAGACGGCGATTCGGTACCTCGCCATTTAAATCCGGCCGTCAATATTGTCTGATATGCACTTTCTCTTATACTGAGCACGCCATAAGCCTAGCTTGTTGTTGCTTCAGTTTTGTTGCTTTGTATGCTCGTATGTAAAGACAATAAAACGTTGAAACCAGAGTGTGACAATCTGTTTCACGTCCTCCGGTCTAGAACGGCAGACACATATTAGTAGATATAAAGATGGTGGGAACGATCCTGGAGGCAATTTTTCCCCGAGGCAGTGTAACACCAGTAAAGTCCCGAATTGTTTGTAACAATACAGATTATGTAATTTCCTTCTTGTGTGTTCCATGGGCAAAATGGGTGAAATGTACAATTCTGTGTGTCCGGTCTTCAATGTCCTGGTCTCCCTGCTGCATTCTATTCCGCCTTTCTTGTCTAATGTGGTCGCTTAGACACCCTCCCCCCCCCCCCCCTCCGCTTGTTTACGACTCTCCATCTCAAAGTCTGCTTCTTTCAGTTTCATGACCAAAACCCTAGGCTGATCCTATCCCTATCCCTTTCCTGAGAACAACAGAAAGAACGTTGCTTCCAGGTGAAAATGTTCAAAGCGAGAATTTGATGAGGGTGTCAAAGGTAACGTACAACTTTACCACCATAGCGACACACAAATGAAACAAGAGCAGCACATATCTGTAATATCTTATTCATTTCATTATTCATGGGGGGGGTGGGGGAGGGGGGGGGGGGGGGGGGGGGGGGGGGGGGGGGGGGGGGGTGAGGGTACAGACAGTTGCGAACATTAAAGTCAACTAAGCTGAGAACTGATTTATCGAAACCGTCCAAAGCATTGTGGAAACTAAAAAAAATAGATGTTTCGTCACATTGTGTAATTAGAAATTCGTTGTTCGTGTACTTTGATATTCCCCATCTTATTTCTTATTTCTTATTTCTATTTTCTTATCTTTATCGTTTTCTTTTCTAGCCCTTCATGAAGTTGTATTTTCTCTTATGTTTAAATTGTTTCTGTTATCAAAGAAGATGAAAATGTTTCTTTCTATTTGGTTACTTTGTTATGCTTCTAATGTTCAAAATTAACCTTTGTTTATTTTTCTTAAATATGTAATTTTTCAGTCTGTGATTGCCAGCCGCCATATCTGTGACTTATTTTGAGTAGGCACACTATAAGCTTTAAGATTGTTGCTGCCGTCATTCATGTTCATTTTATTTGGTGCATATGTTTTGCTTGTCAATAAAAAAAAATCATTTAAACCAAATATCTTTAAAATAAGACAGCGTCCTTAATTTAAAAACAAAACAAAAAAACTCACACACATTTGTGTAGTATGTGGGTACAAGTTTGTGATATTCGCCTAACGGATTTTACCCGCCATCTGTGTCACAACAAACAGAACGACATGACATGTCATACAAAATTCCTATATCATGGTCGACAAGAATAGAAAATTGGGCCTGCCAGGCTATGATCCGATAGTGGGGTGTTTATATTCGTGATAGTTTGTCGATTATTCGTAAAAAGTGGTGCTTTGTAGTTCTTATCACTTATTCTTTAATTTTTAAAAATGTGTTTATGCAAACTTTTTTTAAAATGCAAACTTAGCCTAATGGGTAATATACTTCTGTGCGATCTCTTAAAGGTGCAAAGCAATACACCTTGTACATTTTGCAGTCACTTTTCAGCCATCTCGTTCATTTCGTTCATTTCGTGTGAAATAAAAACTTGAAACTTGCCTGTCATCTCAAAAAGTAAAGAAACGAACAAGGAAATGTCAATGAACACTTGACAAGAAAACAAAGCTGTTAAAATGGATTTGAAATTGTCTCACCCCCCCCCCCCTCTTTTTCTATCTCTCTCTCCCTCTTTCTGTAGGAAATAAATGGTCAAAAAGGCTCCTGAACATGCCTTGACAAACAGAACATATTTTCTTTTCTCAGCTTCCTTTCTTCAGTTTTTACTAAACCCTCATTCCTCTGTGTAAACTGGTTGCTCTCTCTCTCTCTCTCTCTCTCTCTCTCTCTCTCTCTCTCTCTCTCTCTCTCTCTCTCTCTCTCTCTCTCTCTCTCTCTCTCTCTCTCTCTCTCTCTCTCTCTCTCTCTCTCTCTCTCTCTCTCTCTCTCTCTCTCTCTCTCTCTTTATCCTTGTCAAATAAAGTTTTCCAGTGTCCAGTGTTCAGTGTGTCAGTGTCCAGTCTCTCTCTCTCTCTCTCTCTCTCTCTCTCTCTCTCTCTCTCTCTCTCTCTCTCTCTCTCTCTCTCTCTCTCTCCCTCCCTCCCTCTGTGTGTGTGTGTGTGTGTGTGTGTGTGTGTGTGTGTGTGTGTGTGTGTGTGTGTGTGTGTGTGCGTGTGCATGTGCGTGCGCGCATGCGTGCTTGAATTGTGAATTGCTTATGTTTATGTACAAGCGTAATGTTATGCTTTTGTTTTTCGTTTTGATCCCGTATTCACCCCCTTGACATGAAGACTGTAAGTCATTGTCAATAAAAGTTGTCATTTGTCATCTCTCTCTCTCTCTCTCTCTCTCTCTCTCTCTCTCTCTCTCTCTCTCTCTCTCTCTCTCTCTCTCTCTCTCTCTCTCTCTCTCTCTCTCTCTCTCTCTCTGTAGAAAAGGAATTACCAAAAAAGGCTCCTGAACATGCCTTAACAAACAGAACATATTTTCTTTTCTCAATTTCGTTTCTTCAGTTTTTTAAACCCTCATTCCTCTCTGTAAACTGGTTGCTCTCTCTCTCTCTCTCTCTCTCTCTCTCTCTCTCTCTCTCTCTCTCTCTCTCTCTCTCTCTCTCTCTCTCTCTCTCTCTCTCTCTCTCTCTCCCTCTCCCTCTCTCTCTCTCTCTCTCTCTCTCTCTCTCTCTCTCTCTCTCTCTCTCTCTCTCTCTCTCTCTCTCTCTCTCTCTCTCTCTCTCTCTCTCTCTCTCTCTCTCAAGAATGTAAGAATGTTAGGAGTTGGAGTTTCAAGAAAGTAGAAAGGTGGTGAAGGGTAAGGGGGGGGGGGGGGGGGAGATGTGCAGGCTGATTTGTGGCAAGGTGTCATGCTTCCCGGCTCCCCTCTCCCACCCCCTCCCTGCCCCCTCCTCGTGAAAAATGCAACTCATCAGCTGTCCTCGCGCAGCTAACGTAATGAAGTCACACGTCAACCGCGTTTTTCTGCGCATGCGTCGCCCACTTTTAAGCGCCATCTTGTCTTTTGCTGCGGAGCTAGGTGACCGCGCGGAATCTTGGGAAATTTGTTTAGCTCCGCCATGCTTCAATCTGACGCCGGGCCCTGACTCAATTTGCTAGGGCCCACCCTTCAGTGTGATTTTTGCTTCCCCCGGTCTTGTTTTTTGGTGATTAGGGCCACGTGCCGCGCGCGCGACAGGCGCGAGGGGAGATAGTGAAAACATCAACTTTCCTGCTAGAGAAGATGTAAAGGGGAGGGAACTGAGATGTGGGGTGGTGTTGGTGAAGGGAGTAGGGTTAGGGGTGAGGGTGGAGAATGCAGGAAGACGTGCTAGCATAGAGGAGGGGCACTTGGGGGGTAGAGAAGGAAGACGGATTCAGGGGATTGAGAGGGGTGCATGCAGAGGAGGAACAACAGGGAAAGTAAAGTTCGAAGTGTTAGATTTACTGCTTAACAGGAAAGGTGAACTTTTTGTTTCTTCTAGAGTTTTCTTTTCGATGTGCATGGGTGCTTCTCTTCAGGTTGATTGGGTGACATATGCTCACAAGACAACAATTTCTCACAAGACCCATGCTCACAAGTTTAACGAAAAAGACGACGAACGCTCAATGCTCACAGGACAGCATTTTGTTAATACATGAAGCGTTGTGAATCAGAAAAGAATAAATATGCGCAGTTTCAATACACACTCACTTCAGTGGTTGGTTTTTTTTGTGTGAGCAATTTTCTTAAGGTTGTGAGCAATTGTCTTGCGAGCATCTGTCTTGTGAGCATTCGTCTTGTGATCATGTGTTTCAACACCCTTCAGGATATAATTATATACCTGAATTCTTTTTTCTTTTCTTTTTGGAGTTGCCTCTGTCTAAATTCCTCTTGCATTTATTCCGGCCCAAACCGCCCAGCCGGAAGTTGCCTCTGTGTATTCAAGTCACCTAAAACCGGCCTTAGCTTGCCCCCTACTCTGAGACCCCCTCTGATGGCATTTTCATCACGCATTAAGTTCTGGCTTGCTAGAAGCACTATATGAAGACTTTCTTCTTCTTTTTTTAAATTTTTACTAACAATGATGTGATAGTAAATGTATGGTGTTCCGTGTGCTTCAAAAGACAGATTTTCCCGAAAATGTGTGAAAGAATCTGAACACTAGAAGTAGTGTTGTCTGTAACAAATGCGAATGCAAGAGGGAGCAGCCTACCTTTCTCACCTTCCCTAATTGTTAATTGATACCGCCTCTTGTCATGTCATAGCTTTGTACTTTGCTACAAGGGGAGTCTGTCAAACCCCAGTAAAATAGCATTTTTCGTTCTTTCTTCCTTTTCTGCCTTTCCGGGCCATAAGGCCACAGTAGGTCCGTTTTCCAATTTTCACTGCTCTCCTAGCTGTATTTCAGCCCACACATTCCGATTTCGGAGGAGCTCAAAGGAGAAAACTATATGGAAGATTTTTGTTTTTTTGGGGGAAAAAGGCAGGAGAATGGGCCAAAAAGTCAGAAAGATAGTAGATGACACAAAACAAGGAAAAAAAGGCAGAGTCAAAGAGAGAGACAGATTAGAGGAAGTTACAAGCACAGAACTTCCAGAAGGTGGGGGAACTGGTTGTACGGAAGACCCCCCCCCCCCCCCCCGGTATCCCCACAGGGGAGCATTTTTCGTTCATTTTGAAGGAAACATTGCCCCCTTCACCCACCAACAATAATGCCTCCCCTGTACCCCCCAGGATACAAAGCAGTCCCTGGACCGCTCACTGCTAGTCAGATTTGCTAGGATTTTGTAGAAGCACCCACGAATGTGTGACGTTGGATCGATGTGGGCAGAGGCCCAAAATGGAAAGGGGTGGATGATAAGCTAAAAGAAGTGGTCATGAAGGAGGAGGGGGGAGGGATGGAGAGGGGGGGGGGGGGTGAAGGCGAAGGTTTTTGAGTTTACTGCACAAGCTTGACATTGAGTAAATTGTGCTGACTCCTAGGCACGCCTTTCGCCTCATCTTGTGCTTCTTTTTCTTTCATTTCTTCGTGTCAGTTTTCTTTCCTTCTCTCCTTCCTTTTCATTTCTTATCTAATTACATTCAATTACAAAGTATGTGCGATTTGAGAATGGTTTATTTAGCAAAATGTGTATAGCCCTTCACCTTTAAACTCTAAGCGCTTAATCGAATCGCCTCTCTCTCTCTCTCTCTCTCTCTCTCTCTCTCTCTCTCTCTCTCTCTCTCTCTCTCTCTCTCTCTCTCTCTCTCTCTCTCTCTCTCTCTCTCTCTCTCTCTCTCTCTCTCTCTCTCTCTCTCTCTCTCTCTCTCTCTCTCTCTCTCTCTCTCTCTCTCTCTCTCTCTCTCTCTCTCTCTCTCTCTCTCTCTGTCTGTGAATGCCTGTACTGTTCCGTTTGATATGAAGGGAATATAATATATTATTGTTCAAAAAGGGTCAAATAACTAAATTCCGCGTTTGCGGCAGCACTCCGTCTGAGATTTTAACGCGTAGCCAGTTGATTGCTGAATAATAATAATAAGAAGAAAATAACTAAATAGATACATGAATAAATAATTATAACTCGTAAACCCATAACAAAAAAATACCCGAAACACGTTAATATGTACAGTCCATAGTACACATCCACGTGACCATAACATGGATAGCACGAGTCCCTTTTAGATGCTATTACAACATATCAAACGAACATATTTTATGATAAAATATCAACTTAGTTTGTGATAAGAGTGCTTAACAAACATGAATAGCATGAGCCCCTTTGAGATGCTATTACATACATGTATATCAAACAAAAATATTGAATACAAGGTCAAGGTCAGGACCGCGATAATTTATGCGCGGATGCCTTCCTCTCATGGTGACACACCACCACACAAAATGTGAAGCGATTCTGTCAAGCGGTTCGGGAGATATCCTTGGGACAGACAGAAGATAACAACAACAAACAAACAAACAAACATACACGAACGAATTCATACTCCTTTGTGATCGTAGATCGGCAAAGGACAAACATATCAAATTTGTGGCAAAAGTCGTAGTTTACTCGTAGTTTTGATATACATACCAGTTCGTAAATGCCCCCCGTGGGGATACCGGGGGGTCTTTTGCATAAATAGTTCCCCCCACCTTCTGGAAGTTCTGTGCTTGTAACTTCCTCTCATCTGTCACTCTCTTTGACTCTGCCTTTCCCCCTTTGCTTTACTGTCATCTACTATCTTTCTGCCTTACCGGTCCATTCTCCTGCCTTTTTTTTCTTCACAAAACACTTTCAAAAAGATGTCCCCTAGCCGAAGTCGGACTTGCTGGGCCTAACTATTTCTTAGGCGCATAACGGCAGCATGACGCATCTGCGCTCATAATTGCATGGGTGCAACTTTTCCTGGTATACAATGATTTCCTGTTTGTTTTTTTGTTTTTACGAGAAAAGGAAGTTCCTTTCTGTTTTAATCTGTCAAACAAGATCTTTGTGTGTCTACTGTATTTTTCAAACGCTTTAAAATAAGCATTTGCATAAATTGTGGGAAAAGCAAACTAAAATACCTTCATAAATCATTTTTTGCTTCAGCTGCAGGGGGACATTACCCCTAGACCCCGGCCTTTCAGGGTTTTTTAGGTTGTGTAGTTGCACCCATGTAATTGACAGGAAACTGTCTGAGCGATCAAAGAAAAAGAATTCGTAAATATGACGCTAAACCTACCAGGGTTTGGCAGAGCAACACATGTAGGCCTTAGATCCTAGTTCGTGCGGGTTCTTTTTGTTTGTGGCTCAAGCCACAAACCTATAACTCAATTTTGTCGGTTGTTGTCGGTCGGTCTCTGTCTGTCGGTCAAAAATTGTCGCACATTTTGACAAAATTGTCGCACTTCAAATCGAGGCTACACTTCAAATTGAGGCCGCTCTTTAAAATGATGTCTTTTAAAAGCGTACAAAATAATAAACATACGTAATACAGACACTACAACAGACACGACGAGTATGCGGTGCTTCTTGCTGATGAGAATAAGTAGGATACATAGTTTTAAATGTTTTCCAAACCAGATAAAAAGTTACGAAATGGTACAGAGATAACATTCTGGTTTACAGATTAAAATTATTGAAAAGCCAGGGGAGGTGACTCATGATTGGAGTGGTAAAATAGACCGCGTGCCACAAACTATTGCGATTTCGCGCTTGTTTAATTTTGATCTTGTTGGTTTTTTGCCCCTAGTTTTGTTGCCTGCGTTTTGCTCCTTTTGCTATATTTGCTGTTTTCTGTTTTCTTGTTTGTCTGTGTTGATGAAGGCGCATTCGCAGAAATATCCAGTAGTTTTGTTTTGTCTCCTGTGAATAAAATAACGTCACTTTACACTTGTCGTGTAGTTGTTTGTTTGTTGTATGTTCCAGTGACGTTGCAGTCTGTTTCAGTGTTTTTTTTATTATATTCTTTGTTATGTAATTTTGTTCTAAGTTGAATACCTGTCCTAGTATAAGTATGTTGCTTGTTGTAGGGCCCACATACTCGAATTCAAGTGTTTGTTGCTGCTATTGTACCTTGCAACAACAACAACTAGAGTACTTGCGTAAACTGACCCAGTCGCGACACACGCTTGCACCCCTAACCCTAACCCTAATCTTAACCTAAACCCTTAACCGCTAACCCGATTTTGCTCCAATTCGAACTTGTCCAAGCTGTTGACCCCTAGTATCCACCTGTACATTTTCATGTTGATATATCCAAGCGTTCTCGAGTTATCGCTGTCACAGACAAACAAACAAACAAACAGACAGACAGACAGACAAACAAACATTTTTGTTTGTTTGTTGAAACACACTGATAACTCTATGTGAGGCCATTTTACACCGAAATATGCATTTTGAGCAAATTTAAACACGGACGGACGGACGGACGGACCAAGTGAAAACAATACCAGCTTCGCTTCGCGACTGGTAACAAATCGAATAAATTCTTGTTTAAGCCAAAATGTCCTCGTTGATCCTCTTGTCTGTACCTATTTAAAGACACACCCCACGTCACGTGTCACATTCCCTCTTATGCTAGGAAGATTTCTTACCAGCTATAAGAGGAAAAATACGACGTCTTCTTCTTCTTCTTCTTCTTCTTCTTCTTCTCCGATCGCTCAGACAGTTTCCTGTCAATTATGAGCGCAGATGCGTCATGCTGCCGTTATGCGCCTAACTGAGAAATAGTTAGGCCCCAGAAAGTCCGACTTCGGCTGGAGGAAATGTTTTTGAAAGTGTTTCGTGAAAAAAAAAAAAGGCAGGAGAATGGACCGGTAAGGCAGAAAGATAGTAGAAGACAGTAAGCAAAGGGAAAAGGCAGAGTCAAAGAGAGTGACAGATTAGAGGAAGTTACAAGCACAGAACTTCCAGAAGGTGGGGGAACTATTTATACAAAAGACCCCCCGGTATCCCCACGGGGAGTGGAAAAACACGTGAAAACCGTGATGTTGACACGCGACGTGGTGGGTCTTTAAAGATACAACATACACCCAACTTTTTTTTTCTTGGAATCAAAATGCAGAGGTCCCTGGAGGGCCAGCCTAGCGGGCTCTGTAACAGTGTATAAGCCAGAAGCAGACAAGGATGGAGAGGTGGGAAAGGCGACGATCCCTGTATATTACTACCCTGGCCACAGTGGGGTGTGGTTAGTGTCCGCAGTAACACTCCGCGATACCAGCTCAATCACCGTTGTTATGAGAAATAAGTAGCTCCCATGAAATAAGTACCCTTCGCATGCGAACTATAACCATCCTAGCCGTAACCCTAACCCTATCCCTAACCCTAACCACGGAAAGAACCAAGAAATAGAGCAGGAGGGTGTAAATCTACATCTTTGCCGAGAAATCGATGTACAAAAGCCATGCCACTTAGTTTCGCAAAATTCACAATGGCGGACAAGTAAACACTTCGAATGAGGAATGGGTACTTATTTCATGAGGTAGAATATTCTCTTCACACCGTGTCTGGAGCCCCAGCCCTGCACCCCATCCTCCAGGGACAGGGGCCCCCCTTCCCTCCCAGGACGGGTGAGCCGTCCTGCTTGTAGTCCTGGCACGGCTCCGCCATCTTGTATCGTGGCAGGCCCCAAGTCTCGCGCCTCGCTCTCGGCCAACACGTCACAGGAAATCAGCTTGACGCAATGCACGCCGGGTGTTGAGGCAAGATTGGGAGTAGGGTGGTGGTGGCGGTGGTGGAGAGAATCCGGTTAGGGAGCTGGCTAAGCTAGCTAGTAGGAGAGCAAGCTCCAGGCTGTGTCTTTCTCTCCACAGTTCTGGTGAAGGGTCTTGGTCTCCCGGGGCCAACACATTGCTGGGGAGCTGGGTGAGAAAGAAATGATCTGCCAGCCAACTTTTCTTTCTCTGTTTTCTTTTTTTCCATTCGTTTTAGTGCGCGTGCATGTGTGGTGCTTATTCTTGTTTTTTTTGTTTTTTTAGGGGGGGGGGGGGGGGGGGGGGGGTTGTTGTGTCTTAGGTCTTATATTTTTTTTTTCTTCTCCATTATTAAGCGATGCTTTTTGTCACTTGGTTTATTTTCTAAGTGACTTGTGTGCGAGTGTGTGGCCGGTGCATGCGTGCGCGCGCGTGTTCATGAATGTGTGTGCGGTGTTTATCTTCTAGCTTCTTCGTTCGCTCAGACAGTTTCCTGTCATGTGAGCGTAGATGCGTCATGCTGCCGTTATGCGCCTAACTAAGAAATAGTTAGGCCCAGCATGTTCGACTTCGGCTGAAGAAATTGTAAGAATTTATAGAAAAAAGGGCAGGAGAATGGTGGACCAGTGAGATAGAAAGATAGCAGATGACAGAAAGCAAAGGGGAAAGTCAGAGTCAAAGAGAATGACAGAATTAGAGGAAGTTACAAGCACAGAACTTCCAGAAGGTGGGGGAACTATTTGTACAAAAGACCCCCCGGTATCCCCACGGCGGGGGGGAAAGGGGGGGGGGGTGTTTATTATTATTGCTGTATGTTTTATCTTTGTTATGCTAGGCTTACATAATGTCTTTTGTCTGTTATTGCCTTTATGTCGCTGCATAAAAAAGACATCCTGTAAAAAAGAACAATAAAAGTATTTGAATTTGAATTTGATCTCTCCAATCTTAGCATTCCCAAAGTTTCAAGAAGGCTTTTCCAGTGGCGCTGCTGTTAGTAAGTTGATGCTGTGTTGTCTGTGGGTTACTGGTTAACCCTTTTACCGCCAATGTCTCATTTTAGCACCACAGTGATTTAACACCTATGCCACTAAAAGGCATCACATTGGGGTCTAACATCCAAAGACCCTATTGTCTGAGTTTTGGGAAGTAAGGATAGACCTTATTTCATATCTGTCACAGAAGAATCCCCAATACTGCAGATGGATTTTGTTCTCTATCTAGGTAAATTTAATGGACATTTTTGGTTGAAATATGGTTGGTTTAAATGATTTTTATTTAACCAAAAGCACAATTTACACACATATTAAGAAAGCATAACGGCAACAACAAGCTTAAAGCTTATACTGTGCCAACGTACAATGCATGAATGTCTGAATGGCGGCTGGCAAGCACAAGACTAAACAGACTGATTTAAACATTATCAAAGAAAGGTACATTTCAAATCCTTCGTGAAATATACATCAGGAAACCAATGATAATCAGAAAAAAGATAAATCCAAACTTTGTGAAAAACCCAAAGCACAAAATATAAACAATAGAATGGAGAAGTAAAAACAAATGACATTCAAAATATAAATGAGACATGAGGATGAGAAATATGGTTGGCGGTGAAAGGGTTAAAGTAGCGCTCGATTTCAATATTTCTTTGAATAGAAGGGTTATTTCAAGTAACAGTACAAGCAGGGCTGGACCTACGGGGGAGGGGGGGGGGGGTGCATAGGGGGCTGTAGCCCCCACCCTTTTCCCTCAGAAACCTTCTATTTGTTCAACATATTTGATTTGTCAGTTGAGGAGGAATATTTGATGACATTGCCACGTGTATTTGTATGTGTTATGGTCGTTCCCTTTTGTAGGACAGTGCGGAAGCAGCATGATGTGTACTTAACGGTTTAAAACATTGCCTTTCTTACCAAACATTAAGCTGTATTTGATTAACCTTTTCTAATATAGTTAACTAGGTACTGCGATTTCAACTAAAACAAAAGGAAGTGGACGATGTCGCTAAGTAAGTGAGTAAATAAATAAATAAATAAATAAATATATAAATACACACACACCAATTTTTTAAAAATCAAATTATGCATGCATGTAGGGGAAGACGGGGTAAAAAGCGCATGGGCGGGTAAGAAGCCCACCCCAATTATCTCATGAAAGAAAGAAAATTTCAGTCAAATTTGCCCATGAGACGAATGCTAGACATTAACGCTCATCTCATGGGCAAAATGAGACTGAAATTTGCTTAATTTCATGAGATAATTGGGGTGGGCTTCTTACCCGCCCATGCGCTTTTTACCCCGTCTTCCCCTACTAGACCTGTAGTATTATTGTTATTTGTTTATTTTCTAATAATTTGTTTGTTCCATTTTTGCATGCTGTCTAATATCACAATTGATGTGAAAAGACATTAGATTAAAAGATTTATTCACACACCAAAACTCAAACTCAAACTCAAACTCTTTTATTTGTCACAAAACCATCAAAGGAATTATTGACACAGAAGTAGTAAGCACATACCACGGAAGAAAGAAAATAAAATTAAAAAAACACAAGGTAGTAAAGTTCGTGACAAAGTAAATGCAGCAGATAAAAAGAATACAACATTTGTATATTCTTGCTAATTATTTACTGCGGACAGCAAAGCATTCATAAATGTATCTTGCTATTTCAGGTTGAAAGGAATTTGATTTCAGTGTGAGACTTGGAGACTGAAAATCTGTTAACAATAAAGAATGCATATGTCTGTTAATACCATTAATAAGAGCAAGCCGCAAATCGGTATACAGTGTACATGCATCCAGAAAATGAAGTTCATCCTCCACCACGCTACAAGATTGACAAAGTCTGTCTTCTCTTGGGATATTGCGATGGCGACCCCTTTCAATGTGAAGGTCGTGTTGACTTAATCTTAAGCGACATAGAACTGTTTTATGTTTTACGTTCTTGCATGTTGTTAGATATGGCTGGATATTGTAAATCAGGTTAATCCAGGTGTTTAAAAAAAAAAAAGTATGTTATAGGCCTAAGTCAAAATATGCTTAGTGTATTCCGTAATGTTTTGAAATTGAAAGACCGGAAGTGCCCTAAGTCCTAGGGATCAGTTTTCAGGCGGTTCCCAAATTAATTAAAAGCGGAAATGACGTCATAGATGCAATGTTCGGAAGACATTGCCATAACATGGCGCTATGCAGACAGAGGTTGGCGGAGATTATTGTAAACAAAAAATTGGAAGCCTCTCAAATTTGGGATCACTTATTTCTTTCATTGCATGCCATAGCAAATCCAGTATTACACAAACTCCATGAATAAACGTGGTCAACGTTAGCATTTTCTTAGTTTGCCAAATGTCCGCAAAACAATGTTACATACAATTCCTTGAATATTGTAATGATTACTCACCATCACTAAAAACAGTCAAGGTGATATTATTTTTCACAACAAATTAAAACAGAGTCGAAATTGAAACCCCAAAGAAAAGTTATGAGACGGTGTTGAAAAGAAATAGTGTAAGTTGTGGGAGGCGGGATGGGGGATAGAAAAATAAACTAATAGGACATCTAGTGTTTTGAAGCCGCATGCCCTGAAAATAAACACCCCCAAACAAATCAACTTTTATTTTCTTATAGAAAACTTCCCAAACAACACTCTTTTTTTCACAAAATCCTTTCTTCAAGAACTTCCCTGATCTCCCAAAATCCCTCACAGGGCCCCGCGCCTGCGCAGTGTCAATGTGTGTCGCCAAGGCAGCAGGGAGGGGAGCTAAGTCAGTTAGCCCGGAAATCAAAGAGAACGGCTGGAACTGGGGGCTGGCCGGTAGACGGATTGTGAGGAAGGTAGGGGGAGGACAGGGACGGATTTAGGGAAGTCGTTATTCCATTAGCAGCCAGCAGCTCTGTCTCGCAAGTTAGCCGCGTCTCGGCAAATCAAACATCACAGCCCCCGAGTCTACTCCCGGCCCTACCGGCCCTCAATCCTGCACTAAGTTTGTTCGAGTAATGAGACGGTGTTGAAATTCGATTTGATGGCCGCACGCGGCCTACAATAATTGCTAGCGATTCCTCCGCACGAGGACAGCATGAGCTTGGAGCACAGCACCAGATGGGGACTGGGGAGGATTGGGGGGTGGGGTGATGTTAGTGGAGTGGAGAAGATGAGGGCGAAATAGAGAGGGGGACTCTGAAAGCTGAAGGACCCCCATGTCTGTTTGTTTCTGGGGTGTTAACTGTCCTTGTCAACTACGAGGGTAATTTTTGAGTGTTTAAAGAAGAAAGTGGGTTGCGTGAGAGGAGTATGGGGTGTAATGGAGGTTCCATATGATCCACACAAAAAGCCGAGCGGGGCAAGAGGGCCTATGAACAGCTGAATAAGAGAGATGAATGCCCCCCCCCAGCAAATTAAAATAAAAGAAAGTGCAACAATACACGCATTATCGACATTCAAACCTGTATCCAAAAATAAAACATAAAATATGTCAAAAAACGATTTTGCCTATTTTCCGATTTTGTTGCATCCTGGTCCAAGAAAGACGTCCTTGGTGTGTTGAAAAGATTTGCCCTTTGGACATGTGATCTTGACCCTCTGCTATATGAATGTTTAGATGTTGTTGTGACCATCATGACTCCAATCATAAATTACTCCAATCATCTGGTTGGTTGCTTAACTCTTTGGGACAAAAATGTAAGTGAAAACAAATCAATGATGTTAGCAGTATGTAATTTTATAAGCGCTTCGAAACGTTTTGATACTGACTAATGTTTTTTTTAAAACTTCTATTGTGTGCTTTTTCTAGTTATAAATGGGTACATGATGTCTTGTTATCTTTGCTTAGTTTATTTTTCTTATTCCAATGCAATTGATTTTCTCTTAGCTATTCAAGTACATTCATGATGCAGCCTTTTTGTTTGTAACTGAAACGTTTTTGAGTGCGCTTATAAGCTTATAGCTTGTTGTACTCATGAGATAATTTGTGTACACTGCAATGTATTATGTCAATAAACTTTGTTTAAAACAACTCTTTGGCTCGAATTTATCAAGATTGAAGAAATAAGCTTTCTGCTAGCAACGTGAAAGATACACCCGTCACAAGAACCATGTGTTTTCTGAAACCCAAACTTCGAGATCTAGGTCAGTAAGGTCATCATTTGTCCATGGATCTCTTTTGCAT
>CM065705.1:21756350-21826350 GCA_017654935.2 Phymorhynchus buccinoides
CACACAAAATGTATACGGACATCGACATTCAGCATGCATGAATAGGAGCACATTTTGACTTGAGCAAAGTCCCATGAGTATTAAAAAACACACACAAAATGTATACGGACATCGACATTCAGCATGCATGAATAGGAGCACATTTTGACTTGAGCAAAGTCCCATGAGTATTAAAAAACACACACACAATGTATACGGACTTAGAAATTTAGCACGCGTGAGCATAATGTACATATGGCTCCAACCCACCTGCGTGCGCATCTCGACCATTCCAACGGAAGTGTCGCCATCTTAGTCCTTATTTGTGTGTAAACAAAGTGAAAATGTTATCTAAACGTGTAAAGAAAACATCCAGATGTTATAAATACAGTCTAGATAAGTTTCGAATTGGAACAGCCAAATACGCAGCATCGATCTGGCATTTTTCAAAAAAAAGTAAGGACTAAGATGGCGGTCTCCTATAATATGGTGCTCCTTGTGGCCGGATATGACGACACGTGGGTACCAGCCATTTTAAAGTTACGCGTAATACACGCTTGTGTTTTTTAGGTTTTTTTTAATCATAGCTATTTTTATATTTTCAAGTATTCTGTATTTTGGCTCACTTTTTACAGCCATATTGGAAAACTAAGTGCCCTTGCGTGGTAAAATAGCTGTTGTCGGGTGGTTGATAGGCCTACTTTTGGCTTGGCAAAATCAACAGTGATCTTTTAACCTGTTGACAAATCAATCGCAGGCCTGTTCAGTTTTTCTTTTCCCCTGCTTATCGAACTACAGACGGGAAGATCATTGACCTAACACCTACCGGTCACACAATGATCTTGATCTTTTTTAACGCGTTGTTTTAATAGGCCTAAGACAAATAACTCACTTTTTATCTCCCTAATTGGTCCTTTTCTATTCTGATTCCTTTCCTGGCAGCTGCAGAATCTGCTGAGATGTTTCCCAAAGCGGTTTGAGACAGGCCGAGAGCAGCTAACGAGTTTAACGGGCCTTTGAGTTGGTCGCCCAGTCTTGATTGCATCGGGGCCAGGGTGTAGGGGTGAGGGAGTGGGGAGAGGAGGGGTCAGAAAGCAAGAAGAGAAGCGGAGGAGGGGAAGGGTGGTGGTGGCGATGGAAGGAGGGATGATTTTCCAAAGGGAGACAAGCGAACCCGGAAGATGCGACCATCTCTATTCCTGTCACACAGCCCAGTCCACGCCCAGAGCAAAGCTTTCTTTGGATTTCAGGGGCCCTGTCAGGGTTGGTTTGTAGTTTGTGCTGTTCTTCAGTTGAGTTGAGTTTCATACTGGGCTATCAGGAATCGAAAATGCGATTAAGTTTACAGAAGCAAAAGAATGTATTATTTTTTTTATATCTTTCTTTCTCTTTGTAAGCGCGTTGAGTTGTTTGTTGTTACTGTGAACATTGTTTTTTAAATTTAGCATTTTCATTGAAAATATTTGGCTTCATTGTCTGTTATTTTTTAACACTAAAGGATTAAAATGTAAAGTACTTAAAGGTACAATGTGTCATCTCTGTATGCATATTCAAATATTTTAGTATAGTGTGTGTGTGTGTGTGTGTGTGTGTGTGTGTGTGTGTGTGTGTGTGTGAGAGAGAGAGAGAGAGAGAGAGAGAGAGAGAGAGAGAGAGAGAGAGAGAGAGAGAGAGAGAGAGAGAGAGAGAGAGAGAGACTGAGAGAGAGAGAGAGAGAGAGAGAGAGAGAGAGAGAGAGAGAGAGAGAGAGAGAGAGAGAGAGAGAGAGAGAGAATGAGAGAGAGAGAGAGAGAGAGAGAGAGAGAGAGAGAGAGAGAGAGAGAGAGAGAGAGAGAGTGTTTGACACTCTTAAAATAATTTTATTCTGCTGTTTATCAAACCATCAGGTTACGAAGGCACAGAAACATTATAAGGACTAGGACCTGGTAGATTGTTTTCCAGTAATCTGACATTTAACATAGGTGTGTCTTTATTTAGTCTACTGTATCAGTATTGACAACCTTTTTATTAAAATAAAATACACGCATTTGTATTTCCTTGTTTATTGCACACTAGTCAGCTCACAGCCTATTTATGTATTCTATTGTAACACTTAACTGAACCCGACAACAAAAAGTGAAATCCATCAATTGTAAAAAAAAAAAATATATATATAAAATTGAAACCCAACAATAAAAGCTCAGCTTTAGCAAGAATTTAGATATTTTTAGTCTTTATTATTTACATTACTTTTTTAAAACATTTAAAGACCGACCCGATCACGTGTCAAAATCACGGGTTTCGCGTGTTTTCCCTCTTATAGCTAGTAAGAAATCTTGTTTTGACAAGGGTTGACTCCCATTCAAAATGCCCCAAATTCAAAGCAAAACACCATTTTAAAGAGCAGCCTCAATCTGAAGTTGGGGACATCTGTATGTGGGTCACAGTTACCCAGAAAAAAACCAAAGGACTTAATCGTGGTGCGTCAGTGTGTCTTAAAAAAAAATGCATTCCTAAAGAATCTTAGAGTGACTGATCCCATTCCCAAATAAAACTGAAAATTAATTCGGGACTAAAGCTATGTTTCCCCGTGAATTAAAAGCCCAGGATCTTTATAATTCTAAATGCCCCAAATGGTCTTTTGACCCAGAAGGCGTTAAATCTCTATTTTCTCTCTCTCTCGAATTAAAAGTGGTTTTACTATTGTTATTATAGCTCAGGTTTCCTTCCAAATCAACATTCGTACAAAATACGTCTAGGGGAAGACGGGGTAAAAAGCGCATGGGCGGGTAAGAAGCCCACCCCAATTATCTCATGAAATGAAGCAAATTTCAGTCTCATTTTGCCCATGAGACGAGCGTTAATGTCTAGCATTCGTCTCATGGGCAAATGTGACTGAAATTTTCTTTATTTCATGAGATAAATGGGGTGGGCTTCATACCCGCCCATGCGCTTTTTACCCCGTCTTCCCCTACGAAGGGCCGAATTCAGCTGCTCTGACTTCAGTTCAAGTCATGATTAACATTTCCGAATCCGATTTTATCATTATTGTACAGATTGTGTGGAGGGTGTAATTAAATATACAATTTCAAATAATAGGCTATACTGTATTATATTGTAATCTTAGCGAAATGTAACATATTGTTTCTTCATTCAACCTATATTTACTATGTTTAAAACAACAAGATATTTTAAATATCTTTTGTATATGAAACATGAGTAGGAAAATGTTGACAATGTATCAACCAGTTGAAACGTATCAACAACAACAAAACAAAAAACAACAACAAACAACCTCTCCCTTATGTATGCAGTCAGGGAGTGAGAGGACCATGTGTGTGTGTGTGTGTGTGTGTGTGTGTGTGTGTGTGTGTGTGACGAATTTCATTGTATAATGGAATGTCCAAAATACAATGGACTTCGTGAAAAATATGTTCCTAAAAATCCATTTTCAATTTCTGTAGCATGTTTAAAAAAAAGACGACGTATATGTTTAAATTTAAGTAAATTTCTAAAATTTGGAAAGATAATTTAAAAGAGTGTTTCTTTCACTGCTCACCAAAAACTGACATTTCGCTGTTACTTTTGATTTTTTTGCGTTTTGATTGAGTTTTATGTTTGTGTTATACTGTTTTTGTATCCTCCATGCTCCAAAAGGGGTCAAAGGATTAAACTTCTTGAATCTTGAATAGTGTGTGTGTGTGTGTGTGTGTGTGTGTGTGTGTGTGTGTGTGTGTGTGTGTGTGTGCGCGTGCGTGTGCGCGCGTGTGTGTGCGTGTGCGCGTGTGTGTGTGTAGCCTTTTTCGCATTGTGGAGATCAAATTATTTGCACTGTGTCAGTATTTTTTTGTTTGATTTGAGCCCATAACAGACTCGTCTTTGGGTATGCAGCTTACAAGTTGGTGCTAAAAAAATCCTACTGACATGGGCATAATCCGTATGCTCTACGGTAACATTCAATTTAGACCTAGCTGCTTTGTGTATAATCAACACCGCAGTTTATGTCACTTCCGCTTTCGAAAAAGCATGGTCTGATAATCAACATCGAGTACTTCAACAGCTGTTTGCCTGAAGTGTCAAGTGTTTTTACGTACAGTCGGTAATCTTGATTGGAAATACTTGCCCTTTATGTGTTTGTGGCAGCTGTTCAAATCTAATTCAACATCGTCTTCTCCTTTTTGATGTAGGCAAATCCCTGTTTTAGTTTGAATTTATTTGATCAGAGAAACCACAAACACCACTAATAGGGTGGTTATAATTTTTTTTTTTTTTTTTTAACTTTTTGTCAAATCCTAATGAAATTTATGTCATTGGAAAGAGCCCGACAAGACCTTTAAAATGATACCCAAATTATCAAAATCGGTCGAAAATTGAGAAAGTTACGACGTTTTAAAATGTTAGCTTTTTTTACATGAGCTATATAAGAAAAAGTTGATCAAGGTTACCGGCCCTTACCGTATCAAGGTTTGGATGAATAAAACAGCCATAACTTTTTCTTTTTTTTACCAATAAACAAAACATTGGTACCAAAATAAAGCTTATTCAAAGGGGCAACATCAACCCCAAACATTAGACAGATTAGGCCTAAGCTTTTTGTGCGACTCACAAGATCGCAACATCAACATGCGCGTGACAGAAAACATGTCAGACAGTCTTCGACGTAACACCTCCCGACTTGTGGAGACCTTGAGCAGCATTGCGATTTATTCTAGATGCACCAAATTTGGTGTACTTGTAGAAAAATAATTAAATGTAACTGCGCATTTGTTTTAAAGAATTATGTAATTACCGTTCAGAAATGATAAATGAATGAATTGGACCCAAATATTGGATCGCTTGTCTCTCGCGATCGGCCGTCTTCGCGTAAAAAAAGATCGTTCCCGAATGACCGAGTAGGTGTCTGCTTCCCGAAAGAAACTCGGATGGTCAGCGCCAAGAATAACCACCAATAAAAACAAGCAAAGGAAGTGACCGTTTGGCACATAGCCAAAATCGCGGTTCGGATTTTCAACGAGAAAAATCGCTGCGGCTTGACCTAATTCCGTCGTTCCTACCACTAACTAGTAAATGTGTAAAATAAAAGTAAAAGATTGTGCTGGTTTACTTTTTGTCCCAATGGGGGACAGACAGTGTATGAACAAGTACATAGAGAGATCTCTTTCGAATTTATGGAATTCTCGTCATCTGTATCTGTATGTGTGTTCTATTGTGTATTTAAATAATAGTATTACGTGCCTGTATTATCATGTTCATGTGTGTTTTGTATATGCGTTGTATTTGTAAGGCGCTTTGAGCTGTTGTCAGGATACTGCGCCATATAAATGTTATTAATTATTATTATTAATTAGTATGTATATCTGCTAACAAACACTATCTTGTGGATCAACCCCAACAGGAAGACATTTCTGATAAAAGAATGGTGTCTTCTCTGTACTAGGCCGAAAAGTCCACAATTTAAGCAAACCAGCACAAGGTGAAAAGAAAAATGAAGAACATTTTAGGTAAAATAGATGTTATTCAAATGCGGAAATAGCGATTTGAAAAATGTAATACATGTGGGTAGAAAGAGCCAACCACTGAGGTGATCCTCTAATTAAAGGGATGCAAGTAAACCTTGTAGTGTAGCTACTCCCTGAACCCAACATGTAAAAAACTGGAAAGTCAGTGCATAAAGAGTTGGCAGTGGATCCAATATTGGATACCTGTGGCACACACCGAAGTGGAATATAATTATGAACAAGTTTGAATTTATATTATAACTAAGATTTTTTATCATGTTGTCAGTTGTGCTTTTTGTTTTGTTTTGATTTAGCACAATACTAATTTTGTGAATACTAAGGCACAGATCTCTCTCTCTCTCTCTCTCTCTCTCTCTCTCTCTCTCTCTCTCTCTCTCTGCGTGTGTGTGTCATACATGTGTGTGTGTGTGTGTGTGTGTGTGTGTGCTCCTAGACACTATGGTTTGTCTGTTCAATGATCTGCAGTGTGTTTTATTTGCACTAACTCAGATAATAAGTACTGCAAACTTGGGATTAGTTGGCTTTTGGGCACCCTCTCCAATGCCTCCAGTTTCCTGCAGCATTCTATTCTAACCTGAGATCGAGAGCAGCGACTCTGCCTGGGCAACACTTTTCCACTAAGTGAATTCCAGCCCTGCTTTCCAGCATCTTGTGCAATGATGCACCAAGGACGGAAAAGTTATTGGACAAACTGTCCTGAAATAAGAAAATCAACAGAACAAAGTTTGTCATTGTTATTGTGTTAAATATCATTAGGACATTTGTCCTGACAGGGTAGAACACAATATAGGACATTTTCAGTGACAGTGTTAATAGGACTGTGGCCTCTGACCTGGGCGTCTGGAAAACTCTGCTCCTTTGTTATCAGGAAGTCAGAGATTTCGTGTCAGATCAACTGGCACATGCAGTCACACACACACACACACACACACACACACATACACACACAGTAAGCAGCTGGCCCAGATCTACTGCCGCACGCAATACAGACAGGCCAGTTTCCTGCCACGCACCATCAAGGCATGGAACAACCTCCCGGAGCAGGCTGTTGAGGCGGGGACCTTGAGCACCTTCGTATCCTGGGTCTCCAAATCACAATAACTTACCCCACCCCACCACTCTTTTTTTCCCCCCTTTCTTTCACGTTGGGGCCCGATTAGCGGGACCTGGCTGGGTGGGTCATTCTCTCGCTTGGCGCGGCATCATATTACGGGCCGATCAGCGGAACCTAGCTGGCTGGGCCAGGCTTTCTTCTTCTACTTTCAACTTTCTTCTTCTCAGTAGTACCTCAGTGCGCATTTCCGTAGATTCCCCTAAAGTTACAGCGACAGAATAGTCAAAAGTGACTGGTTGCTTTACAGGAAGGAAAGAAGGAAGTTACCCCCCCCCCCCTCCCCAATGCACACACATGGATGCTCCTTCTTGCAGGATGTCCTGAATTGCAGGATTTTTAAATTGCTTAGAGACGGTGTCGCCAGATTATGAGAATTTGAGAAGCAACAATTTTCTTACACACACACACACTTGTACAATAAAAAGGGCCTATAGTCTATATAGGCATTTGCTATATATATTCAATTTTAAAGGAATGTACTACTACTAGACTAGAGAGGTGAAAAAAGTGCAGTAGATGTGTGCTTATAGCATGTGTTCACTGCCCCTGCTAGGAACGACGGAATTAGGTCAAGCCGCAGCGATTTTTCTCGTTGAAAATCCGAACCGCGATTTTGGCCATGTGCCAAACGGTCACTTCCTTTGCTTGTTTTTATTGGTGGTTATTCTTGGCGCTGACCATCCGAGTTTCTTTCTTTCGGGAAGCAGACACCTACTCGGTCATTCGGGAACGATCTTTTTTTACGCGAAGACGGCCGATCGCGAGAGACAAGCGATCCAATATTTGGGTCCAATTCATTCGTTTATCATTTCTGAACGGTAATTACATAATTTTTTTAAACAAATGCTTAGTTACATTTAATTATTTTTCTACAAGTACACCAAATTTGGTGCATCTACAATAAATCGCAATGCTGCTCAAGGTCTCCACAAGTCGGGAGGTGTTGTCGAAGCCTGTCCGACATGTTTTCTGTCATGCTCACGTTGATGTTGCGATCTTGTGAGTCGCACAAAAAGCTTAGGCCTAATCTGTCTAATGTTTGGGGTTGATGTTGCCCCTTTGAATAAGCTTTATTTTGGTACCAATGCTTTGTTTATTGGTAAAAAAAAAAAGAAGTTATGGCTGTTTTATTCATCCAAACATTGATACGGTAAGGGCCGGTAGCCTTGATCAAAATTTTCTTATATAGCTCATGTAAAAAAAGCTATCATTTTAAAACGTCGTAACTTTCTCAATTTTTGACCGATTTTGATCATTTGGGTATCATTTTAAAGGTCTTGTCGGGATCTTTCCAATGACATAAATTTAGGATTTGACAAAAAGTAAATATTTTTTAAATTTTTATAACCACCCTACCCCTGCACTCCGCCGGGGCCGCCCCCTTGCAAGATTTTTGAAATTCCCCAGGAGCACCCATACACACACACACAGAGTCACACACACACACACACACGCACACACGCACACACACACACACACACAAACGCACATGTACACAAGTGCAGCAGAATCTTAAATGTGCTGAAGTTGGCTGCCTAATGGGAAGAAGAAGAAGAACACACAAGCCAGTGATTCACTGATTGCGATTCCTTTCTGTTTCTCCAGTGTCTTCAAGGAGCTTTCATCATGGTGTGTCTGGATGAGATTCTGCCCAGGCTGTACCTCGGCGGCATCACAGGCACGTTTGACCCAGAGCTGCTGCGACAGGTGATTTGTCAAGAACTTTTACTATTGGTTTCGATTTCACATTATTCAGAGTCTTGCTCTGCAGAGGAAATTGCTCTCTCTACACACATTCATAGTCATACACATTCATGGACACACACAAAGTGACACACACACACACAGTCACACACACACACAGAGTCACACGCACACACACAGAGTCACGCACACACACACAGAGTGACACACACACACACACACACACACACACACACACACACACACACACGCAGAGAGACTCCCACACACATGTACAGTGTAGACATACAAGTAATGAAGTGTAATATACTGGTCGTGGTACTCACCAGTTGACTTGAATGAATAAGGCAAACTTAAAAAACTGGTTCAATGTTAGAACAATATCAGTGTAAAAAAATTAGGGAAATTGGATAAATTGAAATTGAAAAAAACATTATGGGACAAGAGGATTTGAAAAAATGGTGAATTGGAGTTGGACATATATGTTTTGTGACAGCTGGGGATCACGCATGTTCTGACCTTGATGGACCGAGCCCTCCCTGGAGAACTGATGTCCGGCTTCACCAACCTCCACGTCTTTGCCCTTGACCTTTACGACCATGACCTCCTGCATGACCTTGAGCAGTGCTTGACCTTTGTGAAGGAAGGGATGCAGCAAGGGGCGGTGCTGGTGCATTGGTTGGTTGGTTTGTTGTTAGCCAGTGTTTCCCATAATGCACAAATGTGCGTCCTTGAAGCACAAAAATCACAGAGGGACTCTTTGATTTCAGCTCTGGGCGTCCCATGGGACGCACATTTTTTTCAACAGACCGAGACAGCAGGGTTCATTCTTCGATTTTGACCGATAGTTTTAGCAGGCAGGCGGTCATCTGACCGATTGATTTTTCGTCAAAGCAGTCAACAATTTCATGGATTCTGTCGTCTGCTGAACTTAGTTATTCCGCAGCCTCAGACCATAATCAGAACTAAAAAGTTGTATCTGGCGAAACGAACGCCGAAACGAAGAAATGGCGGCATTGCATATTCGGTAAAGCTTTTCCGATCCAACTTTTTGAAGACCATAATAAAGTTCCAGCGTGACCTAGTCTTCTAGTGCTAAACAAGATCGTTATCGGCCTTTTGACAACAATTCGTGTTTAAAACCAGCCATTCCTCCCCAAAAGAAGCCACGAGTAGGAAAGGGGCAGAAGAATATGTTTGCTAGTTTCGGACTCGCTCAAACATCGTCTGCAACTTGTAGGATCGTTGGAATTAGGTCAAGCCACACCAACTTTTCCATATCAAAACTCCGAAGCCGATTTTCGCTTCGTGCCACAGCGGTCACTCTGTTTGCTTTGGTTTTCCTGGTTGTCAGTCTTGTTTCTGACCATCCGGGGTTTTCCTTTCTAAAGCAGACACATGTCCGGTCATTCCAAAACGATCTTTGTTTACATCTGAATGCTTGTTCGCGAGAGCGAAGCGCTTCAAGTTTTAGGTCTGATTTCTTCGTTGACCAAATCTGAACGTTTTTTGCAAGTTCGACAGAGGAAAAAGCTGCAGCATCAAGCCGTTCTTTTAGAGATGTGAATGGCATCATCTCAAAAACATAAGCTACTGCATATGCAAGTGTGTGTGTACACTTGTGTGTCTGTCTGCCTGTCTCTCTGTCCATATCTCGATCTGTTTGTCTCCCCCCCCCCCCTCTCTCTCTCTCTCTCTCTCTCTCTCTCTGTAGTCAGCCTATTCCATTTCCAGGGGTTATGCACATGTGTTTGCCTGTGTGTTTACTGTGCATGTAGCATGTGTGTTTAGCATGTATTTGCTTTTGTTAAAGCATTTTTTATCATATACTTAGGGGACTCTTAAAAATATGAAAAGGTCTCTTAAAATTTTGCACAGGGAGTCCCTGGGACTCTCACATTTCACCCCTATGGGAAACACTGTTAGCGCTTTGTTTGAATGTTAGCAATACGTAGCATATTTTACGGACTATAAAGCGATGATGCTCTTTCCCCACATATTCCCTGACTGTGGCCTCTGCATCTATTCTATAACATGACTACCTGTGTAATAATTTACAAAGTAACTATGCATTATAAAACCATGTTTTTGTAAAGTACCATACTTTTCAGGCTAAGTACAACCCAACCTTTTTATAAGGTATACCCGCAAATTTTGCAAAAAATTCAGATTTTGTTATTATATTTTCTTATTATTTTATTAGTCACATCAAGGGCGCAGGGGTCTCAGTCTAGGGGAAACGTATTGCCTTATAGACGAAAAATAGGTATAGGGGCTGCACCTTAAAATGTAAAGCGCCTTGTATAGTGTAAAGTATGGTAATGGGAATGCAATTAACATAATAATTAATACTGACAACACTTGGCTAGTTACTATCATCCATGTGAATAATATTGCGAGAATTGATATTGCATAGTGTTACTATTGTCTAGTGTTATTGGGGACCTAATCCCCATTGATCCTCGGGTTTGAGGAACGAGTCAGCCAGCCAGCAAATATTGTTGACTGTGTTGTATAATGCTTACTTTTAACAGCTTTAATATGTAAGGTTGTCAGCACATTTAAAACAAATTCTCTTCTTGGCTATTCATTTATTTCACTGTGGTGGCTGAAGAAGGTGACTGCCAGGTCTTGTCAAGATGAAAAACAAAAAAAAGGAGAGCAAATTCTGACCTGTTGAAGGAATCATAAGTGGAGCTTTCGAGCATAGGCTCTTCGTCAGCAGTCAGCATTTTTTTTTTTTTTTTTTTTTTTTTCCTCTCCCCAACACACACACTACATTGATATGATTTCATACTCACTACTCTACAATTTTGTTTCTTTGGCTCTAATCTCTATAATCTTTTTCTCTACTCTGATTTGTGCTCACCTTCCCATTTGCCACAGTCCCCTCCCAACCCCCCACCCCCACCATATTTGATCCCTTCCTTGTCAATCTGCCACTCTCCTCTCAACTGCCGACGAAGAGCCTACGCTGGAAAGCTCCACCTATGACTCCTTCAACAGGTCAAAATTTCCTCTCCCTTTTTTGTTTTTTTCATTTATTTCACTGTTTTTTTTGGCTGTTCTTGTTTGAACTTTGAAAGATCTATAAAGTATTATCTATAAGCAATACCTTGTTATAAAGACTGATCGAGAAGACAGAAAAAAATAGCACAAAAGCTCATCGCTTGTTTTCTGTGACGCATGTGTGCAGTCAGGCGGGAGCGTCGCGCAGTGCCATGGTGGTGATTGCCCACCTCATGAGGACACGGTCCATGACCAAAGCGGCGGCGCTGGAGTTTGTCAGACAGCGGCGCTCCATTGTGAGGTAGATGCACTAAGATCGATGCTTTATATTATATTCACATGGAGTTTGTCAGACAGCGGCGCTCCATTGTGAGGTAGACGCACTAAGATCGATGCTTTATATTATATTCACATGGAGTTTGTCAGACAGCGGCGCTCCATTGTGAGGTAGACGCACTAAGATCGATGCTTTATGTTATATTCACATGGAGTTTGTCAGACAGCAGGTAGACACATTTAATTGACGCTTTATATTATATTCACATGGAGTTTGTCAGACAGCGACGCTCCGTTGTCGGGTAGACACATTTAATTGATGCTTTATATTATATTCACATGGAGTTTGTCAGACAGCGAAGCTCCATTGTCAGGTAGGCACACTTAATTGACGTTTTATATTATATTCACAGTGGAGTTTGTCAGACAGCGATGCTCCGTTGTCGGGTAGACACATTTAATTGACGCTTTATATTATATTCACATGGAGTTTGTCAGACAGCGAAGCTCCGTTGTCAGGTAGGCACACTTAATTGATGCTTTATATTATATTCACAGTGGAGTTTGTCAGACAGCGAAGCTCCGTTGTCAGGTAGGCACACTTAATTGACGCTTTATATTATATTCACAGTGGAGTTTGTCAGACAGCAGGTAGACACACTTAATTGACGCTTTATATTATATTCACAGTGGAGTTTGTCAGACAGCGACGCTCCATTGTAAGGTCGACACACTAAGATTGATGATTTGTTTTCACACTGTTATTTGGGGTAGTTTTAGTGTGTATGGTGGACCAATGAACAAAGAGGTTGCTTTATGTGCTTAGTTTATTATTTCTTCTTTTGTATACAGACTCAGGAAATGTGTGTGTATATGCGCACGCATATATGTGTATATGCTTGCTGACTGACTGTTGCAGCAAATTAAGGTTGGAATTTTATTATTTTCCTGTGAAGAGTAGAATAGAATTTCAGGTAAACAAAATCTTGATTATTTTCAATCTCTTTGGGAGGAAAGCAAAGAATCTTTTTTTCCATTATGTCCACCCATATCAGGTTCTGTAAATATAAGTAGGTAAAGAAAAGTTGGATGCTTCACAGTTTGTTTGTAAATTTTAAAAAAGAAACAAACCAACAATTGAAAAGGAATGTTAATTTTTTTCTTGAAGATGAAAAACCATCAGTTTACAGTGACGCATTGGATTTTTTTTAGATACTGAACAAATACATTTGACCAAGTTCCAGACAGTATTGTTTAACTCGCTAATTGCATGTATGATGTGTGTCTGTGGTCAGCCCGAACGAGGGGTTCCTTCAGCAGCTGGACCTCTTTGAGCTGATGGGTTGCAAGGTGGACGACGCCCATGAAGAGTATCGACGCTACATGCTCAACAAAGTGGCCTTGCGAAGCAAATCTAGTGAGCATGTCTCTGTGTCTGTGTGTGATGGGTTGTAATATGGATGACGTCCTTGAACAGTATCGACACTACATGCTCAACAAAGTGGCCCTGCGAAGCAAATCTAGTGAGCATGTCTCTGTGTCTGTGTGTGTGTGTGATGGGTTGTAAGGTGGGATGATCGACGCTACATGCTCAACAAAGTGGCCTTGCGAAGCAAATCTAGTGAGCATGTCTCTGTGTCTGTGTGTGTGTGTGATGGGTTGTAAGGTGGGATGATCGACGCTACATGCTCAACAAAGTGGCCATGCGAAGCAAATCTAGTGAGCATGTCTCTGTGTCTGTGTGTGTGTGTGATGGGTTGTAAGGTGGGATGATCGACGCTACATGCTCAACAAAGTGGCCCTGCGAAGCAAATCTAGTGAGCATGTCTCTGTGTGTGATGGGTTGTAATGTGGACGACGTCCTTGAACAGTCTGGCCGCTACATGCTGAGCAAAGTGTCCTTGCGAAGCAAATCTAGTGAACATGTCTGTGAGTGTGTGTGTGTGATGGGTTGTAAGGTGGACGACACCCATGAAGAGTATCGACGCTACATGCTGAGCAAAGTGTCCTTGCGAAGCAAATCTAGCGAGCATGTCTGAGTGTGTGTGTGTGATGGGTTGTAAGGTGGACGACGCCCATGAAGAGTATTGCCGCTACATGCTGAACACAGTGGCCTTGCGAAGCAAATCTAGCGAGCATGTCTGTGTGTGTGTGATGGGTTGTATTGTGGACGACGTCCTTGAACAGTATAGCCGCTACATGTTGAACAAAGTAGCCTTGCGAAGCAGATCTAGTGAGAATTTGTGTGTGTGTGGACATTTTGCAGAAGGGCATCTGAACATTGTCTAAGGGAAGCAATTCATTGGTGTATCTGTCAGCTAAATCAACAAGAGTTATGTATCTTTGTTGTCTTTAAAAAATAAAAATAAAAATGTATAGAAGGAAACTTTGTTCATAAAATTCCCTTATCTTCAGTTATTAAAATCATGCAGACAAATTCCAGATGAGCAGAAGAAAAACAGCTTCACCCACCTTCCCATTCCTGAACAGTTTATGAAAGTACCATAGCATAGACTATTTTGTTAACATTTTTCTGTATCAACCCAACATCTTCGCCTGCTAAAACAATACTGGCTGACTGCCTGTGGACTTCAGCTGAGCAGTGATCCATAATTAATCACATGAAACAGATACAAAGAGTGCACATTTCAAAGAGTGGTGTTTTTTCAGTGTCCCTCTCCATCAACCTACCACCCCTCTCCTTCTTTCTTGGAAGTGTGTGTAGCAACTTACTCATGTGGTACCCTTTATGCCAACCTACCACCTCACTCCTTCTTTCTGGAAGTGTGTGTAGCAACTTCCTCATGTGGTACCCTTTATGCCAACCTACCACCTCACTCCTTCTTTCTTGGAAGTGTGTGTAGCAACTTCCTCATGTGGTACCCTTTATGCCAACCTACCACCTCACTCCTTCTTTCTTGGAAGTGTGTGTAGCAACTTCCTCATGTGGTACCCTTTATGCCAACCTACCACCTCACTCCTTCTTTCTGGAAGTGTGTGTAGCAACTTCCTCATGTGGTACCCTTTACACCATGTGAGGCACACTAATTTAGCTATTCTAGCACCGTGGACGAATGTATTCGCCCAGTTCATCACACTTCACTCCCACCAAATGCAACCCCTCTCCTTGCCTCTGCCATGTGTTTAATCTATTTTGAGAGCTTTATGTCCATGATTTGTCCCCCGTTAAAGCAACGCATGCGCACTCGAAAAAGATAGTTACCCCCGCTCTTGTCGGTTGAGACGCAGCGGACAATCAAGAACGTCAACAAATACATGGCGCTAGAAAAGTAGAAGAGATAAAGAAGAGGGGGGAAAAAGGACAGTGTAGGTTGATAATGCCATTCCAGTATATGTGACATTTTTTTTTTTTCTTCAGGTTTTGACACGGCTAGGGTGCCTCCCAGTATTTATCGCCCAGAGTCTTCCCCTGTGACTGCTGATGACACCGTCTACAAGTGTCGCAAGTGCAGGTGCTGTTTGCTTCTTTGGTATTTAAACTCCTTCCCTGCTTTTACGATTAAAAACCGTCATCGTTATCATAACATGTTCAATATCAAATAAGAGAAGAAACAGTAATAGTGATTTAATAAAGAGAAGTTTGAAGTTGATTTTGTGTTAAGAGATCTTGACAACTTCACTATTTTATCACTTGTGCTAAATAAAAAAATAACAAGCATATTGATACACGCCTGCTGTGATAAGTCTGATAAACCTGCATGAATATATTACGAACTATTTAAAACAAATTATTATTATTAAAGTGTGTGAGAGAGAAATTTATATTGTTGTATTCTTTGTATCATTCAAGTGTTTTTTGAGAGAGAAATGGATACTATTGTTTTCATTCTATTATTAACCTTTACCAGACTTCCTGGGTCGCCCACGACCCAGAGACACACAAAAACTGTTATATCTCAAAAACTATTTAAGCAATCGTCCTGAAATTTCATGACTTTATCAAAAACGTCATGGTTATCATAACATGTTCAATATCAAATAAATGAAGTAATAGTAATAGTGATTTAATAATGCTTGTTTGATGTTGCGGGTGTCCTAAGAGATACTTTGACGACTTCAGAATTTTATCACTTGTGCTAAAAAACAACAAGAATATCGATACATCTGCTGTAATAAACACTGATGAAACTTTGATGAGTATATTCCCAACCCGCATCATCTGGAAAAAAATAAAAATTGTTAAAGTGTGTGAGCATGTCCCTTTTTTATTATTGTACTGAGTATGGGTCATGGAAGTGTTTTTTGATCGTGTTTGTGTAGTCAAAAGTGTGATCCGGTAAAGGTTAAAGTGTTTGTGAGAGATACATTTATTGTATTGCCTTGTTCGTATTATTTAAGTGTTTTTGAGAAAGATAAATCAATTCTATAGTTTTCTCAGTACAGTGGAACCTCCCTTATTATATAAGACTTCTCTGAGACATTACTTCTCTGAGACATTGCCCTTCTTTTTAAGTATTAAAATTACCTCCCTTATACAACTCCCTCCCACTTAACCTTTACCGTGCTTCATGGGTCGTCCAAGACCCAGAGACGCACAAATGACTTAATATCTCAGGAACTATGATAATAAAATTTTAGGTATTTTTTTAAAACATAGTTTGGCATATGTCAGCAAATTTTGGTGCCAATACAGTAAAAACTAAAGTAATAATTAGATACGTCATTTTAACATACTTCTCCTATGTAACGCGGGTCACGGAGGACCCATACTTTAAAGAGCAGAAATATGTCACTGCAGTGCATTGAGTATGGGTCGTGGGAGACCCGCGCCATCTGGAGAAGCATAAACACATGGTGACTCTTTGACGAGTATGGGTCCTGGAGAACCCGCATCATCTGGAGAGGGATAAATACTGTTGAAATGCATGTAAAAATCTGTGGGTACGAGGAGACCCGCATCATCTGGAGAAGTATAATCACAAGCAACATCTGGTAAAGGTTAAGACCTTATTTTGGAAGATGTTTTAAGGTCAGGGAGGGTCCACTGTATTATCAAAGTGTGTGTAAGACTCACTGAGAGAGACATTTTTCCCCCCAGACGAGTGCTGTTCCTGTCCGGCGCGCTGATGCCTCACATGAAGGGGCAGGGGGAGTCGGCCTTCGACTGGCGCAGCAAACTGCCCGCCAACCAGCGACCTCCGCCTGCAACCCCTGACCCCTGTGGTGACGGAGATGTCGGGGAGGAGGAGGAAGGGGAGGAGTGTGATGCGTCGCTGTTCATTGAACCCATGGCCTGGATGAAGGGAAAGGTGGAAGCCGTGGAGGGAAAGGTAGGCATGGGTGAAAGGGTGAAAACGTTCTCTCAATCCTGAAATGGCACATTTCAATGCTCTCTGAATGTTCCCAATCCTGTGACTGCATTATGGATAATTTCCAATGTGTGTGCGTGTGTACAGGCATCAGAATTGTCTGAGGTCCAATCCCCTGAAAACCGCGGTAAACGGGCCATCAAGGCCTTAGAATAGAGGGGCAACATCAAAATTAGTTCCAAACCAGACCAAAAAGGCATAGTTCGTGAAGAAATTTCCCCCAATGTCGGAGTCTGGCTGCCCATGTGGCGGGGTAATCATAAACGGTTACTCATGTAATGTTCTCATCCCTAGCTGGTGCATTTGTACCATAGTGTTCAGGTGCTTCGGCTGTTGGGATGATCCCTGGAGTCTTTTAGCCAGGGTATGGGCAACTACAACATCATAAAGAAATGACTTGATAAAGTTATTTGACACTGAAGACTACCTTAAGGAGCCATGGTACAATCCTCTGCCAGCAGTTTTCAATCATCTAAAATTGGCAAATACTCTGACAATTCTGATGCATGATACAGGATGGGTGGGGGTGGTGTTAGAATTACATGTCTTAATCTGCCATCAATGTTGGCAGAAATGTTTGAATTTATAAGACTGAATACAGATAACAAAAATGGCCAATCCTGAAAACTGTTTGTACAGACAAACCCCTATTTTACGCCCCTCTGTTAAGCGACCACCTCTCATTTGAGACCGGATTTGTTGGCACGGATGCATTTTACTATGTAAACGACCTCTCTTAAACGACTTCCTCTAAAACGCGACTTACGACCGCCATTTTGTTGGTTTTTACGACCGTTGTTGTCGTCTGCATAGACTTCGAGCAAAGGGAAACAACCACGGTCAAGGGCCTGAAAGCGGAGTCGCTTCCCTTGTTGTAGAAAAGATGGCGGAAAGCGTAGGAAAAGCACGAAAACCACTGACTTTGAAAAAGAAAACCACTGACTTTGGACGAGAGTGGAGGTGATTAACAGAAGTCTGCGAAGTGAAACTGTAATACATCGATTGCACAATCCTATGGAGTTGGAAAGACCCAAATCCAGTTTTAATATGTCATTGTATGTGTGCATGAAGAAGAGAGTATGAACTGTGCTGAACTTTTTCTTTCTACGGCTGCCAGTGAAAACCTCCGTCATACGACCCCTCCAATTTACGACCGATTTTTCCGGACATTTTGGAAGTCTTAAAATAGAGGTTTGTCTGTATCAGCTTTTCCCATCCTGATTTCAGGAGCACGCCTGAAGTACTGTCAGTTTCACCCACGTACAGCAAGGTGTATGTGCTTGTCTTATTGTATTGTATCTTTCTGGCACATGCCTTTTTGACTGAGCAGGGAGGTGTGTATTTTTGTGTGTGTGTGAATGAATGTAAGTGTTGGTGTGTGCTCCTCGTATATGGCGTTTACCGTGAGACCAGGGTGTGTGATTTTGCATGAAAAACAACAACCCAAGAACACTCCAAGTCTTAGTGGAAGTTCCCCCATAAACTTCTTTCGGTAAAGGTAAAGACATTTCTCGGTTAATTCTCTTTTTCCGTTTTTGCTTTTCTTACCATACATAAAGCTGTATTTTAGGAATATTTTCAGCTAATAACCTTTTTGGAATACTAACCCTATCCCTATCCCTACCCCCCACTATGTACTGCAGTACACCGCGATTTGTCACAGTTGTGGTTCGTTGCGTTTTTCCGTCTTATAGGGTTAGGGTTTAAATAGGGTTAGGGATAGGGTTAGTATTCCAAAAGGTTATTAGCTAAAAATGTTCCTAAAATACAGCTTTATGTATGGTAAGAAAGGCAATAACGGAAAAATAGAATTAACCGAGATAGGTAGGGGGGGTGGCACATCTTGACCTTTACCCTTCTTTCTTTTTTTATAAATACATACGAGAAATACCTTGGTTCAGCACTGTCATTGCTTGTAGACATTCATGTAAGACATCTTCCTTATCAGTGTTTTGTTCTTTCAAATTACTAGTATGGGATCTGGTAAAGGTCAAGATGTGCCACCCCCCCTACCTATCTGGGGTGTGGCACATCTTTACCTTTACCGGAGATCTAATGAAAACGAAATGTGAACTCTTTTGGAAAATTATTGTTTTATTTTTGTCCCCTGATAAATTGTGCAAGAAAATAACTTTGTTGTTGTAGATGTTTGACTGTTTAAGTGAATGATTGCTGTGATGTGTTTCAGCTTCCGTGTCCCAAATGCAGCGCAAAGCTCGGGTCCTTTGTTTGGTATGGTAAGTGTGTTGTTGGTTTTTAGCATACTGGGGCATGCTTTGGTTGTGGGATCCATGCGTCTCATCTTTTCTGTGGGTGTAGATACTATGCTATTCTATTGGTGTAGAGTGGCACAGTGGTATCGCGTTCGCTTCGTGTCAAGTAAACCCGAGTTTGAACCTGGGTACAGGGGATTTTTTCCTCTCATTCTGCACTAGGCCTTAACGGTCTGAACGTGGAGTCTTTCGGATGAGACGATAAACCGAGGTCCCGTGTGCCCATGCACTTAGCACACGTTAAACCCAGTGGCAACGAAAAAGTTGTCATTTGGTAAAAATTTACCCCCCCCCCCCCCCCCATCAGTGACAAAAATCGCATTAAAAAAAAACCAAAAAAACAATTGGGCCTCTGGCTCCATGTGGGAGCAACCCGAATTTCACAGAGACGCCTCTGTGACTATAAAGTACCTAATACTAATACCTCAATGCGTTATTGGTGTTGGGTCACATTATTTGGTGGGATGAAACCAAATTTGAACACTTTTTTGTGTGTGTGGTAGTCGTAGGGAATTGTAATGTTCAAATTTAGTGGAGAAAAAAACCATATCGGTTAATGTCACTATAACTAGAGGGTAACTATTAATGGCATACATGTGATCTGCCTGGACCTACAACTTTTTTTTTTTTAGTTAACAATTTTTATTGTTTGTATTGTGTAATGGCTTGTACATAAAGACTTAATTTATGTGTTCATCTCTGGGTCTATTCTTGTGCTCAATGTTCCTGATTCCGATTGAAGCAGTCTTTGAAAGACTGGTAATTTTCCCCCCTTCATCCACCTATTCTTTCATTTCAACCAGCAATCTATTTATTTATTTGTTTAGATAAAAACTGATGGCATGAAAGAAGAGCAGCATTGTCAAACGTCACAAGATTTGCAAATTGCAGAGGATTAAGAAATGCTGGCAGAGGTTTTGCCTTTGTTGTCCCGCAAAGGGTGATCGCTACTGTAAAATAGCATATCTATTCTATCATCTTACCGTTTCACTACGAATGAGTTAACTCTTCCAATTGCCAATTACCAATGCAAAAATCTTAGTCAAAATGACTAAATTACTTCCCTTGCATCAGTATTTCTCTGCCTGAGCTATCGCGGATACCCTCGTTGACGTTAAGCCTTTTTGTTGTCATGCTGAAAACTGGCTTCATTGTTGACCTTTACCCTATCTTGATCACCCTGATACCGTGGTTTTCAGAGGGCTCAGAACACAACAAAAGCGTATCCGATGGCATAGTCAAGTACTGAAACAAAACTTTCCCTGCGATATCAAATTTTTCATGACTTGCCTACACGAATTTTACTGTCCAATGCAGTTTCATCCGGCCAAGCCCTGTCAAATTTGCGTTGGCATCGTTTGTCGACCTCCTTCACATCTATGGTGTGATGTCTAATTTTCATGGTTGAACTTGAAGATTTCTGATGGTTGATTTATTCTAAAGCACATGCAAACATTCTAAATAAGTAGAGCACAAGCTTAGAGCTTATACAAGGCACTCCAAACATTCTGATTCACTGTATAGCTTTGAAAACATCCAAATCCTCCTTCATTACAAAAGTCAGTCAAAGGAATGTACTGAAACTTCTTTCATTTTCACCATGTGCGCAAGAAGAAAGTCTACCGAACTGGACAACCTGTACGATCATCTCCCTGTGTACTTTTTGTGTTTGTGTGTGTGTGTGTGTGAAAAAGCAAAAGCGCATTTACGTGCTTAGATGTAACTCTCACATCCCTGGAGGATTGTAGTTGAGACCATTCTGATGCCTGCCTGTTGTGTGTGCAGGAGAGAGATGTCCGTGTGGGGCGTGGGTGGCCCCGGCCTTTCACATCCAGAGGAGCAAAGTGGACGCCATGAAGCCGGGCTTTGTCGCTCCCCCTGGACTGCACATGGCCTCCCCGGCCCTGGCTCCACAGCCAGCAGCCAATCAACACTCAGCACAGGCACCAGCCAATCAGCAACAACCAACACAGTCATCAGCCAATCAGCAGCCAGATTAATGGTCCAATCAACAACTGGCATGGTCATTCATCAATCTCTAACTTGATTAATTGTCCAATCAACAACCAGCATTGTCTGCCAATTAGCAGCCAGATTAGTTGTCCAATCAACAACCAGCACAGTCCTACCAATCAACAGCAACTAAAACTATTAGATGTGCCATCTTCCAATCAAAAACCAAATTGAACAATCATTATTCTGCACAGACAGTCGCAAATTCTGAGATCGTCATTTGTTTAACAGCCCTCATTCTCAACATTTTCAAGCAATGACTTTCAGTAAAATATGTGAAGAATTGCTGACAAGTTACTTCCTCATCTGTATGCTGCTGCCTATCTGTGCCCTATCAAATGCACCATCACTCATCAATTTGGACACAGGAAAGATGGCATGCATTGCCCGCAACTTTGATACCTCAAAATAAATTAGATGGATTGTTCATTTCAAGACTCTTTTAGAAAAGTACCTACAGCATTCAATGACAGTTGATTCCTTTGTTTTGGGGATTTGGGGACTTGTGCAGTCTAGCAGTGTACATATTTATTGACTTTCTTTTTAAATTGTTGAAAAAGCCCCAAATACTGGACAAAATGTTCATGAGCTACTTTTTGTGTGCGTGTGCACATGTATTGGCCTCTGCAACTAGGGTTATTAACTCCCTTGACAGTGAATCCCTTGTTGGTCAGTACTGAAAAGGGCATTCACTCTTGCGAAAGGCAGCCATTTAGTGGCCTCAAATAGGGTTATTGGCGAGTTGTTCCCTTGTTTGGTCAGTACTCAAGCATTCTACCAAGGGCATTCACTCTAGCAAAACATGGTTGTTGCAGTGGCCAATATGAATTAAATACATGTTCTCTTTCTTTGGGGATTATGTTCTTCACTTAACCTTTACCGGATCATGCTTTTGACTACAGACATGATGGCGGGGGTCTTCCACGACCCCCTACTCAGCAAAGAGCAAATTCCGAGGTGTTTATCCCTGTCCGGATGGCGGGGGTCTCCCACGACCCCTACTTGTCAAAGAGGCACCATGTGTTTATCCCTGTCCGGATGGCGGGGGTCTCCCACGACCCCTACTCAATGCACTGCAGTGCTCTTTAAAGTAGGGGTCGTGGGAGACCCCCGTCATCCGGACAGGTATATCAAAATTATGCGTCATATTACGTCATTTATATTTTATACACATTAATGAAATTTAACACACTTAAAGCCATTTACGTTTTTGACAAAGTCATGAAATTTCATGAAGATTGCTTAAATAGTTTTAGAGATATAACATGTTTTGTGTGTCAAGGGGCCGTGGGCGACCCCAGAAGTCCGGTAAAGGTTAACCAAAGAACAGTTTCTCCAAATGCAGAGAGCAGTCTGTGATCTGAAAGAAATGATGATGTGTTTCTCCTCCCCAACTCCCAAAGTGTAGAACACAATTCTTTGCAAAGTGATCCTCCCCTATCATTGAATGCATCAAGCTAATTTTTGCCAAGGTAATAAATGACAACTGATGATTTTTGGCTAGCAACTTTCTTCTTTATTATGACTTTTTGTTTCTATACTTGTGTTCTCTATTCGTATCCTTTCTGCGTCATCTTTGATCGTTTGTTTTATGACGAGTTAAGGCGGCGACAGACTATGTGGCCGTTTGTTTTATGATGAGTTAAGGCGGCGACAGACTATGTGGCTGCCGCATGTGACTCGATCAGGTCGTGACGTTTCACCTCATTTGCATACCATCTAACTCGATCAGTCTGACCCAGTCAGGTGACAGGGACGAATAGGGCGGGTTCTAAATTTCACTGATCGAGTCAGATGGCTTGTGACGTCTTCTGTGCGGGAAACAAAATTGGATCTACGTCACGACGTGATTGCGTCATATGAGGCAGTCACGTAGTCTGTCGCCGGCTTTAGAGACCACAACCCACACACCCAAGATAAGGTGGCGCTGCACTAGCAGCAACACGCTCTCCATGTGAGAGCAGCTCGAATTTCACAGAGACATCTCTGTGACTAGAAGTAATACTAATACCAAACTAGAGCGTCAAAACGCTAGATCAACCAGCCGCATGGCAGCATTTTCGGCTACAGTGACCTTAACACTTATCCAATGACCATTTTCGAACTTGGCATAGATATCCTATTTGCTTTTCTGCATGCAAAAATTGAGGGTCCTAGGTTTCTTAAAAAAAAGAAAAAGGTTGCTATCCTTAGATTTACCCATCATATATCAGCTTGAGTCTGTTTCGACCCGCTTCGATGTCTAGAAGTACCGAATTCCGGACCATACCAGAAAATTAGCACACTTGCAAACTTTTTCTTACAAAGCAGTACAAGTGTGCACACACACATAACCACATACCCGGTACACACACACACACGTGTGCACGCGCATGCACAGTCCAGGGTTCATACAGATTTTTCATATGAAAATTCACACTTTCAAAGACCCTTTATCCCATTTTCAAAGTCCTCTCATGACATGCAATGATGACAATTGCTTCGATCACGATCATTCAAGTTGCACCGGTGTAGCCAAAAGATCAGGATATATAGTGAATGGAAGTAATTCGACAAATCGATGTCTGCTATATGGACAAGAAGTCAAATTAAATTGCTTCTTTATCAATTATGGAAGCAAACAGCAACAACAAATTATGGCGTGAATGACTTTTTTGTTGTTGAGGCATCAATGACTTTTTCACAAGCCATTTTATAATTTTCAGACCAAAGCCAATTTCCAAAGACTTGAAAATGGCACTCCATTTCTCAAAGACTGTGTGAACCCTGTACACACACATGCACGCACACACACACATAATATTAATATCAAAAGAAAAGAAGCAAAACCAGCAGCAATTAACATCAAACAAGGTTTATTCTTGAATGCACTACAATATGTATGTCTGTATAAACATAATGATTATGTTGCTTCCAAAACAAGCTCACACAACAACAAAGAGACAAAAACAATGGTTGTCTAAACAACTTTTCAAACATTTCACATAACTTGTGATCAATCCAACTGTGTTGAACTTCCTCTTACTGTCACAATTTAGACAAGAATAAAGGACCATGTTCAATAAAAATGAATATACTTTAAAAACACACACACACTTTCCCTCCCCCCCCCCCCCCCCTACAATATTAGGGTGAAGGGATTGAAAAGTAAAAAGAACGAACACCAGACCTGTTTACCCTTATAATGAAAACCCCGGAATTTGCCACCAAAACCCCCGGAATTTGAGAACAAAAACCGGAATTCACATGATCTGTACACGACTCGCGATAAAGCGGTTTCTTCTTCTTCTCCTTTCCGTGAACATCGGCGTCGATTTTCAATATTGTGATGATTTCTTGGCTCAAATTTGCCAGAAAAGTTTTATTAGTAAATTCAGTCACTAATTCTTAGTCAATTTTAGTATAAAACAAGCTGGAAAAAGCAAAATACCTGGAAATGTCCACGATGGGACAGAGAAAAATCACTCGGCCGCGGATCGGCGGATGCCAAGTTGCAACTCGGCGCCATCGCGATCAATTTTCACTTCATTTTCCGTTGAAAACTTCAAAATTCTCACATCATCGTATTTTCCAGTGATAATATAATCTAAATTGACTCATTTCAAGCCCTAATTACAATCTCTACCATTACAAAACTGCCTGGAAAGCTCTTCGAATCAACAGTAAAAGTCTCGGTCAACCCTTGCGTCTTTTCCTACGAACGGAAACAAATAATAGACGTTTTTTTGAAATCCCGGAATTTTCAGCGTTCACCCGGAATTTACTATTTTACCCGGAATTTTAGCAAAGTAAAGGTCAAGATGTGCCACCCCCCCTACCTATCTCGGTGAATTCTATTTTTTCGTTATTGCCTTTCTTACCATACATAAAGCTGTATTTTAGGAACATTTTTTAGCTAATAACCTTTTTCGAATACTAACCCTAACCCTACCCCCCACCCTATAAGACGGAAAAACGCAACGAACCACAACTGTGACAAATCGCGGTGTACTGCAGTACATAGTGGGGGGTAGGGTTAGGTTTAGGGCTAGGGTTAGGGTTAGTATTCCAAAAAGGTTATTAGCTCAATATGTTCCTAAAATACAGCTTTATGTATGGTAAGAAAGGCAAAAACGGAAAAATAGAATTAACCGAGAAATGCAGGGGGGGTGGCACATCTTTACCTTTGCCTTTAGCAAATTTCCGGAATAATTCCAGCAAAACCGGAATGGTAAACAGGTCTGGAACACATACCCATACACTTTCTTACAAATACAATAGACATCACCTGTATCACTAAAAACTAGACAGAGCATTAGTTAGACCCTGGCCTTAATTCTCCATTCCCGTTATATTACATCTAATGTTAAAACAACAATGACAAAACGCACATGCAAAGAATATTTTGAATGCATATATGTGAAGAATATATCATAATTATGTGACCCAGCACCACGAAAGGGACATTAAGTCGCTGGGCTAGTTTCTCACAACAGACTTGTAAAGTCAAAAATATCATTTTGAGTCATTTTTCATTTATGGGCATTTTTGTGTTCTCTAATAAGTATCTTATTATTCATATCTATAAAGGATAATCTCTAATATGGTTTTATAAGTGTTTCAAAATGAGTACGCCAATGCATTTTCTTCAGCTAGGCTAGACTTTAGACTTTTCTCAAAATGACCGACACTCGCCCTACTAATTTTAAATGCTCCTAACTCTGGAATGGAAAAAGATACAAGAAAGGTGCTTGTATGATTAGAACGAGAATTGTCTGGTTTTCAAATGTATAAATGTTCTCAGAATGGTCGGTTTGACACTTATCCCCTTCACTGCCATATAACGTATCACCTACTGACTTGATGACGTCATCAGATGAAGAGGAATTTAACTGATATGCTGTTTTGTGCTCTAACACAGTCGAGAGAGTTCTATCCCCAGACCATTTTGCCAGATTGGCTCTATCAGTTTGTTGTTTTTCATGGCATGATTTGTACAATGATTGATTTATTTTTTTACATTTCTCTGGCAGTCAAGGGGTTAATGTCCCTTTCATGGTGCTGGGTCACATATACACAAAGAAGAAAGTTAAGCACCCCACCACTTTTTTGCTGTAGGTGAGATGAAATCGAGATTTTTTGCAAATAATCAATAAAGAATGAAACAACATTGATTGGTAAATGAAAGTTTGACTATCTGACTATAAGAAAACGCATAATTTAATGTATGGTTTTACAAATGCATTCTCATATTCTGAAACAAAAAGGGTTGTCATTTTCAATTTTAAAAATACCATGTTTAAGTATCAATGTAACAATTTCATATGGCTATATCAAAAGTTAATTATTGTGGGAAAACGTCATGAGGAGTGTCCAAAACTCATTTGGCAAATCAAAGTTCAGTAGCGTGTGTTTCCTCCCTGTGCCTGGATGACTGCTTCAACCCTGCTTATAACGGAATAATGGTAGCCTTGTAATAGCTAAGGGGTGCTTAACTTTTTTCTTTGTGTATATATGCTCCACCAACGTGCTTCCTTACCATCTTCTTACTTTATAAAGCGCCAAGTCTGGCTGAGGATGTCTGTCTGTCCAGAAACAAAGAGAATTAATTGTACTGCAGTCATTTTTTCATCTAACTGTACTGGTACGGGTTGGTTTCTTGGCAGGGGGTTTCCCCCTTGATCCGAGAGTCGGAAATTTAATGACTATGGGCCTACAGCCCCTTTCATGGGGGGAACGCATAAAGCAATAACCATGAGCAACACATTTCAAAAACACAGTTATGCATAACAATACCAGAAATACGAAAATAACATAGCGGTAAATACATTTGCAACAATAAGCATATATATATTATACTGATACACACAGAAACACTAATTAAAATCATCATAACAGTTTCCAAAAGATACAGAGATGTAAACATTATTTGGCGTTAACTGTTTGCACAGTTGTCAATGAAATTTTCCCTTTTCTCAAAGGCTGCCAATAAATATACTGGTCTCCAAAAGTTAAGGGCCGGCTTCTGTTTTCAGTAGCTTGATATCTATTTATTGTACACTAAGACAACAATGAAGAAAATGGCAAAACTTAGGCTACTCAATAACTTTCCTCCCTGTTACACGTGCCTGAACCAGTTTTGCAGACATTGCAGCGTTTTCAGGTACGCTTAAAATGTGGCAAATTCACGAGAATTTCACAAAAGTTTGGTCTCTTTTCGCTGAAGAATCAGGGCTGATGCAGGTTTCTTGCCTATTGCACGTGCAAGGCATGACTGTAGTGAACACTGCTGAGCAAAAGTTAGACACGAATGTGTATTTAAGGGCGGCAACCAGAGCTCTCATATACAGGGTTCCCAGGGCTTGCAGCTATCCCCAAGTAAAGACCTGTATGCCTAAAGATAATGTACATCTTTTAGCCAACGACCTTGAAAGGAACACTTTCCCAGCAACATGAACAATGTCTAAGCATATACAAAAGCTATGGCTGGCACAGATATACATGTTTTCTGGCAAAACGACACCAGGATAAAGAACGAGATTTCAGTCCAATTTCTCTTGACAACTCGCGGTGCATCGGTCGTCTGATAAGCGGTCAGTTGAAACGGGAAGGTGGGGGAGGGGGGCAAGGTGGAGTAGATGCTGAGCGATGTTTCTCAAGTGTGAAAGTGCTGCTTCTGCGATCTATTTTGAGTATGGTCTTGCTGCTCAAGGCAGTTTTTTGCAGCTGTCAGGACTTGTAAGGACCTTGAAGTGAATGTAAGCACTTGTAAGGCCTTACTTGCAGATTTCAATTAGTCAAGACTTATAAGGACTGGTAAGGCCCCTATGAACCCTGAATAAGCATGCCTCCAAGACATTTTGGAGACCAGTATATTTAGCTAGCCTGACAATTTCTGTCTTTGAAAGAAATGCTTGATAACGCATGAACCAATCTGCTGTCGTAATTATTAGCATAATTTGTATTCACATTTACAAGAAATTGATTTCAGATTTGGTCATACAAAGCCAAAGGGCAATGGAAAAGAAAGTGAATTTCATCTTCTGCCCTGTGTCTTCTGTGTCTGTGTGGGAGAGGGAAGCTTTGTAACAGCAAAGCGAGAGACCGAGATTCTTCCCAGGCGAAGCCGGGTACAAAATTACTTGTTAAAACATATTGCATAAAATACACACAAAAACCAATGCACTTTCAAACATGTATTAAGATTAAAATTATAGCCCCATCGACAACTAAGGCCATGTCAGGGCTGTCACCACGCTAAATCTTACCACATATTAAAAAAAGAACATGAAACGTACTGAGTAAAATCTATCCAATTCTAAATGTAAACTGTTACAAGTTATAAACTATATCAAGTGAAAAAATGGAAAGCTAGTTTCAGGACTGTGTGATGAATAACATAATTCTGTGGCATGATTCACATGGCCTAAAATGAACAAGAAACACCCAAAGGCACTGATTTTTTTTATTACCTGGGCAGCCACACTCCGACTTTGGAGGATTTGGAGACTGATGATGTTATGCTAGGAGCTTATCATGGCTACAGACAATCCCCGCATAACTATGCAGAGCATAACAACATTTTGATGTCTACAGCCTTGGTGTTCTAGCCTAGATGTCAATTGGTCTGACGCAGCCTTAAGCCAAGGAAAATGAGAAAAATTATATTTGTCCATCCACAATTCCAACACATTATTTCAGAACGTCCCAAGCAGTTCACCAGCCGCATCATAACATCAATTCACTTTGCTAATACTACTACAACAATCTCTATAAACACCACACACTACGTCGATAATCATCCACTTTGCTAATACTTCAACAAAGTCCATGGACACCACACACTACTTCAATAACCATTTATTTGCTAATACGTCTTCAACAATGTCTATGAACCCCACACACTACGTCGATAATCATCCACTTTGCTAATACTTAGTCCATACTTCATTTACAATAGTCCATGGACACCACACACACAGTTACTTCAATAACCATTTACTTTTGCAATAAATACATGTAATACTCTTCAACAATGTCTGATCACCACACACTACTTCAATAACCATCCGCTTTGGTACATGTAATACTACTTCAACAATGTCTGATCACCACACACTACTTCAATAACCATCCGCTTTGGTACATGTAATACTACTTCAACAATGTCTGATCACCACACACTTCAATAACCATCCGCTTTGGTACATGTAATACTTCTTCAACAATGTCTGATCACCACACACTTCAATAACCATCCGCTTTGGTACATGTAATACTACTTCAACAATGTCTGATCACCACACACTTCAATAACCATCCGCTTTGGTACATGTAATACTTCTTCAACAATGTCTGATCACCACACTTCACACACATGTAATACTTCAACAATGTCTGATAACCATCCGCTTTGGTACATTTGCTAATACAATGTACTTCAACAATGTCCGCTTTGGTACATGACTTCTTCAACACTGAACACACACTACTTCAATAACCATCCGCTTTGGTACATGTAATACTACTTCAACAATGTCTGAACACCACACACTACTTCAATACTCCGCTTTGGTACATGTAATACTACTTCAACAATGTCTGAACACCACACACTACTTCAATAACCATCCGCTTTGGTACATGTAATACTACTTCAACAATGTCTGAACACCACACACTTCAATAACCATCCGCTTTGTTTGATACATGTAATACTTCTTCAACAATGTCTGAACACCACACACTACTTCAATAACCATCCGCTTTGGTACATGTAATACTTCTTCAACAATGTCTGAACACCACACACTTCAATAACCATCCGCTTTGGTACATGTAATACTTCTTCAACAATGTCTGAACACCACACACTTCAATAACCATCCACTTTAATACATGTAATACTTCTTTAACAATGTCTATGAACACCACACACTACTTCCATAACGATTCACTTAGCTAATAAGTCCTCAACAAAGTTTATGGACACATAAACACTACTTCAATAATGATTCACTTAGCTAATGATTCGGTATGGGTCGGTGGCCTGCACATTAAACATTGTCCAGTGTGCTAATAATTCTTCAACAAAGAACACTGCTCACTACTAAAATAACAATTTGCTTTGCTATAATTCAACAAAGTCAGTATGTACACCACACACGAGTTCAATACCACCCCAGGCAGTTTACTTCTGCTGTACTTTCGTTATATGGCTTGCCTTTAGGGAACTTCTCTAAAACTAGTTGTCCAACAGTCCTCCTGGACACAGGACAGTGAGGAGATCTGTCCCATTTCCCATGGTCATCACTTCACTAAAACAAATTCCACCCAGCCCTGGTACAGGGTAGCAGTTGCAGTTGCCTCTTTTGCTATACTGTGATCATAGTCCTGAAGACACAGTGGCACATTATATAGTCACATCATACCAACTTCCATTGGTTACGGTTCTTCTTCATCGTCAGTCTCCAAGGAGACGACGTCCTTGAAGTGCAAGAATTCTTTGAGATCCCCAGGAACAGGCTGACTGTGGATCCTCTGTGACCTTCCTGGCTGACAGCCGATGATGAGGGACACCGCTAACCGTGCCAGGTGCTTCAGTCGGCAAGGGGTGCTGGCAGCTTCCACGATCAATTTATGGCTATCCCCCCACCACTCGTCTAAACCTATGTTTTGATTTTTACGCTCCCTCTCTTTCCACTGTTGTTGCAGATCTTCTCTTATGCAGTGCAGTAGATTGTTGGTCAGTGCTCCAGAGGCCAGCAGCCGTCTGACCGTTTTGGCTTTGGTGACCTTGAGGCTAGCTGCTACCACCAAGGGGAATCTCTGCAACTCTCGCTCGAAAGTGGAGAGGCCTGAGGAGATGTACAGACAGACCATTTCATCTCTGTGAGTGTGATCACTTGTAATAGATTCATAGAACAAGTAGTCGTTTTCAGCTCTATATTCTACGGTGGGATCTATTCTGTTGAGCAGGTCTTCAGCCACGCTCTTCTGTCCGGTTGACATGGCGCGCTTCAAGGCACGTCGAAGGATTCCTGAATCCGTGCATCTTGGCATCAGCACTCTGGCAATATCACACGCTTTGTTGCAAACAGCCATTTCAAAAAGTACATTCAGCCCTGCAGGGTTCTGACTAAGATGCTGTTTCTTCACAATGTAGGTCAATGACCAGGCCATCACTACTAGAGCCCAGTCCATCAGACCTTGCTCTTCACAGGCTGAGGCCAGATCCATGTAATAACTCCTGCAGTTGCGTATGATTCGCATCCAGAGTTCTTTAGCATTGTTCCAACTTACATGAAACAGTTTCAGCACTGCTGCAGCAGTGGAAAACTGTCGTTGATCAGCTGCCATGACCATGGCTGTCCACAGCCAGCTGTGGTGAAGATCCAGAGAGGAAAAAGCAGTGACCACTGTGGTCAACATCTCATAAGAGTGCAGAGCCAGGAAGAAGGCCAGCCTGGAGTGACCGTTGTCCACACACCACTGGGTCACACTGGACATACTGCATGACCACAGTCCTGCAGCAATCTTTGCCTTCAAACTGGTTACTGCTGCTCTCATGAGTCCTTCGTTCATCACAGTCGGCCTGATCGACTGATTCAGAGTAGGTGCAAGGTAAGGCCACACCTGTTGATCTGACAACAGTTTGAGCACACAAATCTCCACCAGTCCACAACAGTTGTCAGTAATCAGCAAACATCTCAGACCAGCAGCAGTCAAACAGCTCAGGAAGTGCCACGCTTGTCTCTTCTGGATGATGCTCAGCACTTCACTGTAGCACTGTGAGTGTGGTCTTTTGCAAACTTTGGAGATGAGAAGAGGTCGGTTTCCATCCATCGCAGAATCAAATGCAAAACCTAAATCACTCCTGACTATACTTCTTCCTGCAAGCTGGTGGCAGACGCACAACCTGGCAAAGCAGTCAGCAAGGTCCAGTTCCACACACTTTGTAGCAGCCTTCCTGAACATCCGGCTGATAAATCGGAGGCCACAATATTTATCACATCCAATGAACTGTGCAACGAAGATCTTCAGACTGGTTTCTGATCTCTCTTCAAAATAAGTCTTCATGGAATACTTCAGTGCGTATCGTCGTAGCCAATATAACTTGAGGCAAAACTGTTGGCACAACTCAGAAAACACTTCCCCGTTCACCCCGCCTTGGACCAGATACCGGAAGGCAAATTTCAGATCTTTTCTCAGCACACCATATGCACACAGCTCAAGAGTCAAGCTGTATTCTTCCATCTGGAGAGTGTGACGAAACAAAACTGACTGGATTGACCGTGATGTTTCAGAAGTTGCATACTTTTCTTTAACCAAAAGTTGGTAATTTCTGTGATCAAACTCGTGTAGTTTGGTTAAGATATAACCAAGTTTTTTGACTTTCACCCTCAACTGTTCCCACTCATGTCGACAAAAATAAGCTATACGCGGGGAAGTGGTTTTGGCAGAGATTGCCACGAACAGGGCAAGATCCTTTTCTCCTTTCTCATAGAGAGCATCATAGATCCACCTGACCTCTCCCCCATCACTTTCTGACGGCTGCAGACTCTCTTTCCACTGCTGGTGAACAAACTTTTGTTTGAAGACCCAACGGCCCTTTGGACAATCTCTAATCAGATGGAGGAAAGCGGTTTTGTCTTTGAGGTGAACGGTCAACCTGATGGCTTCCATCAGCTGGGAGGGACTGACTGACTCTCTCTGCAGGATGAGCTGGGTGAGGTCCCCCATGTGAAGTCTAACAGCGGTTATCAGCAGCAGACCTTTCAGACCTTCAGGGACGCTGCCCACAGGGAACAGGTCCAGCAGATCCTGGGCCTTGTTGTTGTGGAGCAACTCATTGACCATCCATTCAGTGGGGCTGACACCATCATGCAGCAGTTGAAGGGCCACAGTCCACTGTTGGTCAGCCACAGCCTGGTCACACACACTTTCCGTCTGGGCCACACTCAGGCCTTCCCTCAACAGTCCTGACACCAGCGGCCACTGGCTCTGCTTCATGGACTCTCTCAGAACAAAGTCGGTCAGTTCGGGGTCTCTGATCTTCCTCACTACCTCCAGAACAAAGTCCCCATGACCGGCGGCTATCTGCTGCCGCAGACCCTCCTCCCTGCAGTGTCTGCTGACCCCCAGGTCCATCAGTGTGGCCGTGCACTGGACGTGTTGATGACCCAGGGCACACTGCAGCAGGCTGGTCCTCAGGGTGGTACTCACGCCCCTCTCTATCAGCTGCAGCACTACGTCCCACTGCCCACTGTTCACAGCCTGCTGACACAGCCACTCAGTGTTTGGTGATTCTGCAGTGTTCATCTTGACAACAGGATCAGTGTCAGGGCTGACTCCTGTAGCATTTGGTGATTCTGCAGCGTTCATCTTGACAACAGGATCAGTGCCAGGGCCGACACCTGTAGCGTCTGGTGATTCTGCTGTGTTCATCTTGACAACAGGATCAGTGTCAGGGCTGACTCCTGTAGCATTTGGTGATTCTGCAGCGTTCATCTTGACAACAGGATCAGTGTCAGGGCTGACTCCTGTAGCGTCTGGTGATTCTGCTGTGTTCATCTTGGCAACAGGATCAGTGTCAAGGCAGACTCCTGTAGCGTCTGGTGATTCTGCTGTGTTCATCTTGACAACAGGATCAGTGTCAGGGCTGACTCCTGTAGCATTTGGTGATTCTGCAGCGTTCATCTTGACAACAGGATCAGTGTCAGGGCTGACTCCTGTAGCGTCTGGTGATTCTGCTGTGTTCATCTTGACAACAGGATCAGTGTCAAGGCTGACTCCTGTAGCGTCTGGTGATTCTGCTGTGTTCATCTTGACAACAGGATCAGTGTCAGGGCTGACTCCTGTAGCATTTGGTGATTCTGCAGCGTTCATCTTGACAACAGGATCAGTGTCAGGGCTGACTCCTGTAGCATTTGGTGATTCTGCAGCGTTCATCTTGACAACAGGATCAGTGTCAGGGCCGACTCCTGTAGCATTTGGTGATTCTGCAGCGTTCATCTTGACAACAGGATCAGTGTCAGGGCCGACTCCTGTAGCATTTGGTGATTCTGCAGCGTTCATCTTGACAACAGGATCAGTGTCAGGGCTGACTCCTGTAGCGTCTGGTGATTCTGCTGTGTTCATCTTGACAACAGGATCAGTGTCAGGGCTGACTCCTGTAGCATTTGGTGATTCTGCAGCGTTCATCTTGACAACAGGATCAGTGTCAGGGCCGACTCCTGTAGCATTTGGTGATTCTGCAGCGTTCATCTTGACAACAGGATCAGTGTCAAGGCTGACTCCAGTAGCGTCTGGTGATTCTGCTGTGTTCATCTTGACAACAGGATCAGTGTCAGGGCTGACTCCTGTAGCATTTGGTGATTCTGCAGCGTTCATCTTGACAACAGGATCAGTGTCAGGGCTGACTCCTGTAGCATTTGGTGATTCTGCAGCGTTCATCTTGACAACAGGATCAGTGTCAGGGCCGACTCCTGTAGCATTTGGTGATTCTGCAGCGTTCATCTTGACAACAGGATCAGTGTCAAGGCTGACTCCAGTAGCGTCTGGTGATTCTGCTGTGTTCATCTTGACAACAGGATCAGTGTCAGGGCTGACTCCTGTAGCATTTGGTGATTCTGCAGCGTTCATCTTGACAACAGGATCAGTGTCAGGGCTGACTCCTGTAGCATTTGGTGATTCTGCAGCGTTCATCTTGACAACAGGATCAGTGTCAGGGCTGACTCCTGTAGCATTTGGTGATTCTGCAGCATTCATCTTGACAACAGGATCAGCGTCAGGGCTGACTCCTGTAGCGTCTGGTGATTCTGCAGCGTTCATCTTGACAACAGGATCACTCAATCAGTGTCAGGGCTGACTCCAATCAGACATACATCTTCTGTTCTGGTCCCGCCTTCAGTCTGATGTCACCACTGTGCGCAGATTGTCAGGAATCATGACTGGCGCTGATCAACCATTTTGCTGAAACAGAGTTGGTTAAAGACCAGTCAGTCAGTTCAAACAGAAATGAATTTCTGTCGCACAAACAGCCAGACAGACATACTAGCACAGAGGAGAGAATCAAAGAGACAGAGACAAAGACAGAGCGAGTGAATAGTTCCACTTTTCAGTTTCAATGCCCTCTTTCTGGAAGTTCTGTGCTTTCAACTTCCTCTAATCTGCCACTCTCTTTGACTCTGCCCTTTTCCTTTGCTTACTGTCATCTAGTACTATCTTTCTGACTTATTCAGTTATTGTACCATTCTCCTGCCTTTTTTTTAATTTTTCTCCAAAAAATCTTCCAAATAACTTTTCTCCTTTGAGCTCCTCTGAATCGGAATGTGTCGGCTGTTTGCAGTGGGGAGAACAGTGAAAACTGAAAACGGAATACATACGTACCTTACCCATTATGGCCTTTTGGCCTGGGAACGCAGAAGAAGAAGATTGCAGTCTGATTTCTTACCAAACTGCGGGAACAATAAATTGCAGATTGAGTGGTAAGTAACTGCCCTAGCCCTTTGAACAAGAAAATGAGAACCGCACAGGGTCTAGTCACAGACACAGTCAACAATGCACTGCACTCCCACAAAATGTTTAGAGTACAAAAGTGAGATTGGATCAAAGATTTGATAAAAACTGAACATAGGTGTAGAGGAAAATTGGGGAAGATGGTGGTAGGGGGGTAGGGGAGGGGGCGTTTGCCACCATAGACATAAAAAGGGGGTGGGGGGAGAATTCAAGACTATCATGCTATGGACAGTAACACCTGTGATTTCATGTACCTCGTATAATTCCATGTGAGTTTTAGCTAAGAACAAATACAAATTGTGAATCACCTCTTATTCCCCAACAAGATATTGAGAGGCTCCTTTGCTCTTCTGCAATCAAATTATAACCAGCTTAGGGCTTTGCTCCCCCCCCCCCCCCCCCCAAACCATTTCTTCATTACTTCTGCCTCCTCCCCTCCCACTGGATGTACACCTTAGATAATGGTAAACCCACCGAAGCAATATACCTAGATCTTAGAAAGGCCTTTGACACTGCCGCATGAGAGACTGATAAATAAACTGAAAGGAAATATGGCATTCAAGGGAAATTACTTAGCTGGATAAGTGAATTATCTTAGAACTCAATATGTTAATGTAAATGGTTCTGTGTCATCTACTGATCTAGAATACTTAGAGTGTAATTCCTGACTATCTTGGCTCTATCTTTTCACAATAATATTTCATCCTATCTCACTATCTAGCAGAGCTTAATCTAGGATTTCTGGAAAAGGGGGGCAGTCCCCCCATCGTATCAAAAAATGGGGGCCACTCCCCCCTATCCAACCCCACATCACATACATAAGAACCAGTACCTCCCCCACCCTCGTACACAGACTTTACACCTCAGACACTTTTTCCACCAGTCATTTTGGAACCGATGTTTGTTCCTTTGCACTGCCACTGTTGTCATTCTTTTCCGACGTTTTAGATGTAGAAGCCTTTTCTTTGAGGTCTTCACACACTCGCTTGGAACCGGATTTTTTTCACTATGTCTCCGCGAAAATCAAAATCAAACAGGGTCCCTCCCTGCCCGCTTCATTTTGAAGAACATTCAAGATGGCAGCCGAAACTCTCGCAACTTCCTGTCGGTAGAACGAGAAGAACGCGATTGGTCGATTAACACTAACATTTTGTCAAGAACCAATGAAATGTCAAGAAATCCTTCGCTCATGCTCGATACTTTCAGTTTGTCCAGACGAAGGGTTTAGCAGATGACGAAGGTCTTCCCGCATCGATCGGTAAAAACTGCGGGCCGTTCTGCAAATGTGCGGGACTCAGCCCGCTCCCCGCGCCGATTATCGCGGGAAGGAACAACATTTCCGGGGATTTGACCAATCCCGCGCTCTAGATTAAGCTCTGTCTAGTATATACCCTATCTTTAGGATTAGGATTTTGGGACTCAAAACATAGCCGTAAGGCTTTCCTGTCCCATCTTTCATTTTATTTAGTTATTTGTCTCGGTCTGTTGCACGCTGTTTTTGTTAATATTATTCATCGTAATCATACATAACTGCCTTATAGTCATTCCATTCGTCGAGAAGGTTTTTAAAAATGTTAGTATTTTGTGCTCTTTTCATGTTAGGTGGTAATTTATTCCACACAGGTGCAACTCTGTTAGTAAAATAAAATTTTCTATTATTAGTCCTGCAATATTGAATAAATATTTTGTCGGTACTGTTCCTTTTTTTGTCATAATCTGATATTGTGAATAAGTCATGTACATTTAGGTCATCTACACTATTAAATATTTTATAAGTTCGAATTAGGTCGCCCCTAATTCTCCTTGCCTTTATTTTTTATGTAGGTAAATTTAGTTCTTTCAACCTGCCTGAATAAGAAACATTTTGAAGACCTTGTACTAACTTAGTTGCTTGTCTCTGTACTTTTTCTATCAAAGCTGACTGTCTCTTTAAACCTGGATACCAAACGCAATTTCCATATTCTAAATGAGGTCTTACTAAACCTTTGTACAAGCATAAAAAAGTGTCCTTGTCCAAGAAAGAAAACGTTTGTTTAATTATACCAATTTTCTGATTAGCTTTACTTACAGCACTGTGAATGTGTTCATCAAATTTCAGTTTATCATCAATTTATTACTCCCAAGTCTTTTTCCTCCCAAGTCTTTTTCCTCAGAGCATTTCATTATGACGCTTTCTACACCATTGTTATGCAGTTTGGTCTTTGCATGGATTAGTTTTTCCCAAATGCATGATCTTACATTTTGAAGCATTAAAAAACAGACACCATGTTTCTGACCACCTAACCAATGAATCCAAGTCTTTTTGTAATACATCATGATTTTTAGTTATGTTATACATTTTTGTATCATCTGCAAAAAATTTAAATAGCTTTTTATTTCTTCAGGTAAGTCATTTATAAAAATTGTAAAGAGAACTGGGCCAAGAATGCTCCCTTGAGGTATTCCACTTAACACATTTGTTTTTTGAGAGTATGCATTTCCCACCCTTACAGTTTGTTGTCTTTCTTTAAAAAAAAACGTCACTCCATGCTAAAACGTTACCTGTTATTCCGTAATATTGTAATTTAATCATTAATCTTTTATGCGGTACAGTATCAAATGCTTTTTTGAAATCCAAGTAAATTACATCAATATTTTCACCTTCGTCTAATAGTTTTGTAAAGTCTTCCATCACTTGCAGTAGTTGTGTAACACAAGATCTATGCTTTCTAAAACCATGCTGGCACCCTGTAAAAAGATTATTAATTAACATATGATGAACAATTACTTCTTGAATTATTGATTCAAAAACCTTACTAGTAACAGATGTCAAGCTTACAGGCCGATAATTTCCTGGATCACATTTTGTTCCCTTTTTAAGTAAAGCAATAACATTTGCCACTTTCCAATCACTAGGGACAGTTTCATTATCCATTGATTTATTAAAAAGAATACTTAGGGGTACAGATAACTCTTTACTTAATTCTTTTAATATTCTAGGCGGTATGTTGTCTGGTCCCTGGGCCTTATTTACATCCAGTTCTTTTAATTTGATTTCAACAGCTTTTGGTGTAACAAACATTTCAGTTAAAGTTTTACCTTCTGACCAAATAGCTTCATTTAGTGATTTACTGGGGGTAAGTTATCTAAATTCTCCTTTGTAAACACACTTGTAAAGTATTCATTAAATGTATTTGCCTTTTCACTGTCTGTTGACGCAATATCACAATTTTTTTGTGGTAATAGACTCATGCCTGTTTTAGCTCGTCTTTGTACGTACATATTTCCAAAATCTTTTTAGATTCGATTTACATTCCTTTGCTATGTTTTTTTCGTGTTCTTTCTTTGCCTTTTTTATTTCTTTATTTGTTTTGTTTCTTATTGCTATATAATGAAGGTAATCATTTCCACTTTTAGTTTCTAAGAATTTTTTAAATATATATTATTTCTTTTTTTATTATCCTCCACACCGATTTATCAAACCAAATGGGTTTGTGTTTCTCCCTTTGATTTACTTTAACCTTTTAAGGGATATTCTGTTCCATAGACTGAATTACTTTTGTTTTAATAGAGTCCCATGCTTCATCAACATCAGCAGAGTCTAAAACTGACCAATCTACCCGGCTCAAACCCTCCCTCATTTTGTCAAACTCAAAGCGACCTCTTTTACAATCAAATCTATACAAATCTTCTTTACACCCATTTTTTGTAGATGTGTTAACATATAGATACAAAATTTGTGCCTCATGGTCACTTTTCCCTACAGGACAGTGGTGCTCAATGTCTGAAATAAGTTGCACATCATTGACAATAATAACCAAATCCAATATATTTGACCTTTGGCCTTCTCTTCTCCTAGTTGGGAACTTTACCATTTGTATCACATAAGCATCATTTAGACAATCTGTAAATTTAGTTTATCTTTCTCCTCCCCAAGTTCCCTTCCAGTCAATGTTAGGAAAATTAAATTCTCCCATTATACAAACACGATCAAAAGTAGCTATCAGATTCTCGTTCAATAATTTGCATAAGTTCTCTTCATTTTCAATTGTCGTATTTGGACTTTCATAGACACAACCTAAAAGAATCCGGAGTCCATCTTTATCCTTGAAATGAGCCCATACACTTTCATTAAAATTATTATTTAATTGTGTACTTTCTTGAGCATTTATACTAACCTTTATTTACATCAAAACACCTCTATGCGCTCTTGAATTTGTAAACAAATCATATCCAGGAATAGAGTATTCTGCTATGTTGACTTCTGAATGTTTTTTACTTTGAAATTCAGTGACTGCTATGGTCCTTCTCTTTTTATTAACATTATCAATTCTTCTTTCTTGTTTAATAAACCATCCATATTAGTGTAAAGCACTTTACAGCTATTTACATTTATACTTTCGTTATGTACATTATTTACAGGTTTGGACTGGTTTTGCTGCTTGGCATGTCAATCCCGCCTTGGGGGACTTGTCCCCCCTGCAGCTTGCGCTGCCTGCGGTGGCTTGACCTGAACAATCTTGTCCCCACAAATTCTCAAATCTCTCTCTCACTCCTGTGTCCTGCACTTAAGCTCGGCTCTGAGTTCTTTTTGTTTAACTCTCTCTGCAGGGATGTAATCAGGATTTATGTACAACTTTTGTTTCTGCTCCTTCACGTCTTTCACTCTTTGTTTATCTTGTAGGCATTTCTCATTATTTCTTTCGATTCTGATCGCTTCTCGGCCTTTTGGCTAAGACAGTGATTCGGGAACATAAATTTTTGTTTATAACCTGGTTTGTTTGTTCAGCCCGTCGTACATGGCGAAAGCCGATACGCGACGTTAAACTGAACTTCCATCCATTATTTCTTTTTTGGCACTGAGTGACTTCACCTTGATTCTAAGCATCCTTGACCTAGATCCCCCCACTTGTCCAAGTCTGACTGGTTCCTCAACTTTCTTTTTCAGATCAGGACATATCTTGTCAACAATGGTTTGCACTCTTTTCAAGTCATCCACTTGTCTTTCTACTGACTCTGCCTTGCTGCTCTCTGGCAAGCCAACAACGATCAGATTCATCTCTCTTTTGCCTTTCTTCCCTCTCCTTGAATTTTTCATCAAGTTTCTTATCTATCATCTCTTAAACTTTTTTCTCCAAGTTGTCTCCAGTTGCACTTGCTACTTTCTCTACAGCCCGTCCTACAGCAAGAAACCTGGCAAACATCCTATCCAACTTCTTTTCCAGTGGTCCTTTCTTTTCATTTTCCCCTGACAAGCAAGTTTTACATACCCACTGAACTTATTTTCTTTCTTTTTCGTACTACCCCCTAAAGTGCAGCAGAATCTTCAGCGTGATGAAGTTGGCTGCCTAAGGCGAAGAAGATACCAGTTACTAGTGGTGTCCCATAGGGAAGTGTATTGGGCCCAATACTCTTCATTTACTACATTAATTACATGCCTGGCTTGGTAGACTGTAATATAAAAACATTTGCAGATGATACCAAAGTTTATTCAACAATTGAAACAGTGGTTGATAGACAATGTGCAGTCATCCATCCACAAATTAGTTGATTGGACAGACACTTGGCTTTTAAAATTTAATGCAGAAAAATGTAAAGTATTACACTTGGGTAGAAACAATCCAAACTATGATTATTATATACTGTCCAAAAAAAGAAACGCATACTTTTTCAAATGTCCTTGCCGTTATTGTATTGCAGCACGCATATCCTCCAAACTACTAGAAGTGTTCACCCAGTGGTCCTTGTCATGATCGCTGTCAATGTTTCTCTCTGCTCATGCGCATGCGCACACAGTGCCTAAAATGTCAGAAAAGCGATTTTTTCATGCCCACGTGCCAAGCATGGATAGAATTTCATGCAATTCCGTGAACACAGAGTTAACACCTTGATCGCAAATGTCTACATAGACTCCTACAACGTAATGAATCCAGATCCAGATCCAATGCACCATCTGTGAATTATGCCTTTAAAAATCACATTGCCATTGATTGAATGATTCATTATCATTATTCATTGACACACGGCCTAGTATTATTTATTGACATCAAGTCACACATCATAGGCCTAGGCTACTTCATGATTACTTGAATTCAACCGAACTAAAGTGAATTCAGAATTGTGAAGTTATTAAAAGAACTTTTTCATATTTAGATCAGGATACTTTCCTGCATTTATACAAAGGTTTAATTAGACCGCATATAGAATATTGTAATGTTATTTGGTATCCCAAATTGAAAAGACAATCAACATTAATAGAGAAGGTGCAAAGAAGGGCAACTACATTAATTGATGGATATAATAACTATTCGTACAGAGAGAGAATGGAACGCCTGAATCTTCCAAGTTTGAAAGCAAGGAGAATAAGATATACAAAGTTATAAAATATTTAATAATATTGATGATTTTGAATGCAACAGTTTTTCAAACTAACAAATTATGACAGAACAACTTAACAAGAAATAGCACTGATAAAATATTTATTGAATTTTGTAAAACACAAGAAAATATTCTTTTACTAACAGAGTTGCACCTTTATGGAATCAACTACCAACTAACATTAAGAGAGCACCTAGGCTAATAGTAATACTTATACTAACAGTAACAGCTTTAAAAATGAGCTCGACCAGTTAACTTAAAATGTTATAACTTAGACATAATCATAATACGATTAATTAATACGATGATTAATTCAATGCAAAAACCTGAGTGCACGATATTATATCGGATATACCTTGAGTATGAAAAAATAAAAATAAAAACACAAAGATGGGACTTTGGAAGCCTAACGCCAGTAACGGCTATATTTTTTCTCCCTATTTCTAATCTAATCTAATCTTATGCACACTAACGTCATAAATAAATCCACGGGCCACAAAGACACGGCTTGTTCTGTCCCTAATTACTACTACTACTAATCAAGTTCTGAACAAAGAAGTTTTCACTAACGAGGGCAAAAGGCTTACAATACCGTGATCTCTTTGAGGCTCCTACTCGGCGTATCTCTTTGAGGACGCTACACCGGATACAGCACTCGAGCACCAAATTTGAAACCTGCTGTACCACATGACAGGAGGAAAAAAAAGAAGAGTTTGTCGAAGTTATTGCCCTTTGTTTGGTGGTACACATGGCCATGGTCCACAAGTTAAAAAATAATAATGAATGCGTTTTCAATCTTCAAATTCATTTCGTCACGCCGTCTCTTATTATATGTAACCCACTCCTCGTAAAACCCCAAATTACCAAATTACAGGAGCGGGACTCGGGTTCGGGTTGAGCTACAAAACTAGAGCGTTAGAGTCAATCTTTCAGAAAGTCTTCCAGAGACACAAAAACACCGAGATTCGGTATGAGTTCACTGATTTATTAAAAGAAAAACAACTTAAAAGATAACAAACAAATGAATAATCTGGAAAATCCCAGCCCAAAGAAATGTTATCCAATTACACTAATTTGCTAAATGATACCGTCAGTGTCAAATTCAAACAAGATTGATATAACAAAAGAAATAAGAAGAATCACTGAGAGGCGAATTGGGTTTAAAATTAGAAATAGGCAAAGAAAGGAAAGAAGAATATGCGCTCCTGAAAGATAAACAATATTAAGCATTAATTTTTATCAACTAAAACCTAAAATGACTAAAAATAACATTATAACAATGCGATCATGTTTTACTTTGATTTCACCATCAGGTATCAACTAATAAGATAACATCAAATCAAACAAAGCAATTATTATGGCGGGCCAAACGGGGTTTTATTATCTACTCTATTTTAGCCTATTCAATACGAAAAAGAGCTATTGAATACACAAAAACCTATTTAATAGTGTTAATGTAAATATTAAATAGAAATAGTAAATAATCCAAAATATAGAACAACTTATTTCATTACTGCGCTTTTCTATTCAATACTGTTCTTGTTCTATTGAATAGAAAAGTGAAAAGTATTGAATAGAAAAGTGGAGTAGTGAATTAAGAGCTTGTATCTATTCCATACTTTGTAAAAATATTCCATACTTTGTAAAAAATATTCCATACTTTGTAAAAAATATTCCATACATTGTAGAAATATTCCTTACTTTGTAAAAATATTCCATACTTTGTAAAAATATTCCATAATGTGCTTGGTCTATTGAATAGATTCAAACTCAGTAGAGTAGAAAATGAAACGCTAAAGTATAAAATGAATTCCAAACCATTCTTTATTCAATATCCCCAAAATCTATTAAATACTTCCAATATCTATTTAATACATCTTGTGGATATAGAGTAGATAATGCTCTTTTCATACCACCATCTCTTTCTATTCAATATTATCCGTAAAGTATTATTAAATAGTTTAAATAGTAAAGAATTGGTTTCAAATGCAAAACTCATTCTCTACTCTCTCGGCTAGCCAGCTGACGGTTATTGTCAGAGACGCCAAGACTACGAGAGGGCTTTATGTAAATCTTGAAGGTCAACACTGAGTCCAACCATCGTTCCGAGCTTGGCCTCCCCTGCCACTTCATTTGACTCGCTTCAAGTTCAACGCCACAATTAATGAGGTTGCATGTAAGTCTTTCAGTGTCACTCAATCGTTTTGTTTCGTTTGCTTTGTTTTTAAAGCATAATTATCTTCTTCTTCAATCCGCCTGAAGCACTTCACCTATTCTACTAGCTTTTTGAGCTACTAGTAGTCTATTATTAGGCAATCCTTTAGCAATGGTAACATCCAAACGTGAACACCAAGACACGCGCGCGCTCGGTGGGCCCAGTGCGCGTGTAATAAACTCTTGCAGCCACATACCCCCCCTCCAACCCCCACCCCAACCACCCAATCAAGCGTCGTGTAGTGGGCGGGGCTTCTTCACAGGTGCACAAAAGCACAGACGGGGGTGGGGGTGGGGGTGGGTGAGTGGGGTGAGAGGGAGGGGGAGGTTAGAGAGGGGTATACGGGGTGGGGGGGGGAGGTAGGTTTGGGGTATAATAAAAATCGGATCCTGTTTTAGAGAGAGAGAATACATATAGTACATATCTATATTGTTAAAAACTCAGGACTTTACTAATGTTGCACTGCCTCCGGGCATTGCAGCCAGTATTGTTTACACCATCTTTGTATTTACAAATGTCCCATATGTGTCTATGACCGAGAGGACGTAAAACACCATTTTTCATTCATTCATTCTTTAGAGAGAGAGAGATGAATTGAATTAATTTTAACCGAGGCGAGGCTCTTGTTGGCACTTGTCCAACTCAATCCCTAAGGATGCATCTCCCTCTTCTGCCATTTTGATGTTGTGTGGGCCTCCAGTATATTTGCCTACCGCTGGCTGTCTGCTTCTCAATTTCGCGCGCCTTTATTTTGACCCTTACAATTTGCATAAAGCCCTCACGTAGTCTTGGCGTCTCTGACAATAACTGTCAGCTGGCTAGCCGAGAGAGTAGAGAATGAGTTTTGCATTCAAAACCAATTCTTTACTATTTAAACTATTTAATAATACTTTACAGATAATATTGAATAGAAAGAGATGGTGGTATGAAAAGAGCATTATCTACTCTATATCCACAAGATGTATTAAATAGATATTGGAAGTATTAATAGATTTTGGGGATATTGAATAAAGAATGGTTTGGAATTCATTTTATACTTTAGCGTTTCATTTTCTACTCTACTGAGTTTGAATCTATTCAATAGAACAAGCACATTATGGAATATTTTTTACAAAGTATGGAATATTTCTACAAAGCATGGAATATTTTTACAAAGTATGGAATATTTTTTACAAAGTATGGAATATTTTTTACAAAGTATGGAATAGATACAAGCTCTTAATTCATTACTCCACTTTTCTATTCAATACTTTTCACTTTTCTATTCAATAGAACAAGAACAGTATTGAATAGAAAAGTGTAGTAATGAAATAAGTTGTTCTATATTTTGGATTATTTACTATTTCTATTCAATATTTACATTGACACTATTAAATAGGTTTTTGCGTATTCAATAGCTCTTTTTCGTATTGAATAGGCTAAAATAGAGTAGATAATAAAACCACGTTTGGCCCGTCATAAATTATTACTGACAGACCTGAAAATAACCGAATGTAAACTTACCGGTACATTATTTTCACACAACACAAATATAAAACATGCTTAAAAAGTCATACTCCCATTAATCCATTATAACTATAAGCAACTACAGCACAAAATTGTTACACTTGTTACACAACAGAATACTCTGACTGGTAGTGGTATGCACTTGGATAACTCAAACCGAGTTCCCTCAAAATATTATTGGTTTCCAATAATCCATTTACCCCGAGCTGATTCAAAACCAAAACCAAAATATCATGGAAAAGTCAAGTTATGTCTAACTCATATTGAGGTGACCACATGGAACACCCAGTTAGGCTATACTACTTTCCATGGATGAATAATCCTATTCATCCTCAACAACTAGCCTTCCCCTGGTAGAAGCATAATAATTTTACATTCTAATTACATGATCTACACCACATGGCTAGTTGCAATGTTCTCTTTATACCATTTCTAAAAGAGAACATTTCCATCCAGAACTTTCCAATAGTTTATCCAAAAATACCTTTAACCAGTCAGTTCATTTTATCTTAACGCACACAAATAAAACACAAGAGCATTCATTCATGAATACCAAAATAACATCCAAATAATACATCCAAATCCCTAAACTCACTGATGTTCCTTGGATCAGTCAAATTACAGCTTGCCATAGCTCTTTGTCTCCCCTTTCACCTTGCCTCATGGCATCCACCATGTGGCTCTCACAATGAACTACTGGCACAGCTCTTTGTCTCCCCTTTCACCTTGCCTCATGGCATCCACCATGTGGCTCTCACAATGAACTACTGACACAGCTCTTTGTCTCCCCTTTCACCTTGCCTCATGGCATCCACCATGTGGCTCTCAACAATGAACTACTGGCACAGCTCTTTGTCTCCCCTTTCACCTTGCCTCATGGCATCCCCATGTGGCTCTCAACAATGAACTACTGACACAGCTCTTTGTCTCCCCTTTCACCTTGCCTCATGGCATCCACCATGTGGCTCTCAACAATGAACTACTGTCACAGCTCTTTGTCTCCCCTTGCCTCATGGTATCAGCCATGTGGCTCTCAACAATGAACTACTGTCACACTTTAGTGACAGTGTTTTACAAATTTTCACCCACAAATAATTCTACCCTCATTACACATTGTAATGATTATTGTTTTACACTATAAATATAATACACTTGGGCTGTAACAGTTTGGTCACAAACCCTATTATTGCTAAGCAATTCACTAGAAAGGTTGTAAAAACAACTAACAGCTCAAAGAAAGAAACCATGTGCTTCTTTGTCGAAAAGCACATGTTCACATGAACTACAACCTGGCCTTTTAATTTATTTTACAATATTACTCTACAGCTGTATTAGTATTACATTTCTATTAACACCAAAGACTAAAATGACAATAATTACTATACCTTGTCCAGGCACGCTCTAGGTCTTCTTTCTTTTCAATGAGAGACTTCTAATCTAGGTCTTCACCCTTTCAAGTCTGGTGGAACACTGACAGAAAAGTTGTAAAGGAATAGGAAGTCCTATTGAAACAGGAAGTTAAAATGCGGATTAGTTAAAATAAGAATTTGTAACAATAATAACATTTTACTTTATTCTTTTAAAATAAATTCGCATAAAATCTTAAATATATAGTAGAACTAAATAATCATTACTATGTACCTGTTTTCTTTAATATAGTTTTCTTTCATTTATAATTACTTCCTAAAGCAATCCAAGGGAAGTAAATCAACTGTCTGTTACTAGTGTTAGGAGAAGAGAGTTATATCCCCTGTGCTCCTTATTTATTCATTCTCTCTCTCTCTCTCTGGTATGTAAATCCTCCTAAACTTAGCCATCAGTTGGAGGAGGTTACACTCACCCCTCCAAAATGAGAATGTTCCTATTTTTATAAAAGACGGAACATTTCTTCAAATGCCTTTAAGCCATCAGTTGGAGGAGGTTACATATACATTAAGTGACTACGGGAAGCGCAATGCAGGGGGGAAGCCTATAACCTATTTGATATGTGTTCTATTTCTTTTTTTCTTTTCTTTTTACAGTGGAACCTGATTTTGGATGAATGAAAATCCGTTTAACGTCCTCCGGTCTGAAACAGACAAATATGGGACAATAGTAATATAAAGATGGTGGGAACGATCCTGGAGGCAATGCCCGGAGGCAGTGCAACTCCAGGAAAGTCCCGAATTTTTAGTGATACAGATGTACGCACGCACACACACACACACAAATCATTTTGGATGAATTTTGAAGGTCTTATTGGAGGGTCTTAAAGGGAGGTAGTTTGTGATACTTAGCTAGAGCGCCAGAACGCTGTCCAACAGCCGCGCGGCAGCATTTTCGGGTCCAGTGACCTTGACCTTTGACCTTGATTTCGAACTTGGTCTAGCCGAGAGATATCCTTAGTACCTATCCGCAATTTGAGTGTCCTAGGTCCCGGCATTCAAACGTTATTGTGCCAGGTGCTCAGCAGCATTTTTGGCTCCAGTGACCTTGACCTTTGACCTTCATTTTTTAATTTTGCTGAGATATTCTTAGTACCTATCCGCATGCAATTTGAGTGTCCTCCGTTCAATCGTTATTGTGCCAGGTGCTCGGCAGCATTTTCAGCACCAGTGACCTTGACCTTTGACTTTCATTTTTGAACATGGCCTAGATATCTTAAGTACCTACCAGCATGTAAACTTTGAGCGTCCTAGGTCCCTCCGTTATCGTGCCAGGTGTTCAGAAACACTTTCGGCTCCAGTGACCTTGACTTACCTATGACCTTCATTTTTAAACTTGGCCTAGATATTCTTAGTACCTATCCGCATGCAAAATTTGAGCATCCTAGATCCCTCCGTTCAAACGTCGTTGTGCTCACATAAATACATAGATAGTCGGCTTCAGAATCCACGGGCAACATTACCAGCTTCGCTCAGTACTGACGTTCGCGGCTGTCTCAGAGAAGTAGGTCTTATGTGGGAGGGAGTCTTAATGGGAGGTCTTATAAGGGAGGTTCCACTGTACTTCTTCTTTCATTTTATATATAGCCATCATCATCATTTTGATGGTTTTGTTGTATACACACGTGGGAGACTTCCAGGCAGAAACTGAGTATGAGGTTGAGTCGTTCGACAACGAAAAAGATCTAGGGGTAATTTTTGATACGTTATCTTTCGATGTACACATAAATAAAGCAATTAACAAAGCTAGGAATGGTTGGAATTATAAGAACTTTTTGAAATACGGATAAGAATTTTTTTCTAAAATTATACAAAGCCCTTGTTCGACCTCATGTTTAATATGGTAACTTAAAATGACAGACTGTAAAGAAATGTAAAAAAATGTCTTATTGTGAGAGGCTAATTAGATCTTCAATCTTTGAAAGGCAGGCGTTCGGGGACCTGATTGAAAATTATAAATGGCTAATAACATTTTTCAATTAACCCCCTGTGATAGGACTAGAAATCACCCCCACAAGAAGATTCTAATGAGTCACAGTAACACTAACTCACAGACTATGACCTCAGGAAAAATTCACTTGCTAACAGAATCGCACAAGTATGGAATAATAATGGAATGCACAGAATACTAACATTTAAAAAACCCACCTCCTAGACAGTGTTCAAAATTATTATATTTTTGGAAACAGACTCATCAGTGTAATGAGAAATATAAAGCGCAAACGCAACATAAGATAATATAGTTTTACGATGTATTAGCTGTAGAGTGGCACAGAGGTAATTAACACGTTCGCCTTGTGTCAAGTAAACCCGAGTTCGAACCTGGGTACATGGGCTTTTCCCTTTCATTTTGCACTAGGCCTTACGGTCTGAACGTGAAGTCTTTCGGATGAGACAATAAACCGAGGTCCTGTGTGCCCATGCACTTAGCACACGTTAATCCCAGTGGTAACGAAAAAGTTGTCATTTGGCCAAAATGTACAAAACTGTGTATATAATAGCCCTGTACGTTCGTGGAGGATGAGCGAGGTCATGGGTGAAGGGTTGGTAATGGGTAGAAGGGTGGGAGTAGAGTAAGGATGGAAGTTCAGTTTAACGTCGCGTATCGGCCCTCGCCATGTACGACGGGCTGAACAAACCAACCAGGGTATAAACAAAAATTTATGTTCCTGAATCACTGTCTCAGCCAAAACTGGCCGAGAAGCGATCAGAATTGTATATATATATATATAGTGTACAATATAAAATGTATTACTAACAAAAGTAGAGTGAGTAAAGGGGCGATGCTTGTTCAGTATATCCGGGATTTGAAACCCTCCACTGAGGGTGTTTCAGATGGTGATTCTAGTGGATCTGGTACTATACGTCGAAGGAGCCTATGATGGCTATGTACTCGACAGAACTAGGAAGAGCGCACTGAGAATTGAAATATAAAATACTTTAAAAAAAAAAAGAAGACAAATATGTTTTACTGCCTGGTGGTGTTGACAGCTTTTAAGAGTTGACCATAGGCCTTTTCACAGTATCCATGCTGGACCACTCCGGCTAGCGTAGCGCTCACCGAGGACGAACCCCGACCGGCACAGCTCCTGCCCTTCATTTACCACTACTTTGACCTATGGCCCCCAATTCCCTATTTTAATCTTTAGTTGGAGCAGGCCCCGCCTGGCGCTGCCTGTTGCGATGGCTTTGTCAGTCAGTTGAGTGTTTTAAATGACAATCACTATTAAACCCCCCCCCCCCCCCCCCCCACCCTCTCTCATGTTCTGTTCTTGCCATGTGCAGTTGTGTCATTTTGTACACTTCTTAAAATTAATGTCTGTCTGTCTGCCCGAGTCTGTTCATCTATTAGTCTGCCTGTTTCTGTCTGCATCTCCCCTTGTCTGTCTGTCTGCCTGTCTCAGCAATTGTCTGTCTTGACAGTATCCCCACTATGGAAGAAAGATTCTCTGATATATTAAATTTGTTTTGTGAAGTAAAAACCTTTAAGGAATAAGCGTATTCATTTTCTTTTCTGCGACTCATCTCCTCATTTTCATTAACATCGCTTATTAGAAACTAAATCGCCCAAAATTCCTTATAACCATAACCAACGTTCAGATAATAGAAACGTCGGTTATAAGGAAGTACAACAAAAAGTGTCTCCTCCACTTCATTATAAGCAGAGTTTGCAGTACAGTGGAACCTCCCTTATAAGACCTCCCATTATGAGACTCCCTCCCATATAAGACCTACTTCTCTGAGACATTGCCCTTCTTTGTAAGTATTAAAATTCCCTCCCTTATAAGACCTCATTTTGGATTTTTGAAGGTCTTATAAGGGAGGTTCCACTGTACCTAAAATGCAAGTAAAGGGAGGTAATTTGGTGCTTGCTATTGGTGACAAGGCAAGATTTGTTTCCCCTGAATCATTGTCTTGCCCTTTTATGGTAACATTCAAAAATAGGAAATCCTTGTATACCAGGAAAAGCTGCACCCACGCCTATGTGCAAGCGAAATTTGAGTCCTAGGTCTCTCTGTTCAAACGTTATCATACCAACACAGTCAGATAGCCAGCCACATAGGTGCAGACTGCTCTGAAAACATTAACCAGCTTTTACTTCGTGGCCGGTTAAACATAGTAATATCCAAACATCCATGAACATATTGTGCAAAACACACGCGTGCTCTCTCTCAAATAAAACAAGTCTAATCTTTGATTTATGTGGGGTTTTTTAATCGTATTAATGTGCCTGGAATCTGACACCAAAAAGCACCACAGAAACCGTAATGCAATATTATATGCAAACAAAACTACTGACCATGTTAAGCACACTTCTAAACCGAAAACGCAACTATGCACAAAAGACAAAACATGTTAGCAAACATTTGTTTAAAATTGCTCAGTACAAAAACAACTTTTCTGTTTTACACAATCAGCACAAAAACATGGGTGCTCCTGGGAAATTTCAAAAATCCTGTAAGGGAGCGGCTCTGGCGGAGTGCAGGGGCAGTGCACACACACACACCTACTGCTTTTTCTGCACCCCTTTTTATTGTACAAGTGTGTGTGTAAGAAAATCGTTGCTTCTCAAATTCTCACAATCCGGCGATGCTGACTAGGCAATTTAAAAATCCTTCAATTCAGGACATCCTGCAAGGAGCATCCATGCATAAAGAACAAATGGCGAAGGATATTTGTTCATTATTTATAAGACTGTATATACAGCACTTCACTACTTGCTCTAAATTGACCAACGTTAAGGTCTAAATTGACTACGTTGCACATAATAATTAATCCTAGAGTGATGATGATCATCAGTCTGATTGATGAGATTAGCGTCCAATCGGTCAGAGACCCCTATGGATGGCATCCTAGAGTACAAAACTTTCAATTAAATACTCACATGCACCAGCCTTGTAAATATTTTTGTCAGTTCCCTCTAAGTAATTGTGAAAGATAACATACTTCGAAACTCTACTTGGTGTAGTGGCACAGTGGTATCGCGTTCACTTCGTGTCAAGTAAACCCGAGTTCGAACCTGGGTACAGGGGATTTTTTCTTCTCATTCTGCACTAGGCCTTAACGGTCTGAATGTGGAGTCTTTCGGATGAGACGATAAACTGAGGTCCCGTGTGCCCATGCACTTAGCATACGTTAAACCCAGTAGCAACAAAAAAGTTGTCATTTGGTCAAAATTTACACCCACCCCTCCTCCCTCCTTCATCAGCGACAAAAATTGCATGCAAATTTTTTTTTTTTAAATTGGGTGGCGCGTCTCTGGCTGCGAAGCGCTCCAGGTGGGAGCAACCCGAATTTCACAGAGACGCCTCTGTGACTATAAAGTACCTAATACCCAATACAATACTTAACCCCTTGACTGCCACATAACTCGTCATGCAGTACGTGCATGACATCACTGATGGAATCATCAGATGAAGGGGAATAACTCTGCAGGCTTTTGTTTCTTTGTTTTCCAACAGTCATGAGAATTATATACCCAGGCCAATTCGCCAGATTGACAAATTTTCATTTCCACTTGATTTTCTTGTCTGTAGATTTATCTGGCAATAAAGTCCCTGAGCTAATAAAAAAAAAGTAAGCACACCGGTATGTGTAATACAATATAGATTATATCATTGTGGCGGTACCATAGCTGATGAGGTTAACCGAGGCGTGGTTACCGCTACACTTATCTGCACTGTTAAAAATTCGGGACTTGGTGTTGCACTGCCTTCGGGCATTGCCTCCAGTATTGTTCCCACCATCTTTGTATCTACAAATGTTCCATATGTGTCTGTTCCAGACCGAGAGGACGTAAAACACCATTTTTCATTCATGTTCAATATATGCATTGTTATTTTTTTCAAAACCTACACAAGAAAACTACGTAACACCGCATTGGGTCCGATTGCCATGAAATGAACATAATTCATAAAACAGGGAAGGGAGAACACAATCGACACATTTTTCATTTTGAAACAACAGAACAAACACTGCATCATTCAACAGCCATATGTCATTTTGTTATCACAGTCTCGGCAAATATATACAATTGCAGCTATTCCATCGTTTCCCCCCCCGACATTCATTTACTGAGAAAAACACCTGACATTTATTTGAAAAAGACAAGGCAAAGAGATCAACAGCTTAGACAATAGGCTACGTTTCTTAGAAAGCCCACCAGTTGCAGCTTAGTGAAACCCCCTCCATGTTCTCGAGTTTCAGACTGAAGTAAAGTGGGAGTTGTATAAGGGAAGTAATTTTAATACAAAGAAGGGCAATGTCTCAGAGAAGTAGGTCTCAAGTGGGAGGGAGTCTTAATAGGGAGGTTCCACTGTATTATTCTTTCTGTTTGGTGAAAACAATGTAAACTTATCCCTATCCCTAACCAGCAAGGCTACATTGTTGTGCATCCCACTGAACAAGCAAAATTTGGTGGAGGGTAGCTAAACTGCATGTTTGCCGGAAGCTGGTCTATAACTAAGCACTGCATAGAATTAGAAAATTCATAACACTAACACAGACCTGTTTACCCCCTACACAAGTCTTGAGTAGTCTGGATAGCTGAAATGAGTAGTTTTGGTGTGAAATGAGTAGTCCTCTTCTTTAAACCATCATATAATGTTCACTGAAAATGAGTAATAAGAGCATTGTTTTCAATTTTGAAGAGTAGTACAGGTCCAAATTGAGTAGAATACTACTCGAAAAGAGTAGAGTAAACAGGTCTGCTAACAGCTGGCTAATTTTTTCGATATGGGCTTCTAAAGAAAATGCTGGGTTTTAAAAGCACTATCATATAACATTAAAGATTTACAACATTATTCGACAAAGATTAAGCACACAACTACTTTTTAACATTCTACATCCTTCAACTGATCAAAAATGGGGGAAAAAAAGAAAAAGATCCCCCAAGAAACCAACTGCAAGTTTGATACATAGTGCAAGTTTGATACATGTAGTGATCGCGTGGTCACCCCTTAGGGTAAAAATGTAACGATGTTTGCTACGTTTTCATGCAGAGATTGCACACACTAAGACAGGTCCTCTTTCTAGCAAGCTCTGTGTATCATATGGTTTTGATTTTTCATCAAACTGCAGGGCAATTCTGACAAAATTGATTATTCTTGCACCATGAAGATTTGAACAAATAGATTGGTATTAATCCTTTCACTGCTAACGCTACAATTATACAACAGCTTCACAGAATACTTTTGTCACAAACATTTATTGAATCAGGATATCTTCATCCACTATGATCCAGTCCTCGTGATTTGGGGAAATCAGGAAAGAGTTATTTAGTACTTTTAATTTAAAACAAATATATCCTTCCACCACCTCATGTTGTTTTGTGCGTCACATGAAAATCTCGTGCACTGCAAAATGCCACTTTTTTTTCTCTATAATGCAAGTTTAACAGGAATATTAAAAATGGCTGAAATGAATGGTTAAACTAAGATAAACGTGTTCCACATTCATAAACAACCCCCCCCCCCAAATTTTTTTCCCTTAAATTGGAAGTGGAGTGACTGAGTACATTTCAAGTGGAAAGAATCAAAGCTGTTGAGGAACAACACAACATACCCCTATGCTTTCGAATGTGCCAATTCATTGTGAATGTGATCTCTGAATTTCATTTTCAAACTGTGTACTCTAAAAGTCTAGTTTATCTTTATTTCCATAATATTTTGTCCCTTGAAGTCGGAGTATGGCCGCCCATGTGGCGTGGCCCTTTAAAAGCAGCTATACACGTAATCTTCCCACCCGAGGCCATGCGAAATGTTCACATGGCACTGGGTGTGCCCCCAGAGCGTTTAAGCTGGGGAACGAAAACAACAACATTTCCATCATTTCATACATTTATGCATATAAAATTAAAACACAAAGTGCAACATAGCATTAGCAGTTGTTATAAAACGCTACAACAGAATGCCAAAAGAACAAGATTGTACTGTCACTTCCATTATTATTCAATTCAAAACAAAGCAATCTGAGACAGGAGTGCTTTGTTTTTGCATTTTTAATGAACTAACCACATGAATGTCATGAACGTCCTTTAGTCATACGCATAAATTATATTTCCATGGCCCGATAAAATGTCCTACTTCTTCTGGTGTTAAACTGACGTATTTTACGGACTACAAGGCGCACTGATTATAAGATTTTAAATTTGACACAAAATTAAGATTCTGTTACTATAGTTTCTGACTATATTATCAGTCACATTATAAGGCGCAGGGGTCTCAGTCTAGGAAAAAAGTATCGCCTTATACAAAGTTATAGTCCATAAAATACGGTAGCTGAAATATACTGACCAGTCACACACACACATGCACAACTTTCCAACCACGAATGGCAATGCAATGTTTTTGGGCAAGCATTTAATTCATTATCTCGTCAATCAGAGTACCAAATTTCATTCCGATTTGATTATCTGTTTGCTTTCCGCGAGCCCTCAAACAACATAGGGGTTCAAAACGAAAATTGCATTCGTGGTTGGAAAGTAGTGCATGTGTGTGTGACTGGTCCGTAACTTTTTTCCATCAGTTTATCTCAAAGGATGGTGCTGGGATAGCTGGTGCATCCCTTTGCTAAATGATATTTCTTCTGTTATTTAAAATGATAGCAAAGGGTCCGTCTTAATGCAACCAAAATGACTCGAGACGCAGCTTTTGAACGCATTACTGATTCAACAACAGTACACGCAGCAAGGAAGCCTAGACGCACAATACAAGATCACCGGGAAGAAACAAGACAAGAAGGAAACGTTGAGTCTACAAGTGGAAAGAACATGAGAGTGAGAGTGTGAGACCAATCACTAGGGCCACTAGTTTAACGCATGCATAAATCATGTCCATATATATAATTTTTTTTAAAGAAGAGAAACAAACAGCCTCAGATTCTCTAAACCAGCTCCTTCCCGCGGGATGTAGAAAAGCAGTCAAAACTCTGATCCCGATTTAAAAAACAACAACAAAAAACTGTATAGGAGCCTGTCATCAACACTTAGCATCAACCTGTATAATTTAACAACGGACACACACGTGGAGCTTTAGGCAAGCAAAAGTGAGGTCATCGCAAGACCAAGGCTTAGACAGTGCTTTTGCATATAGCAATACATGCAACCCTCTCCCCCTTCAATCTTCCCTTCTCCCCCTCCCCTTCTCATCTCTACCTCCAGGCTAGCCTTCCCATCCCATCCAGACTGTAAACAAAAAAAGTGGTCCAATACTCTACACTACACAACTAACACTTTCTGAGACGTTTCTGGTTATCCAGCACAGTACCATCATCAATTACAAAAAAACCCAAAACGCTTGGGAGTTGAACGGTAGAGAAAGGACGAAGGAGTCTGTCCATCGGAACAGACAGTCAAGGTCGGGTAGATGTTCCTGACAGAGTCGCAGTGACTGCTGGCTACTGTCGAAACAGCAGGGTGCTCCAGTCGGAGAGGCCGGGTCTGGGGGCGCTGAGCCCCAGCAGCAGAGCCACCTTGGCCGCCAGGGAGGGCGCCTTGTTGGACACCCCCTCCTCACTGGGCGTCACCTGCAACCAGACGAGGCAACGCCACCGTCAATGTCATCGCTAAAGCAAACTGTGTCAACACACATGCAGCAGTGAGTGCATGAACAAGCACGTTCACTAGAGTCAAGAGTTGGGTACTGTATTTTACGGATTATAAGGCGATAATTTTCCCCCTAGACTGAAACCCATGCGCCTTATAACACGATGAACAAAAATAGTAAGAAAGTGTAACAACAAAATCTGAATTTTGTGTAAAATTTGGGGGGTGCGCCTTATAGAGCTGCCAACACTAAAATCTCCCCTCAGTACTATGCATGACTCTTCTCAGTATTTTTGAACCATCTGTAAGTATTTTTCATACAGTGTCCTTTTTTGTGCATTTCTTGTGTGTGTGTTTGCGTGGTAACAAGCATTGATTAAAAAAAACAATCAGCATATAGGGGTTTATTATGTAACAATAACATACATTATAACATACTACTGTGGTATCACACACACACTTCCAGTTGTACATTTCCGGCGTGTCAGTCGCCATATTAATTTGCATCGGACAGTATTTCCGTATTTCGTTGAGTTCGCCGTAGCAAAATATGGCCAAAACGTAACGGTTGGCAGCTCTGGCCTTATAATCCGAAGAATATGGTACATCATCTAGTACTAAACAATTTCTTTTATTTTACTGTTTCTCACAAAATGATGGCTACAGCTCTAGGGTATAAACGTTTCATGATGCCTAAAGTGAAGTATGTCACTGTGTCAGTTGTGTCTTTGTCACAACAGTTGCGTTTGGCCTCCGTTGTTCCAGAAAAATGTGCTGAGATTTGCTTCATTCTTAATCATTGTCTTAATAATGAAAAATTATTTATTTGTTCAGCATGCACAGAGAAACTTAAAATAATAAAATAATAAGACATTAACTGAAGGGCAAAAGAAACACACACATTTCAAACGCTGTTTTCAGTGCTTAACCTATTATTTATAAACTTTGTGATGAAATATTAATATTGTAGCCCAATGTCTGAATGCTGATGCAAACTGAAAATATCACGCACAGCATTACAAATGCACCGATGGGAGACCGTTTAACCCTCTTGCATTTATTCCGCCCCAAACCGCCCAGCCGGAAGTTGCCTCTGTGTATTCAAACCGCCCTAAACCGCCCTTGTCTTGCCTCCACACTGAGACCCCCTCTGATGGCATTTTTATCACGCACAAAGTTCTGGCTTGTTATACACACACTATGAAGAAGCTTCTTACTCGCAATGATGTGATAGCAACTGTATGGCGCTCTGTGTGCTTCAAATGACAGATTTTCCTGAAAATGTGTGAAAAAAATGTGAACACTAGAAGAAGTTTTTTCTGTAACAAATGCGAATGCAAGAGGGTTAAGACGGTACATGACATTTGAGTGAAATGGTCAAATGTGACGCACTTGCACATCGTGCTGATAACATTAAATGTCATAGGAGTGTTCAGACGTGATTAATGAATAAAACCGCGCCCTAAATTTTCAACTCACTCTTGTCATAAAAGAAATCCAAAGATTTTACCCCCAAAAGCGCATTTTGCCCTCTGGCCTCTCAGATGTAAACAATGATGTCACAGAGGTCACAAATGTTATGAAAGACATTACCATCACTATGCTCAATCACAATAAAAATTTCAGGTTAATTGGTGGGGCAGTTCCTTAGGCAGAAGCTGTTACGTCTTGTGTCAAGAAAGTAGGGCTAAACCACCATATTGGACAGTCGGTTTATTTCTGATAGGCTTTGCTGAAGCTGTAGAACTGTCTGAAGACCCTCAACATGTTTACACTTTTCATTGACGAGGATACGTTAAAATAATCTACAGTTAATATCCTCCATATTTTTGTAAACTACCCCATTGATCTTGTGAGTTGGCCTTGTCACGTGACCTGTGACACATTTATCCCCAAACACTAATGGCTCTTTTATCATGATGGAAAACCATGTGAAAAGAGCACTAAGTGCGTTGGAAAAAGAACAATACATGTTTTTGGACCAATGAGCAGCTTAGCTGGCTGTTTTGACAGCCAGGGGCGCAACGCTCGAGTCGGGCTGATCCTCTCTATATTCTTAGTTGGGGATAAAGAGAGAGAGAGAAGGAGAGGAGTCCCTCCCTCTCTCTCTCTACCCCCAACTAAAGATATCACGAGATAAGCCCCTGTTCAGTTGGTTGCCACCTGGCGGTCAAATTGGCGAGCTAGGTTGACCATTTTCACTGGTCATGTGACCAGCGCCAATCGCAAAATCAATGGGGTAGTGTACAAAAATATGGAGGATGTTCAGGGCAGATTTTAAAAAATGTATCATCACCATTAAAAATTGCAAACCTGTTGAGGGTCTTCAGACAGATCCACAGCTTCAGCAAAGCCTATCAGAAATCATGTGACTGCCCAATGTGGCGGTTTAGCCCTACTTTCTTGACACAAGACGTAACAGCTTCTGCCTACGGAACTGCCCCACCAATTAATTAACCTGACATTTTAATTGCTATTGAGCATAGTGACAGTGATGTCTTTCATAACACTTGTAACCTCTATGACATCATAGTTGATCTCTTAGAGGTCATAGGGCAAAATGGGGTGATATCTTTGGATTTCTTTTACGCGCAAAATAACAGGAGTTGAAAATTTAGGGCTCGACTTTATTCATTAATCATGTCTCAACACTCCTATGCCATTTAATGTTATCGGCACGATGTGCAATGTGCAAGTGTGTCACATTTGACCATTTCACTCAAATGTCATGTACCGTCACAGACTCCCATCGGCACATTTGTAATGCTGTGCATGATATTTTCATATTGCATCAGCGTTCAGACACTGGGCTACGATATTATTTCATCACAAAGTTTATAAATAACAGGTCAAGCACTGAAAACAGCGTTTGAAATTTTCGCGTTTCATTTGCGTTTCTTTTGCCCTTGAGTTGACATAGTATTAGCACACAAACCCAGGTGCAAAACAAAAACAAACCCACAACAGTGGCAATGTCTTGCCCAAGTTGTTCCCACTCTCAATCAAGTAGGCTTCCGGACAACTAGCGGTGATAGTGCATGCTGACTGAGCTTAAACTAACATGCTCTGTTAGGCCCGTCGCACACTAGCGTCAATACTTCAAGCGTCGTTGGTGGACAGCTTGACGCGCAGCTTCTACGCTGGCCGCATGCATCAATTTTCACGCGTCACATGACGGATAGAACCTGTTCTATTTTCAAGCGTCAAGCTGCGTGAACTGACCAATCGAAACGCAAGGAACCAAAAAACATGGGACACCACTCCACGTTAACGATCTACCAGACAGTCAAAGTCAAAGTAAGTTTATTTCCAAACCCCCCAGGGGGTACATGAAATTGTTACATAATACATGTAACCACTTCCAAATGAAACATTACACACATAACCAGCAGAGAGAAACATAGCGGTATATAGTGCCTCACAAACCAACCTTACACAATCTAGTATACTCTCTCACATACACACACATAAAAAGCTATATATGCATACATCAAATTTAAACATAACAAATGCAGAGAACTAATTATCCCAATCACTAGTGATGGGATGTATCTACAGAAAAAAAAGAACACTGCATGGACACAATATTTGTTTTAAAATACCATTTACTCTCACCTAAGTGGAGGGGTTTAAAGCCTAACGAAATAAAGAAAGGTCTTAGAAATCTTTTACAATTATCTTAATAAAACTAATTAAGCGAATGAGGATTTTTGTATTCGTTGTTTGGAATAGAGAATGAAACTTAATAATATTTGGTCTTTTCTGGCAAAAGTTTGGCAAATATAGTTTCCTTGGTTCTTGGAAGGCTTGGCATTCAAAGATGTAATGGAATTCGTCTCCCAACACACGGTGTTCGCACTTAGGACAGAATCGTTCGTTGTGTGGGATGTTTTGAATCCTACCTGTTTGAATTGGTAGTTTATGGTTTAATGTTCTAAATTTAACAAACAAAATGGCTAAGTTTTCGGGTAAAGCTTTTAAATAATTTTCAATAACAAAAACGTCCTTATATAGTATGTAATTACTGAAAATTTGCTTTTCATTTAATTGTGAATACCAATGTTGAATAAATTGATCTTTCAAAGAACGTAACACTTTGGACTTAAACCAGTTTAGTGATATGTTAGGATGGGTTTGCTGAGTCCAAAAACCAGTCATTCCTAGGTTATTTAATAAAGTATTAACACACATTAAGAAAGGTGACAGATGTTTGTTCTCTCCATACAGATGTAACATAAAACGATACATTATGCAAGAAAATTTAGACATATTAATGTCATTCACAAGTTTAAACCAATAACACAGCATTCTGCTCTTTGCTTGAATCTCTATAGGATACTGTCCTAGTTCTCCATAAACCATGGCAGACGATGGCGACATTGCTATTTTGATTGAGTTGTACCAAACCCAAGTAAAACACTGAGACAAGGCCTACCATGACCAGGATAAGACTCGTGAAAGTCTTCTGTACATACGGAAGTGACAATACAGTTAACTTTTCTTGGTTCCCTAAATGCAGATGACGCCTAGTGTGCGACTCGCAACGCGTGCGGCGTATGTCAAACATGCTTGCATCACTGACGTGCGTCATGATGTTGATGCTAGTGTGCGAAGGCCCTTAGGAAGTAAAGTTTAGATGCATATCTAAGACAACTCCCCAATTCAAACAACATTTCCAGAACATTCAACTTCTAGAAAAGACACACAATAAGAACTTGAGCACAAGACTTTAGTCAGCCCATTCATGTTGAAACAAGATGACATTTTTTTTAGTGGATTGGATGATGGAGAGACTACGGGATAGGGTGCACATTATCTTCAATATTCTTCACTAAAATTGTTTCTGCTCTTTGAGAGTAATTTTTTCAACAGCTTGACAAAACCAGCATTAAATCGAGGGGTAATTGCCTAAGCGTGTTATCGCCCTTCTTCTTTCCTTTTGTGATAACACGGTTAGGCAATAATGACTAGGTCAGTTTACCCTGTCCAGGCGATGTTTGGTGACGAGACCGTCTTTGTTGACGTGCAGGATCGAAATGCCATCCATCCATCTGCAACAAAAAACAGTCACATCTACAGGGTTCCCAGGGCTTTCAGCTATCCCCAAGTAAGGACCTGTAGGCCTAAGGATAATGTCCATCTTTTAGCCAACGATCTTGAAAGGACCACTTTCCCAGCATTGTGAACAATGTCTAAGCAGATACAAAAACTATGGCTGACACAGATATATATAAACATGACATTTGATTTAAAAAAATAAAATTTGAACACGGAACATTACTCCAAGTTAACGTTGACTGGTTTTGTTTCTGAGGTTCACAAATAAAGACATTGGACACAGAAAAGTTTTATCAAAGCAAACTATATATATATATATATATATATATATACGTTTTCTCGCAAAACGACACCAGGATAAAGAACGATATTTCAGTCCAATTTCTCTTGACAACTTGCGGTGCATCGTTCGTCTGCTAAGCGGTCAGTTGAAACGGGAAGGGGGGGGGGGGGGGGGGGGGGGGAGGGGGGGAAGGTGGAGTAGGTGCTGAGCGATGTTTCTCAAGTGTAAAAGTGCTGCTTCTGCGATCTATTTTGAGTATGGTCTTGCTGCTCAGGGCAGTTTTTGGCAGCTGTCAGGACTTGAAAGGACCTTGAAGTGAATGCAAGCACTTGTAAGGCCTTACTTGGAGATTTCAATTGGTCAAGACTTATAAGGACTGGTAAGGCCCCTATGAACCCTGCATCTAGCAAGTCTCATCACGGCTCTAATCCAGTACAAACCAACAAACAAGACAACGGCATGCATGTCTAAAGAAAGGGAAATGTACAGTACTGGGTGTAATCATTAAAACTTTGGCAATAATCAAACTAGACAGTTCTAAAATTCACTTGAGTCACTGACACACACAACCCACAAGTTGAATCAACATTTCTACATTCTATGTTATATTACAGGGTAAAGACACATTTATATAGATGGCTTAGAACATTAGCTTACAAAGCTTCTTAAAAAAATTATCTTACTAAGATTTTTTTTTTAAAAACGAGGCACCAACTCGAAATAAGCATTATTGAAAAATATAAAATTTGCAAACACACAGCCATCAAGTGATACATTCATCCTGTTACAGGGAAACCCATTTAGTACGAGTACGGTTTAAACGAGAGCCCGTGTTTAACGAGTGGTTTCAAAATTCCCAACCACAAGCCTTCTTTTTCCTTGTTAAATAATTCTGCATACAACGAGCTCGCTACAACGAGCAACTTGCATATAACGTACAATTTATTGACTCCCAAAGTCAAGCTTTTATGCAAAAACTACACGGTTAGAACGAGAACGCACTTACAACCACACCGCTATCGAAAAGTCAAGCTTTCTTGCACAACTACCTGGCTAGAACGAGAACACACTGACAACAGCATCGCCATCTTGACTGACCCCTCGATACTTAAGCGGCATTCTGATTGGCCGATATAACAACTTGGGTGTCTGCAGCGCAAGCAGACGACACTGGATTCACTCTTTGCGCACTGATCTTGCGACTTCCGGGAAATTTTAACTTTCTCTTAAAGTGCGTGTGTGGATTTTATGTTTCTGATGTTATCGTGTGTTAATAAACTGTTTTAAAGTGTTTGCAATCGGCATTAAAAACCCTATGGATACAGGATACTGGGCTTACAACCATGCTTTGTTGGGTAAGTGTGTTGTTTCCGTTTTTCTGTCTTTTTCACACTTTACCAGCACGCACATCACAGTAGATGCGAGGAGCGATTGATAGGTTCGTCAGGGTTGCCAAAATCGATAAAATGGTTTGAACGAGCAATGCTTACGAGTAAATTGGCCCTCTCCCCTGGAATTCGTACTAAACGGGTTTCACTGTACCTCATTTAACAAATCATGAGGTGCACTTCAAAACAAGAGAATCGATGCATAATTTCTATTGCAAACACAAAACTGAATTCATACAATTCATGTATGATCTGAATTATCCGAAGGTAGATTATCTCAAGGAGAAACAACATGGATGCTGAAGAACAAACAGCACATGCCACTCACTCTGCGTCTTCGCGAAAGGTCTTGCTGTAGTTCCAGGGGGTGTACCTCCAGAAGCGTAGGGCCTTGAGCTGGGAGAGGCCGACCATCCTCCACTGCAGGCGGATGACCCCCTCCTCCGGCAGGCAGGCTGAGGACACGGCCTCCATGTGCACGTTGGCGTACTTCAGGTGGCACAGCGCGCGCAGCTTCATCATCTGGGTGGCATAGGAGTTAATGCCCCTGTGACGGGATAGGGCGGCAGTTAGTGCTAGTAGCGTTTCGGCCCTTTATTCAAAATGGCTTTTATCACTGGTTGACATCAGCCTGTAGAAAGGGCCAATAGTAAATGAGAGCTGTACCATAAATGATATTCTACAGTATTTGAATATCACGCTACAGCTTAGTCTTTCATGGAAGACTATGACTCTCGTACGAGGGGGGCCCTTGCACTGGCTCTGGTGCTGCAGCCAAAGGGATTGGTTGGCCTCTGGGGACCTTCTGCAACGCCAACTCTCGTCTACAAACCCCTTTGGCTGAGAAAGTGGGGATGTACCCTGGGCAAGGAATCTCCACTGTAAACAAATTCTCGCCCAGCCTGCCAGAATAGTATCTGCCCCCTCTGCTATCTGGCCATCGTTGTCGGAAACGACAGACAGACAACAACAACGTTGGACGGGTGGCTTATATTAACAACTTGGGAACATAATGGCATAATCAGTCTGTCTTCTTTCAAAATCAAGGGGTCAGAATAAGCGCACAGAATATGCCTCTATATTTTCAAGAGGGTCACCTGCATATTTTAGCTAGGGGACCTTTCCTTATAACTGTTATTAACATTAAGAAAAACAAAAACATACCCAGCCACCTCTTTCCCCTGTCTTGTTGTGGGTTTTCCCCTCCCACCCTCCAATTACATACATGAGTTCACCCACTCCATCCATCTCCAACTGCAAGAAATGAAGGTGTCAAATCCTCCCCCCCCCCCCCCCCCCCCCCCCAACAAGTGGCTTCTTATCTTCGGGGCCTTCCAAATATTTCGCTCCGGTTAATCAATGTTTTTTTTAATTTTATGTCCATATATTCTTAGCATTGGACTTGGAGAAGCTTACAAAAATTATTCAAGAGTATTAACCAGCTGTGAATTTTTCTACAGTTTACTTATTATTATCACTGAAACACACACACACACACACACACTGAGCACTAAAACAATGACATTATTCGTTGATTTGACGGACAAGAGATTTTGCCCCAGTGACAAAAGAAAAAAGGAGCAAGCATCATAAATAATATGAAATAACATATTATTAGAATGCAACTTGACTATTATTAAGAACTTTGAAGAAAGCAGCATAATTAATATAAAATAAAGAGATTAAATACATACAGTCTTACATGTTATAATGAATGTAAAATTACTGAAATAAAGTAAACGAGCAGATTGTCAACATGTGCAAACAAAAAAGTTGACAGCAGCAATTCACCTGGATCTACTCTAGCTTTTAATTTTCAATTTTTTAAATATTTTTTTAATTATTACAGTATTCACCTTTTCAGAACCAAAGCACTAACATCAAAATTTAAAAAAAACCCAACAAAACCCCTCAGTGTTCAAGATCAAAATTGTAAATTTTATGAAACTTGAAAGGATACTCACACTGTGACTTCATTTTTACCCCAAAAGTTGTTCTCAAAAATAATCTGAGGATGATAGACACTGTAATCAAGCCTGGATTTGAAGAATTTGGGAAGCTGTAGACAAACACAACAGGCTGCATTGGTTAAAACATTCAGCAACAGAGTACTTTAACTAAAGCAGAAGTCTACGCATAGTACGGAACTCTTCTGAAAAGGAAATATGGGTTGAGTTGAGCTTTGACTAAGCAGAGAATAGAGAAGGCAAGTAAAAATGAATTACAACGTTCTCATTCAATGAGAAGCTTCAACTCATTCAACACTGGCCGATTGCTTCCCTTCACAACCGTTCACACGAGTACGCTATAGCGTACATAGTGTTTAAACATTCACATTTCACAACTCAGTGAACCCATGCAACCCAAACTGGCATAAAAGTGTTCCTGTACGGTCCCTTAATAGTTTTCAAAATGACTTCTAAGTTCTAGTCTATTCTCAGGACGGCAATGAATGAAAACGAATCACTACCCCTCTCTTCGTCTTCTTTGTCATGTTTAAAAAAAAAATCTGCTAATAATAAAATTGTTACCTTGGAATTATAGCATATGCTAGCTTTTATTTAAGCGTAGCCCACATTTGTTTACAGTCATGTAGTCTAGTTGTAGATCTAGAAAAAGAAAAAGACCATTGTGCTTACAAACCAAACTTAGACTGAGTGAATGACGTAATGCTATGATGTACTTGTGACCTGATGGAAAAAGAAGAAAAATCAGAATGAAACGACGCTCTCTCTCTCTCCACTCATGCTTAATAATTGGCATGCGTCAGATAGGCGCATTACAAGGTGCTAACATGCGTCACTTTGAAAAATTATGCATGAATGGCGCGGGCGTGCCAACAGTCTGAAGCTCTGCTATTGGAAGACATAATGATAACTGTACATTGCATAATTTATGCTAAGAATTGATTTTAAACTTGTTAAAACTAAGACAAGTTTACAAAATCGAAAATGCGCAGCAAACTCACACTAAGTGAAAAACTTACACCCATGGTGTAATTTCAAAGCAGGCAAGTAGAAAGGAAACCATTGGCCACCATAAAATGGGAGTGGATGGGGATGGGGGTAGCAGAAGCATACGCTTCTTATCCAACATTAATAATGATTAAACCGATTGGCCAAAATATGGTAATTTTAACCCCTTGACTGCCACCAACGTATCACGTACTGACTTGATGACATCACTGATGAAGTCATCAAATGAAGAGGAATAACCCTGATATGCTGGCTTTTGCTCTAACGCAGTCAAGAGAATAATATCCCCAGACCATTTTGCCAGATTGGCTCAATCAGTTGTCTTTTTCAAGTCATGATTTGCCCAATGCTTTTTCTTTGAATTTTCTCTGGCAGTCAATGGATTAAATAACTCGAAAATGGCTGCACTGTACTTACATATTTTCAATATTCATTAAAGAGTGACATTGCAATACTTTCATTATAAATTCGAACCGGAAATGCCAACAGGAAGTGGGGACAAAAATAGCCAAATTTTAATATTGCTTAATCTGCAAACAGTTGTTTGAGGGGAGAATCCTGTCATGTTTGCTCTCAAAGGCAAACATAAACCGTCTAGTTTCTCTTGAAGTTTTGAATAAAAACAATAACCTTTTGTTCTTATAACTAATATAAGTATGATGCCTAAAATTAGTAAAAATAAACACACATTTTGCCGATTCAATCTCAATCAAAATACAATCTTTCGCAATCTACATAAAAAACGTAACTGCAGTTTCTCAAATTTTCTCCAGCAAAATCATCACCCCTACCAACTTAAGTTAAAAACAATAAAACATGCACACAAACAGCATTACCATATCAATGAAGACCCTTTCAACCTCCCTCAACTTGTCCAGGGTGGGGCCTTTGCCTGACGATTCCTGTCCTCCCCCGCTGCTAGCGCCTGCCCTGCCTTCAGCTCTGCACAACACCTCCGGGTCAGAAGACGGACAACAAAACACAGTGTCTGCGCCAGACTTCTCCCCACACTGCAGCACCGAGTCCATGCCGTACGTCTGGCGCTGGGTGGGGTTTGAATCACAGATGGAGTGCCGCCGGAAGTGGTTCCTGTGCAGTGCTGAAGTGTCTTTCTCATCGCTGGTGCAAAGGCCGTTCTTGCGAAACGAGTCTCTGGTGGCGCCAAACTGCCTTTGTTGGTCCCTCGCACATTCAGTCAGCATGGTGACAGCGTGATTTTCGTAGACGATGCCGCGTTCTGTGTGACGCTCCTGGTCCACAGGACACAGCATGATGTCGTCAGCAGTGTAGCTCACCGTTTTCACTATCAGCGGAAGATACTCCTGAACAAATATCTTCTCTGTCGTTTTTAGTGTATCGACTGTCATCAAATCCAGAGGTGGTTGTGAAGCCGAAGAAAGAGTCCTCTCTGGGAAGGTGATCTCCAAGGCATCCAGGGAGAAAGGTTGAAGGGTCCAGGATGCAGACTGAGCAGCTTCAGATTTGGAGTCAATGGGTCGGCTATCCACATGCTCTGCTGTGCCATTGGTCTGTGAAGAAAAAAATGCCACTGCTAACTTAGCACTTTTACTTAGTTGAGCATTTAAGTAAACAGAGAAGCAAAGAGTGAAAGACGCATAATCGATCACACAAAAACTCTCTACAGCCAGTACAGGGTGTGATGAAGACCCTATACATGTAGTTTCCATGTCATGGAGGATGAATGAAAATTTGATTTTGATTTTCAAACATTTGAAAGTTTCTTCAGTATTCATGATTCAGGATGCTTGGGACATTGTGACAAGCACTAACCCTATCACTTATCAGGCTTTTGATTGAATGTCTCCCTTTTTTGTGTTAGCTCTGGTAGTCTCTTCTCTTCTCTCTTCCAATCGGGGATCCTGTCCCGTGTTCATCGGTATTCGTTCAGACCATTGATAGCGCACAGGATGCGTGCTAATACTGCTATGCGAATTCGTGTCATCCATCCCACTGGCACACATGGCCTACTCGTACCGAATACTGGGATGGGCTTTAAGTTTAACGTGATTTACTATAGTCATGTACTATAAACTATAAGCATGGGTGCATGCTGTGACCAAAGCGTTTGCCTGAACTTTCCATCATAACCCTTGTTACATTGGTCAATTTAACTTTTTAAGAGCAAAAAGAGCATGAGAAGAGCCCTATGTTCAGGCAGACCACTGCCTGAACCTGCATCAAATTGCCTGAATTCAGGCTTCAGGCACACACACATGCAAAAAGACTATATAAAGAGACACAGGAATATGTCTATAGCACTGTCAATGCAATGCTCCACCAACTGCAGTGGTCTACTCTGGCTGAACGCCGCCGTGCAACCAGGCTTGGCATGTTCTTCAAAATTATGAATGGACTAGCCTGCGTCAGGTCCAACTCCCTCCAACCTCTACCCTCCAGCAGCAGAAGACACCACAACCTACAATTTCAAAGAATCCCCTCAAGAACTGACTACATAAACAATTCCATCTTCCCCCAAACCATCCGAGACTGGAACTCCCTGTCCCCAGAAATCATCCAGTCACCCATGCTCAGCTCCTTCATCTTGAAGGTGCTGAAGCTGCCTGCATAAATACACACTGTCCCCCCCCCCCCCCCCTCCCCCTCCCGTTTCTCTCTCCCCGACCCCCCTTCCCTTTCTCTTTTTTCCCGCTCTCCTCATGTGGGGCCAGGTGTTCTTGGACTACCTGAGGTGCCCAACGGCCGTACATGCTCTCATATCTCAGTTATTCTGTCTGTTTGTTTTCTTCCCACGCAGCGATTTTTCTTTGAACCCCATATGTCAGTTATTGCCGGTTATGGCAGGTGGACATCATTAGCAGAAGAAGAATATTGGCAGAGGCTAGGGTTACTTTAATACTTGTCCGTAACCCACACTCTAAATCACTTAAATGCAATAACTTCATTACACGTTCATTAGAACACAGGCATGGGAATAATTTAGGGCAAGTTTTTGTTACTAAATACTTGTATTTTAATTACTATTTAATTGTTCCAGGCATGGGAATTGTCAGAGACAAAAAAATCTCTCATTTTTACAGCGTTAAAATATAAAAATTAATATTATATTTTAACGCTGTAAAAATGAGAGGGGGGGGGGGGGGGGGGGGGGGGGGGGGGGGGAGGGTTTTCAGATTTTTTTGTCTCTGACAATTCCCATGCCTGGAACAATTAAATAGTAATTAAAATACAAGTGCATCGCAGAGCGGCAGCAAGTTCACTCGCTCTTTTAGTAGTTTTACCATTGGATGAAAGTTTGTTTAATGTTCCCTGGCCTGGAACAGGCACATATCAGACTTAACATAAACTACCTACATAATATGAAGTTTGAACATGTGAAAGATATGCCATATGGCCACAAGAAATTTCGGGTTTCAAGGTCAAACCCCAAGTCAAGGTCAGCATGCTTATATTTTCTTTATGGAACCATCACTGTGCTGTGATACACCACCACACAAAATTTGAAGCAATTCTGTTCACTGGTTCATGAGATACAGCTTGGAAATGAAATATATAATATGTAGTAGTAGTAGTAGT
>CM065705.1:21831350-21833850 GCA_017654935.2 Phymorhynchus buccinoides
TTTCTCACTGCATCTATCTATCGCCTGGGTTGTCTGAGACCATTTCTTTAATTTGGAAACTCGCAAGATATTGTGGGTGAATAATCTGGCGTGCAACGCCATTTCGTGTCCTTCGCCTTCTCGAAAGTGTGGGCCGGAAGCTTACTTTTCTTCGTCCTTGCCCTTAATGCGCATGCGTAAGAGGTTATTTCAAGTCTCAGTCTCGTGTCTCGCTTGGGACGAGATTACAATATGACAACATGGCAAGTGGGAAGAGAGAGTGAGAGTGATCTATGATTTTGTAAGGTCCCACTCTGTTGTGTCTCGGCTTCAGTCTTCCACAATGAAGTCGAATAAATCGCATGACTGCATAGCTCTCTGTTTGGGAGTTCTTGTCTTGTTGACGTTGCTCGATTTGGGAAGCGCAATGTCTCCAGAAGAGAAAATGAAAGCAAAGTAAGTAAACCTTTACTTTACTCTTTAGACTAGTAAACGTGGACATCACTGTCGCATGAAAAAAGGTAGCTCGTAAAAATAAAAAGCTCGCTACTATGAGAGTCTGTATTTGCGACAACCACAAATTTCACTTTTTCTGTACTTTAACCATTTATCTAACCCTAACCCTAACCCTATCCCTAACCCTAGAAAAAAGTGAAATTTGTGGTTCATGCTCAATGTCGCAAATATACACTGTCATAGGTAGCGAGCTTTTTATTTTTACGAGCTACCTATTTTCATGCGACAATCACAAGTGTGACAAGTCGACAAGGGTGTTAGTACTGTTACTGTTACCACAAAAGCCTGAATATACAAAGAGTTTGCAGTCCACAGCTGACTGAAGCCGTTTTGTTTTACTCCCACCCTTTCACTTACACTACAGGTGGGGATGATTGTGAACTCACTGCCTACGCCACGGCTACACGGCTAGGCTCTGTTAGTACCATACGACCAATTTCCATAGTATTACTACTACCATACTAACCTACCTACCTACCTACCTACTTACATGTACCTACTTAACACTTCCCAGCTCCCAGGTGGGAAGTAAGAAAAGTGGCTTAATTCATTGCAAGGTTTGTACTTGTAGGCTGTGAAGTAATAATTCTTTGTGACATTTACTGATTTAGGCTTTTTGCTGTTACAATGCAATGCAGGTCACTAAATCGGTGAATGTAGACAGGTTAACCTGTAGATTTAGTCCTAGCAATGTAGTATGATGGAACTGTGTACACCACTTGTTTTGGTGCAACTAATACTGTAAACTTGTGTAATAGACTTAACAAAGTTAGCAAACTAGTAATATATAGATAGACCCCACTTCCCCTCCCCCCTTTTTAGTTTTACCCTCCCCCCCCTTCCCCCTTGCATGGCGCAGCGCTATGCTGAGTCTGCGGGACCTGACTGGCTGGGCCATAGTATTAGTAGAAATAGTTGGGTTTATTTTTTTTACAAGAGTTGCTCTCCCAAAGTTTTTTTCCAACTGAATTAGAGTTTAGACTTCTCCCAGTCTATTCCAATTTCCACCAAGATCAAGTTCAACTTCAAGATGCCTGATGAAGCAGTTAATGGAAAGTCATTAAATTCATTCAAATATATCATATTCATAGACAAGTTTTTCCAAAACAAAATGTATTCAGTTAATACACAGATTTAAAGGAATAAAACACAGATGCCTTAGTAGTCATCAGTGAATGAAGCCAAACCAAATACAAATCAAAAACATATTTAGAGGGCAAAAGGCTAAACAAAATAGCCTATAGTGCTATTTATGCTTATGCTATGCTAAGATGATCTATGATCAGACAGGTTGCTCTTTCCTGTCATTAATTTGTCTCCCTTATGGTCCATAATGTGAGTACTATTACATATATATAGCTAACTAAGTCACTCTTTCCCCATTTCCAACTGTCACTTGCATTCCTATTAAAAAAAAAATTAAATTTTTTTTTTATATGTTTTAGACTTTTGCAGTTCTAAAGTCAGAGAAAAGTATGTATTGGATTGTGGATGCCTGATCCAGATCCAGACCTCACACTCTGATGAACAATATGAATGACAGAGCTATATTAATAATGGAGGTTTTTGTGCATTTGATCCAGCATACTGGTAGTGTTGTTAGTGTTACATCATGTTTTTTAGTTTTACTTGGGGTTGCAGTATCCTGTTTAGTGTTTGACGATGTGTGTATCATTGAATGTGACAAATTACTGTGTGTTCAGTTTGTAAAAGAGTAAGAAATAGAATTAGAAGTAGTACTAAAACTTTAAAAAAATATATTCTAAATATTAAATTTTGTTCCGTGTTGAATTTGAACTAGTGTATACACGTGTTTAAATTGTCTATGACAATTGGCTGGCCAAACTTTAAAAATTTCACTCACTCCAGGCGAGTAACTGAATTTTTTTTACTAGACCAAACACATCTTCACTAGCCCGGAGAAAGCAACAAAAATCCCTGAACGCACGCACACACACACGCACACGCACACGCACACACACACACACACACACAAAGGAGAGGG
>CM065705.1:21838850-21903850 GCA_017654935.2 Phymorhynchus buccinoides
CCCAGAAGATAGTCTTTGGCCAAATAATCAGTGTTCAAAGAGATCTAGGGTCCTGTGTAATGATTGTGCATAGATTTAGCCATTCAACTACAACAGGAAGCAGAGACCAACTGTGTGAATAGATGGGGAGAGAAAGGGGCAGGAGGGAGGGGGCAGGGGAGAGAGAGGATTTACTTGATATTAAGCCATAAGGTATATGGAATTAATAACTTATGTTAACATTAAGGGGGGGGGGGGGGGGGGGATAAATGCAAGAGAAAATGTGTGTGTGTGTGTGTGTGTGTGCGCGCGTGTGTGTTTATTTGTTGGGGCGTCTTTGCGTGTGGGCATTTTTCACTCTTTCACCATGGCGGCATAGTGATGGGCAAGTTATATTGTGACTGGCCTTTCACTGTGTTGCCGTGTTTGGGGGGGTGGGGAGTGTTCACGTGTACGGGCCCTTTAATGTGTATGTATTTATTGTATTGCAATATATTTTCTATTCTTTTATATTGACTGCAAGACAAATGTCCTTGTTTTTTAAATGGGGACAATAAATGATTGATTGATTGATTGACATTAGCAACAGTGCAGTGGTGTGGTGGTTGTTCAGGAAAATGCCTACCCAGCAGACGAGCTGATGCCGTTGTCGTGCAAGGGACGCTATCGCGGATCAGAGCCATCACGAGGAGATGTGGACGATACACTGGGAAAGTAAGATGATAGTTTCTCTGGAAATCCCATCATGCAATTTTTCTTCTTCTTGCTCTTTGTAAGTTATTTTTCTCTCTGCCCCATTCTTATGTTTGGAACTACGTTGAAAATTGCTCAAGTCAAAATTGAAGGGTCTGAAATTTTATTTTGAGATAGCCAATATTTTGAGCTAAAAATACTTAGCATAAAGATTATTAAACTGGGACCCAAAAAATATTATGAGTTACCCAGTGTTTTTGAGTTATCAGGATTCCTCTGTGTCACTTAAAGTTATCTTCCTCTGATTCCTTGACAAGCGCAAGTTCTTTCTTCTTTCCCAAACTTTGAAAAAAAGAAAAGCACAGGTTTCAATAGCATTATTGGCCGGCTTACCATTCATTCGAGCCCAATTGTTCATCCTTTTTTCGCACGTTTTCCCTCTCTCATCTTTCTTTTGTTTTCACTCATTTGTTTCAAGTTCTGTTTCAATCCTGTTTCTCCAGTTGCCCATTAAAACTTTAATAAAAGACCTCTATTAACTCACTCGGGACTGGACGAATTATTTCCCTTTGTTCTGTGGGGACTAGGCATTTGACTAGGTTCGTAAAATAATCACCCAAACCAAGTTATGAAGAGTTAGGCATCAATATTATCAGAAAAGATTAGCAACAGTACAATATTAGATTCCTTACCTTCGTCGTTTGTCTCCTATTGACGAAAACAGCTAACACATAGAAAGAAGGAAAATTTCACATTCCGATCTTTGACCCCCCTCTACAACCAAAGCTGAATGTAAACTATGCAATGATTGGTTGATTTCAAGAGAGGCAAGGTCAAAGCAAACTGAAAATAGGTTATGACTTTGCACCGGAAAGCTGGTTACACGCCAGAAATCAAAACCTCTTGAAAACTCTTATGAGCCGGAGCCGGGCCATTCGTCCTAAACAGTTGTGCGAGCCATGAGCCCGATCCGGCTCATTCGTCCCGAGTGAGTTAAAGTCTTTGTTGAATGTGATGTGGCTGTAAAGCAATGTTGATTGATGGAGTTGTGTGAGTGTTATGATTTAAGTGACAAGGGGAATGATCCGGCTCATTCGTCCCGAGTGTGTTAAAGTCTTTGTTGAATGTGATGTGGCTGTAAAGCAATGTTGATTGATGGAGTTGTGTGAGTGTTATGATTTAAGTGACAAGGGGAATGATCCGGCTCATTCGTCCCGAGTGTGTTAAAGTCTTTGTTGAATGTGATGTGGCTGTAAAGCAATGTTGATTGATGGAGTTGTGTGAGTGTTATGATTTAAGTGACAAGGGGAATGATCCGGCTCATTCGTCCCGAGTGAGTTAAAGTCTTTGTTGAATGTGATGTGGCTGTAAAGCAATGTTGATTGATGGAGTTGTGTGAGTGTTATGATTTAAGTGACAAGGGGAATGATCCGGCTCATTCGTCCCGAGTGTGTTAAAGTCTTTGTTGAATGTGATGTGGCTGTAAAGCAATGTTGATTGATGGAGTGATGTGCTGTAAAGTGTGAGTGTTATGATTTAAGTGACAAGGGGAATGATCCGGCTCATTCGTCCCGAGTGAGTTAAAGTCTTTGTTGAATGTGATGTGGCTGTAAAGCAATGTTGATTGATGGAGTTGTGTGAGTGTTATGATTTAAGTGACAAGGGGAATGATCCGGCTCATTCGTCCCGAGTGAGTTAAAGTCTTTGTTGAATGTGATGTGGCTGTAAAGCAATGTTGATTGATGGAGTTGTGTGAGTGTTATGATTTAAGTGACAAGGGGAATGATCCGGCTCATTCGTCCCGAGTGAGTTAAAGTCTTTGTTGAATGTGATGTGGCTGTAAAGCAATGTTGATTGATGGAGTTGTGTGAGTGTTATGATTTAAGTGACAAGTGCATGCCTCTACACCTACATAGCAAATAGCATAGCAGGGGCTTCCAATGCTGGTGCAGGCCTGCTCTTGTGCTGGTAGGGCAGGTGGGGCCAGTGTGTCTCTGGGTCCCATCCGCACCTTCGAGCATTTCTTTTTCATCATTTCATATACAGTAAATGCCAGCTATAGTTGTTGTAATAATAGTAGTTATACTTCTGGTACTTAGTAAAAAGGTAGACCTGTGTGAATATGATTACCATGAATGAAAATCTGTTTAACGTCCTCCAGTCTGGAACAGACACATATGGGACATTAAGATGGTGGGAACGATCCTGGAGACAATGCCCGGAAGCAGTGCAGAATATTTAACAATGCAGATAATGCAATAAGTTAAGATTACCGTGCTTGTCTTTATGTTTTTTATAATTATCCACCCCACTCTTGTGTCTGTTGCAGCTTCACATTAACTCTGATTGACGCTGTGGACACACTGGCTGTAAGTATTGTGATATCGTCCATTTTTACGTAGGGAGACTTTGGTCTCTTTAAAGTAGATGCATGATATGGACATAGATGAAGGCTTTTGCATATATGCATACAACAATACACTATGTTTCTTCTTAGAATTTTCATATTGTAACTGTGTTGCTCTTGTATAATTGCGAGTGTGTGTGTGCATGTATGTGTGTGTATGTATGCGTTCATTGTGTGTGTGTGTGTGTGTGTGTGTGTGTGTGTGTGTGTGTGTGTGTGTGTGTGTGTGTGTGTGTGTGTGTGTGTGTGTGTGTGTGTGTGTAAGGAAGAAAAAGAACGTTGCGAACAAGCATCATGTTTATTTTACTTTCTAATGCTTCATTATTTGTTTGCCTGTAATGTTCCTGTTATCAATATAAAGCGCACTGAGCTCATGTGAGAAAGGGCGCTATATAGATTCCCATTATGATTATATTAATATTATCATTACACTTACTTAGACACATAATTGTTATGCTAGAAACGCATAGCCTGAAGAACTCGTACACAATCTCTGTGTTATCCATGACCAATCCACAGCCTATCTCTTACATACAGGCATAATCATGTACACACACACTTGAACATGCAGGCCCCTGCGCGTGTGCTCACACACACACACACACATACACACACACACACACACACACACACACACACACACTTATTTGGCACACAATTACTACAATCATGCTGGATTAAAAAAGGTTCTTATGAATATTTAAATCTTGAAATTTGTTTCCATAGGAAATTTTTGACAAGGAATTATAAGATACTGTTCTGTTCTTTCTTTTCAAAATGACAGTACAGTGGAATTTCCCTTTTAAGACCTTGGAAAATCATCCAAAATAAGGTCTTAAACCCAGAGCCGCCATATATAAAGTGTTCACGCGAAGCGAGAGGCATCATTCTTATCGCGGCAGGCGAGAGAGACGGTTCAACCGTTCTTTTTTCTCTGTTGCTCGAGCCACTGTGAGTCAGAACTTCTTCGCAGCGACTAGGCTAGCAGTCTACACCCGATCCCTTGGATCGGTAGTTGTCCCTTTAAGTGGGAGGGAGTTGTATTGGCCACTGCAACAACCACCTTTTGCTAGAGTGAATGCCCTTGGTAGATACTTGAGTACTGACCAAACAAGGGCATAACTCTCGCCAATAACCCTGTTTGAGGCCACTAAATGGCTGCCTTTTGCAAGAGTGAATGCCCTTTTAGATTCTGACTAACACTTTCGCTGTCAAGGGCGCTAATAGCCCTAGTTGCAGTGGCCAATAAGGGAGGTAATTTTAATAGTTACAAAGAAGGGCAATGTCTCAGAGAAGTAGGTCTTAAGTGGGAGGGAGGGTGGGGGTGTCTTATTAAGGGTGGTTCCACTGTACCACATAATTGCCACTATTGCGTCGTTCTTTGAATGACAGTACGAGTATCATTTGTAAGTCACTGTATTGTGTCTTGTTTTAGCCCTTTCACCACTAATGTCGCATTCGTGCACCGCAATGGTTTAACACCCATGTCACTAAAAAGGCATCAAATCAGGCCCTGTTATCCAAAGACCCTATTTTCTGAATTTTGGGAGGTAAGGATAGGCCTAATGTTGTACATGTCACAGAGGAATTCCCAACATTACAGATTATAAAAAAATCTACCCGATTAAGTTTAATAGTATATTCTGGATGAAAAATGGCTGGTGTCGAAAGGGTTAAAAACGGCAATATCGCATAAAAGTGAATGTATTCAGATGATGATTTGACCAGGCCTATTGCAGGTGCTTGGGGATGTGGAAGGCTTTGAGGAGGCGGTCCTCAACATCATCAAGGACGCTCGCTTTGACTGCGATGTCATCGTGTCCGTCTTCGAGACCAACATCCGAATCCTGGGGTAAGTTGGATCAATGGAAAGGGTTTTAAATAAAGCTGCCTGGTGCCAGCGATAATGGTGATTGGGGTTTTGTGTGTGTGTGTTTGTGATTATGCTAATTCTGTTGATTGTTTTTTTAACCCCTTACCTGCCACCAACGTATCACGTACTGACCTGATGACATCACTGATGATGTCATCAGATGAAGAGGAATAACCCTGATATGCTGGCGTTTGCTCTAACTCAGTCAAGAGAGTAATATCCCCAGACCATTTTGCCAGATTGGTTATATCAGTTGTCTTTTTCATGGCATGATTTGCCCAATGATTGTTTCTTTAATTTTCTCTGGCAGTCAAGGGGTTTAATCTGCCATCATTTGTTTTTGTTACTTTCCCCCCACTTGTAATCTGTGCCACTTGCTTAGTCTGGCTATAGGTGTGTCAATAAATGAGCTATGCAATTGTATATGGCAGGCATCATCATATTGTTAACTTTGGTGTGTGTCTTTGGCACTGAAGACTGCCATGTGATGCACTGGGTTTCGGACTAAGGCCAAGTGCGCATATATGCGCAACTTCCGTACAGAAACCTGTCTGCAATCTGCCAAAAAAATCTGGAATTAAGAAATATGAAGGAGCGCGCACATACTAGGGGAACCCATCTACATGTCCCATCCAGTTGTTTCTTACATTCTTTAACTTATTTGCGGATTGCAGACTTCAAGCGGCGGGGCATGGGACTCAGCTGGTACAATGACGAGCTGCTGTCCAGGGCCAAAGAAGCCTCATGCATTATTATTTCATTTCTAACATCTGATTCATTCCCAGGGGCCTGCTGGGGGGTCACGTGATGGCGTCCTACTTCAAGCGGTGGGGCATGGGACTCAGCTGGTACAATGACGAGCTGCTGTCCAGGGCCAAAGAAGCCTCATGATTTATGCATCATTATTTCATTTCTAACATCTGATTCATTCCCAGGGGCCTGCTGGGGGGTCACGTGATGGCGTCCTACTTCAAGCGGCGGGGCATGGGACTCAGCTGGTACAATGACGAGCTGCTGTCCAGGGCCAAAGAAGCCTCATGCATTATTATTTCATTTCTAACATCTGATTCATTCCCAGGGGCCTGCTGGGGGGTCATGTGATGGCGTCCTACTTCAAGCGGTGGGGCATGGGACTCAGCTGGTACAATGACGAGCTGCTGTCCAGGGCCAAAGAAGCCTCATGATTTATGCATCATTATTTCATTTCTAACATCTGATTCATTCCCAGGGGCCTGCTGGGGGGTCACGTGATGGCATCCTACTTCAAGCGGCGGGGCCTGGGCCTCAGCTGGTACAATGACGAGCTGCTGTCCAGGGCCAAAGAAGTGGGTGACCGCCTGCTGCCCGCCTTCAACACCACCACAGGAATTCCTTATCCCAGGGTCAGTTTATACCCGCTATGTGGTACAGTCATGTCTGTAGATTAGTGGCCTGCTAACACAAAACACGTCATTTATTTTTGGGTGAGCATGCACGCACATGTTCATGCACACAAATTGTTTTAGTGAAAATGAACTGGTACATTCATTGAGTTAACATACTCACAGAATTCATGTGTAGTAAAAAATTAACAGGTACATTCATTGAGTTAACACACGCACACAATTCCTGTGTAGTGAAAATGAACTGGTACATTGATTGAGTTAACACACACACAATTCCTGTGTACTGAAGATGAACTGGTACATTGATTGAGTTAACACACGCATACAATTCCTATGTAGTGAAAATGAACTGGTATATTCGTTGAGTTAACACACGCACACAATTCCTGTGTAGTGAAAATGAACTGGTACATTCATTGAGATGAACAATGAATACTACATGTATTAATTTATAAAGGACATCACTTCAAAGTGACATTCACTACTCTGTCACTGTGTTGTGTTCAGATCAACCTGAAGCACGGCATCGTCCCAGAGATCATCAGCTCTTACCGCGACACATGCACCGCCTGTGCCGGCTCCATGATCCTGGAGTTTGCCGCCCTCAGTCGACTGACCGGCATCGCCGTCTATGAGGTTGGAATGAAGGCATTGGGAGGCTGGTGTGGGGTTAGCATGGATGAAAGTGCCATAGTTTTCGGACTATAAGGCGCACCTGATTATAAGGCGCACCCCCCAATTTGTGCATAAAATTCAGAAACGATAAGATTGTGGTGACCTGTGTGCAGGAGAAGGCGCGTATGGCCATGGACTACCTGTGGCAGCAGAGACATCGCAGAAATGATGACGTTGTGGTAATGTGTGTGCAGGAGAAGGCCATGGACTACCTGTGGCAGCAGAGACATCACAGAAATGATAACGTTGTAATGTGTGTGCAGGAGAAGGCCATGGACTACCTGTGGCAGCAGAGGCACCGCAGAAATGACGACGTTGTAATGTGTGTGCAGGAGAAGGCAATGGACTACCTGTGGCAGCAGAGACATCACAGAAATGACGACGTTGTAATGTGTGTGCAGGAGAAGGCAATGGACTACCTGTGGCAGCAGAGACATCACAGAAATGATAACGTTGTGGTAATGTGTGTGCAGGAGAAGGCAATGGACTACCTGTGGCAGCAGAGACATCACAGAAATGATGACGTTGTGGTAATGTGTGTGCAGGAGAAGGCAATGGACTACCTGTGGCAGCAGAGACATCACAGAAATGATGACGTTGTGGTAATGTGTGTGCAGGAGAAGGCAATGGACTACCTGTGGCAGCAGAGACATCGCAGAAATGACAGCGTTGTGATAATGTGTGTGCAGGAGAAGGCAATGGACTACCTGTGGCAGCAGAGACATCACAGAAATGACGACGTTGTAATGTGTGTGCAGGAGAAGGCCATGGACTACCTGTGGCAGCAGAGACATCGCAGAAATGACAGCGTTGTGATAATGTGTGTGCAGGAGAAGGCCATGGACTACCTGTGGCAGCAGAGACATCACAGAAATGACAGCGTTGTGATAATGTGTGTGCAGGAGAAGGCCATGGACTACCTGTGGCAGCAGAGACATCGCAGAAATGACAGCGTTGTGGTAATGTGTGTGCAGGAGAAGGCCATGGACTACCTGTGGCAGCAGAGACACCGCAGAAATGACAGCGTTGTGATAATGTGTGTGCAGGAGAAGGCGCGTAAGGCAATGGACTACCTGTGGCAGCAGAGGCACCGCAGCAGCGACCTGATGGGCCTCATCATCAACGTCCACAGCGGGGACTGGATACGCAGAGGTTGGTACTGGTGTGAACGCTTCCAGGCATGGTAATTTCTTTTTTTAGAGAATTCTCTGAATTCAGAAAAAAGTGAATGCTGAAAAACAGATGTCAGAAGGGGTTTTAAGCTTGAGAAGATACCCTTTCCCCAATTTCGGAAAGTTTTGTGAATCCATCTTGCGTCACCCATTTTTGGGGGAGTGGGGGTGCAGGGTGAGAAGGGGAAGCGGACTTGGGAAACCTAGCTATCAGTTTGGTCATGCCAGGCAGTGGGATTTCTCCCTATTCTTACCGACTATTAACTGCTGTGGGATGTTTACGTGCGTAAAGTGCACAAGTTAGACTTGCTTTAAGTCCCCATCCGAAGGCACATACGTGTTACTAGTGCTGAAAACTCCCATCTGGTGCACCATATTTCAGGCGATTTCAAGCCTTTTTTTTTCTTCTCATTACAATGTGACAAAAATGTTGAGATGCATGTGAAAAATTCAGAATTGTTTTCTGTTTCTTTTTATCAGAGAGTGGTGTGGGTGCGGGCATCGACTCGTACTATGAGTATGTCCTGAAGGCCTACATCCTGCTTGGGGACGACAACTACCTGGACCGCTTCAACAAGGTGAGTTGAGAATTAAATGTGAGTGTGTAGTTGTTTGGTTTTAGAATTTGTAGACTGGTTGTGAGCCAGGGCCCGATGTTGATGGACGTGCACATACACAAATCTTAGCACACTATTGTGAATGTTCCAGTAAGTTCTGATGTGTTCTATGTGGCAGCACTACGATGCAGTAATGCGCTTTGTGAGTCAGGGGGGCTGTTGATGGACGTGCACATGCACAAACCCTAGCATACTATTGTAAATGTACCAGTAAGCGTTGATGTGTTCTATGTGGCAGCACTACGATGCAGTAATGCGCTTTGTGAGTCAGGGGGGCTGTTGATGGACGTGCACATGCACAAACCCTAGCATACTATTGTAAATGTACCAGTAAGCGTTGATGTGTTCTATGTGGCAGCACTACGATGCAGTAATGCGCTTTGTGAGTCAGGGGGGCTGTTGATGGACGTGCACATGCACAAACCCTAGCATACTATTGTAAATGTACCAGTAAGCGTTGATGTGTTCTATGTGGCAGCACTACGATGCAGTAATGCGCTTTGTGAGTCAGGGGGGCTGTTGATGGACGTGCACATGCACAAACCCTAGCATACTATTGTAAATGTACCAGTAAGCGTTGATGTGTTCTATGTGGCAGCACTACGATGCAGTAATGCGCTTTGTGAGCCAGAGGGGCTGTTGATGGCTGTACACATGCACAAATCTTAACACACTATTGTAAGTGTACCAGTAAGTTCTGATGTGTTCTATGTGGCAGCACTACGATGCAGTGATGCGCTATGTGAGTCAGGGGCCTCTGCTGATGGACGTACACATGCACAAGCCCAACTCCATTTCACGCAACTTCATGGACGCTCTGCTGGCCTTCTGGCCCGGACTGCAGGTAACGATAGTAACAATAAATGTACATTTATATAGCGCTTTTTATCAAGCACAAGGTGCTATTACAGTCAGCAGTGTTTCTTGGGAGACTTGGTGCCGGCCATAGAGACGCATGAGATGCTGAACAGCTTTGTGTTTCCTCTGTTAACTCAGTGCATGTTTCATTTCAGGTGTTGAAGGGAGACTTGGTGCCTGCCATAGAGACGCATGAGATGCTGAACATCTTTGTGTTTCCTCTGTTAACTCAGTGCACGTTTCATTTCAGGTGTTGAAGGGAGACTTGGTGCCGGCCATAGAACAACTTTGTGTTTCCTCTGTTAACTCAGTGCACGTTTCATTTCAGGTGTTGAAGGGAGACTTGGTGCCGGCCGTAGAACAACTTTGTGTTTCCTCTGTTAACTCAGTGCATGTTTCATTTCAGGTGTTGAAGGGAGACTTGGTGCCAGCCGTAGAACAACTTTGTGTTTCCTCTGTTAACTCGGTGCATGTTTCATTTCAGGTGTTGAAGGGAGACTTGGTGCCAGCCGTAGAACAACTTTGTGTTTCCTCTGTTAACTCAGTGCACGTTTCATTTCAGGTGTTGAAGAGAGACTTGGTGCCGGCCATAGAGACGCATGAGATGCTGAACAGCTTTGTGTTTCCTCTGTTAACTTAGTGCATGTTTCATTTCAGGTGTTGAAGGGAGACTTGGTGCCGGCCGTAGAACTACTTTGTGTTTCCTCTGTTAACTCAGTGCACGTTTCATTTCAGGTGTTGAAGGGAGACTTGGTGCCTGCCATAGAGACGCATGAGATGCTGAACAACTTTGTGTTTCCTCTGTTAACTCAGTGCACGTTTCATTTCAGGTGTTGAAGGGAGACTTGGTGCCTGCCATAGAGACGCATGAGATGCTGAACAACTTTGTGTTTCCTCTGTTAACTCAGTGCATGTTTCATTTCAGGTGTTGAAGGGAGACTTGGTGCCGGCCATAGAGACGCATGAGATGCTGTACCAAGTGCTGCAGAGGCACAACTTTATCCCCGAGGTAAAATGGTCTATGAAAACGCAGCAGGAATTGAGGCTTTCCACCTTCCAAACTTCCAAACTCACCGCTGTTATGCCAATGAAGCAGATTCAAGTGTTTAAAATGCCTTTGTCCGTGCATTCAAGAAGTTGAAAGGTCAGGATAAAAACTATTGTAACCATTTCTGGGGACGAACTTTTGCGTTTTAGAGCAAGATGGTGTGGATGTTGTGGTGGAGGAAACTTGAGCTTGGAAGCATTGGACTGTACCAATATCCCTAAAATCACATTACTGATAGTTTGTGTTCTTTTTCATACATTCTCAGCTGTTTGCTATTGCTACTGTCACTAAAGTAACACATACAGGTTGCCACATTCTCAACGATTCACCATAGAAATACTATCATAAAGTGACACGTGCAGTATGTCTTATTTTTTAGGCATTTGCCATTATTGCCATCACTATAAAGTGACACATGTAGTTTGCCATATTTCCAGGCCTTTGCCATTACTACTATCACTAAAATGACACATGTAGTTTGCCATTTTTTCAGGCCTTTGCCATCACTATTATCACTACAGTGACACATGTAGTTTGCCTTATTTCCAGGCCTTTACCATTACTACTATCATTACAGTGACACATGTAGTTTGCCATATTTTGAGGCCTTTACCATCACTATTATCACTACAGTGACACATGTAGTTTGCCTTATTTCCAGGCCTTTACCATTACTACTATCACTAAGGTGACACACGTAGTTTGCCATATTTCCAGGCCTACTATCACTAAAGTGACACGTGTAGTTTGCCATATTTCCAGGCCTTTACCATCACTAAAGTGACACACGTAGTTTGCTGTATTTCCAGGCCTTTACTATGACTAAGGTGACACACGTAGTTTGCCATATTTCCAGGCCTTTACTATCACTAAAGTGACACATGTAGTTTGCCGTATATCCAGGCCTTTACTGTCACTAAAGTGACACACGTAGTTTGCTTTATTTCCAGGCCTTTACTATGACTAAGGTGACACATGTAGTTTGCCATATTTCCAGGCCTTTACTATCACTAAAGTGACACATGTAGTTTGCCGTATTTCCAGGCCTTTACTATCACTAAAGTGACACATGTAGTTTGCCGTATTTCCAGGCCTTTACTATCACTAAAGTGACACATGTAGTTTGCCATATTTCCAGGCCTTTACTATCACTAAAGTGACACATGTAGTTTGCCATATTTCCATGCCTTTACTATCACTGAAGTGACACATGTAGTTTGCCATATTTCCATGCCTTTACCATCACTGAAGTGACACATGTAGTTTGCCATATTTCCAGGCCTTTACTATCACTGAAGTGACACACGTAGTTTGCCATATTTCCATGCCTTTACTATCACTGAAGTGACACATGTAGTTTGCCATATTTCCAGGCCTTTACTATCACTAAAGTGACACATGTAGTTTGCCATATTTCCAGGCCTTTACTATCACTAAAGTGACACATGTAGTTTGCCATATTTCCAGGCCTTTACCATCACTGAAGTGACACATGTAGTTTGCCATATTTCCAGGCCTTTACTATCACTGAAGTGACACATGTAGTTTGCCATATTTCCATGCCTTTACTATCACTGAAGTGACACATGTAGTTTGCCATATTTCCATGCCTTTACTATCACTGAAGTGACACATGTAGTTTGCCATATTTCCATGCCTTTACTATCACTGAAGTGACACATGTAGTTTGCCATATTTCCATGCCTTTACTATCACTGAAGTGACACATGTAGTTTGCCATATTTCCATGCCTTTACTATCACTGAAGTGACACATGTAGTTTGCCATATTTCCAGGCCTTTACTATCACTGAAGTGACACATGTAGTTTGCCATATTTCCAGGCCTTTACTATCACTGAAGTGACACATGTAGTTTGCCATATTTCCAGGCCTTTACTATCACTGAAGTGACACATGTAGTTTGCCATATTTCCAGGCCTTTACTATCACTGAAGTGACACATGTAGTTTGCCATATTTCCAGGCCTTTACTATCACTGAAGTGACACATGTAGTTTGCCATATTTCCAGGCCTTTACTATCACTGAAGTGACACATGTAGTTTGCCATATTTCCATGCCTTTACTATCACTGAAGTGACACATGTAGTTTGCCATATTTCCATGCCTTTACTATCACTGAAGTGACACATGTAGTTTGCCATATTTCCAGGCCTTTACTATCACTGAAGTGACACATGTAGTTTGCCATATTTCCAGGCCTTTACTATCACTGAAGTGACACATGTAGTTTGCCATATTTCCAGGCCTTTACTATCACTAAAGTGACACATGTAGTTTGCCATATTTCCATGCCTTTACCATCACTGAAGTGACACATGTAGTTTGCCATATTTCCAGGCCTTTACCATCACTGAAGTGACACATGTAGTTTGCCATATTTCCAGGCCTTTACCATCACTGAAGTGACACATGTAGTTTGCCATATTTCCATGCCTTTACTATCACTGAAGTGACACATGTAGTTTGCCATATTTCCATGCCTTTACTATCACTGAAGTGACACATGTAGTTTGCCATATTTCCATGCCTTTACTATCACTGAAGTGACACACGTAGTTTGCCTATTTCCATGCCTTTACTATCACTGAAGTGACACACGTAGTTTGCTATATTTCCATGCCTTTACTATCACTGAAGTGACACATGTAGTTTGCCATATTTCCATGCCTTTGCCATTACTACTATCACTAAAGTGACACATGTAGTTTGCCATATTTCCAGGCCTACTATCACTAAAGTGACACATGTAGTTTGCCATATTTCCAGGCCTACTATCACTAAAGTGACACATGTAGTTTGCCATATTTCCAGGCCTTTACTATCACTAAAGTGACACATGTAGTTTGCCATATTTCCAGGCCTACTATCACTAAAGTGACACGTAGTTTGCCATATTTCCAGGCCTTTACTATCACTGAAGTGACACATGTAGTTTGCCATATTTCCATGCCTTTACTATCACTGAAGTGACACACGTAGTTTGCCTATTTCCATGCCTTTACTATCACTGAAGTGACACGTGTAGTTTGCCATATTTCCAGGCCTTTACTATCACTAAAGTGACACACGTAGTTTGCCGTATTTCCAGGCCTTTACTATCACTAAAGTGACACATGTAGTTTGCCGTATTTCCAGGCCTTTACTATCACTGAAGTGACACATGTAGTTTGCCGTATTTCCAGGCCTACTATGACTAAAGTGACACGTGTAGTTTGCCATATTTCCAGGCCTTTACCACTGATTTCCGCGTGCACTGGGGCCACCATCCATTGCGACCTGAATTTATTGAGTCAACGTATTTCCTCTACAAGGTAAATAACATGCTTTGTATGAAAGTGTTCTGTTTTTGACGTTCAGGTAGTGCTTGTGTCTTTAGTGACATAAGTAGTCATGTAACCGATTCGCACATTTAAAACTGGAATTGAATGATACAATATTAGCCATTGGTATTTGGTATATTCTAGTCACAGAGACTTATCTCTGTGAAATTTGGGCTGCTCTCCCCCGGGGTATTGGGGGGGGGGGGGGGGGGCACACAGGGTGAGGAGGACACACTTGGAAAGCCTAGCTATCAATTTGGCCATACCAGGCAGCAGGATTTGTCCCTGCTCTTACCGACTTTCAACTGCCGTGGGATTTTTATGTGCGTAAAGCGCACAGGTCAGACTAGCTAAGTAGCTTTAAGTCCCTATCCGAAGGACTGGATGTTCAGTTCGATTCTCCTGTCAAACTAGAAAGAAAGGGCGAGGCCGGGATTCGAACCCGGGTCACTCACGTTGCATGAATGGTGAGAATTGGTATGAATGTTTGTAGCTTATGTGTGTTTATAACACAATTTAAAATGATTAGAACTCCCCTAGCAAGTAACTCAACGTTGCTTGTGAGTCAGTAAAAGTGCCATGAGAGGTTTGCAACATGATGTTGTGTTGTGCTGCAGGCCACAGGCGACCACTACTACCTGCAGGTGGGGCGCAAGGTGCTGGACAACCTGGAGAGTCTGGCCCGCGTGGACTGTGGCCTGGCCGCCATCAAGAACGTCAAGACCGGCACACACGAAGACCAGTGAGTCGTAGCAGTGATGAAGACTTCTGTTTCTCCTTCTTTCTTGCTGTCTTATCTCCTGGGGCTGTTCGGTGGTGTTGCTCCCACACCACTCATTCCAGTCCCCCGCCTTGGCCTAAGGCTGTGTCAGACCAATTGACATAGGCTAGAACACCAAGGCTACACCAAAAATGTTGTTATGCTATGCATTGTTATGCGGGGATTGTCCTTAGCCATCACAAGTTCCTACTAGCATAACATATCATCAGTCTCCAAAATCCCCCGAAGACGGGAGTGTGGCTGCCCACGTGGCGGGATAATCAAAAACGGTCACACACGTAATGTTCTCATCCGTAGCTGATGCACTTGAACCACTGTGTTCAAGTGCTTCCACTGTTCGGATGATTCCTAGAGTCATTTAGCCACGGTAAGCCAAGAACAACATTCCAGGCCCGACACACAGCCACACCCTGGCTTGTCAGGTCCTAGGATCCAAAATCAGCAGTTCAAGGGAGCAAATCTATGTCAGGCTGTCAGGAGGCAACCACCAGAGGAGACACTGCACTGCTGCTGTGTCACTTTGGTGAAGTTCAGTGGAGCCTGTTCTGAGCTTAGTTGACATACACAGGACATCACCTACTAAGCCCACTTTTGACGACAATAATAATAATAATGGGAATTTATATAGCCCTCTTTCTCACATGAGCTCAGTGTGCTTTACATTGATAACAAGAACATTAAAGGCAAACAAATAATGAATCATTAGAAAGTAAAATAAACACGATGATTGCACGCAACGTTCTTTTTCTTCCTCACACACACACACACGCGCGCGCGCGCACACGCACGCACGCCTGCATGTACGCAGGCACACACACACATACATACACAAACACACACATACATGAACACATGCACGCACACATACACTCGCATGCACGCACCCACACACTCACACACAATTATACAAGAGTAAAATAGTTACAATATGAAAAATGTCTTACTTGCGGAGACAGCGTGAGTGAGGTCCTCCTCCGAAGGCGCCACCACGCCCGTCCATCTCTCCCATGAGAGTTATATGTTGTTTGTCAGGGAGAGGCACAGTTCTAAGCAGCACCAGTAAAAACAGCCAAGGAAATATTCATGTGTCTAAGGAATATCGTATAAATTGTATGAACTTTTTGTAGGAGGCGAAAAATCAAACTTCGGAGAAAAACAATGTATTCTGTGAGCCTTTTTACTTTGAGACATATTTTTGCTTGTCATGGATTGCTGTGATAAAAATGGTACCATGGCATGCATTGTTTGCTTTGTAAATTATTGTTTGATGTGTTCGGGTTGCTCCCAGCTGGAGGTGCGCCACCCAATTAAAAAATGGTTTTGTTGCATGCGACTTTTGTGTGACTGATGAGGAAGGAAAGGGAAGGGGGTAAATTGTGACAAAATGACAACTTTTTTGTTGCCCCACTGGGTTTAACGTGTGCTAAGTGCATGGGCACATGGGACCTCGGTTTATCATCTCACTCGAAAAGACTCCACGTTCAGACCATAAGGCCTAGTGTAAAGTGAGAGGAAAAATCCCCTGTACCCAGGTTCAATCTCGGGTTTACTTGACGCGAGGCGAACGCGATACCTCTGTACCACTCTACACATACAGATGCACTCTACATCGTGCAAGCAGATAGAGATGTTGAAATATTTGAATGTGCTGTTTGTTGTGTGATGTTCTCAGAATGGACTTGTACGTATTGGCAAAGATGTTCAAGTACCTTGTGTCCTATTCTCAGAACAGATTCAAAAATAGAGTTTTGTATTTTGTTCCCAGAATGGACTTGTAAATGCTAGCGGATATTTTTAAGTACCTGTACCTGCTGTTTGTTGTGTCCTTTTCACAGAATGGAGTGGTGGATTATCATGTGCACAGAATGGAATAGGAATTGTTCGAAAATAATTAAGGGGAGTAATTTTTCATGGTGTGTGGGAGTCATCTTGCCTAATTCAATCGGTCAAACAGGGGAAGTCACTCTACCATCAGCTGTCGTAGCCTATCGACTCGTGTGTTTGAGCAGACATACAGCACTTAGAACACTGTGCGTCATTCTAAAAAATTATGTCATTTATGTTTTTATGTTACATTTTGCAAGTTTTATCAGTTTGTGGCCACTGGCCACCCCTAATTTATTTTTCTATTAAAAAAACATGTTTGCAAGTCGCTGACTCGCATCCTGCGGTTTCAAGCGTCGACGCCATTGTTGCATTGTTACTATGGTATTTGACCGAGTAATGGAAGTAAACAACTCTAATTTACACGAAGTGCTCTCCCCTAGTTTTTTTTCTCCAAATATCGTCTATTGAGTGTGTTGTGTTCATGGTGTAGACGTAGAATGGAATGTTGTTTTCTGTGTTCTCAGGATGGACTCAGTGGTGGATTGTCATGTGCACAGAATGGAATTGAGTGTTGTGTTCATGGTGTAGACGTCACGTAGAATGGAATGGGAATGGAGTGTTGTTTTCTGTGTTCTCAGGATGGACTCGTACGTGCTGGCGGAGATGTTCAAGTACCTGTACCTGCTGTTTGCGGAAAAGGAGGACCTGCTGCTGGACATTGACGACTTCATCTTCACCACCGAGGCCCACCTCCTGCCCCTCACCCTGTCCATGGGGAACCTCTCCAATACTGTGCCCAAGGTGTGTGTGTGTGTGTGTGTGTGTGTGTGTGTGTGTGTGTGTGTGTGCCCGCCTCCTGCCCCTCACCCTGTCCATGGGGAACCTCTCCAATGCTGTGCCCAAGGTGGAGAGAGAGAGAGAGAGAGTGTGCGTGTGTGTGTGTGTGTGTAGGCCCACCTCCTGCCCCTCACCCTGTCCATGGGGAACCTCTCCAATGCTGTGCCCAAGGTGAACTGAGTGTGTGTGTGTGTGTGTGTGTGTGTGTGTGTGTGTTTGAAGGGTATGTTACACTACATACTGTTCGCTGTCAATGTGATGCGATTGTGACGTGAAATTTCATGTGAAATTCATGTATTGGGTCTACTTGAGTATATAGAGCGAAAGTAGCAAAATTAGTTTTAGACGGAAATATTTCACATGAATCATGACTTGCATCATCACAATCGCATTGCATTGACAGCGAATTGTATGTAGTGTAGCAGGCCCTTAAGTCTGTCACGTCTGACTAAGACTCGCAGATAACAGAGGAGGCAAGAACTATTCGGGAAGGCTATTGTTTCCATATTGCCATACTGTGCTAGCTTCTACTATATATAACAAATGATGTCTGTGCTGATTTGACAGATTCGCCGAGAGGCCTATTCCTTCAAGGTGGACATCAGCCCGCCTGTCTCGGATAGCTACGTCACCTCCGCCACATCGGAAGGCAAGGAGTGCGAGGAGGAAGAGGAAGAAGAGGAGGAGGGTTGCATAGAGGAGAAGGAGGAAGAAGAGGAGAGGGAGAAGGTTGGGGAGAACATGTGTCCTGCGCTGCACACCACGCACAAGGCGGGCAAGGGCTACCCCCACACTGTGCGCTCCAAGATTCAGAACATGGTCAACAACAGGGGCGCTCAGCGCCAGAAAAAGTCAGTCGAAATGGAGTTTGTGTGTGACTGGGTGTATAGTATGTGGGTGGGTGGGTGGAGGGGGTTAGGGAGAAGGGGGTGGGGGGGGGGGGGGGGTTGGGGGTGTTTGGGAGTTGGGTGTGTGTGTGTGTGTGTGCAAGGGCGAATGGTGGGTAAAGTGTGTGTGTGTTAAGTCTGTCTTACAGGTGTGGATGGATGGATGAGTGGGTGGGTGTGTATGTGAGAGAAAGAGAGAGAGAGAGTATGTGTGTGTGTGTGTGTGTGTGTCTTACTGGTGTGGATGAGTGGGTGGGTGTGTATGTGAGAGAAATATGTAAGAGAATAATAATAATAATTAGCATTTCTCTCTCTCTCTCTCTCTCTCTCTCTCTCTCTCTCTCTCTCTCTCTCTCTCTCTCTCTCTCTCTCTCTCTCTCTCTCTCTCTCTCTCTCCCCCCCCCCTCTCTCTCTCTCTCTCTCTGTCTCTCTCTCTCTCTCTCTCTCTCTCTCTCTCTCTCTCTCTCTCTCTCTCTCTCTCCTCCCCCCCCCCCCCCCCCCCTCTCCCCCCCCCTCTCTCTCTCTCTCCTATTTGTGTTTGGATGGTGGATGTGCTTTTGATTTTCTTTTCCTTTCTCTTTTTTTTCTTCTTCTTGAGGACTGGATGAAAAAAAGTATTTATTCTCTATTATCCTCAGAAAATAAAAGTTGTTATTCATTCATTCATTCTCTCCCCACCCAGTCGCACACCACGGCTGCGAGCCTCAGAGTTCATCGCCGGCAACAAGGACCAGCTGACCCAGCTCCACGCCATGGGAATCCGCATGGCCACTATGGCCGACGGCCGAGTGCAGCTACTACACACTGCTTCAGAGGTCAGTTCACATTGTCATCCGCATGGCCACCATGGCCGACAGCTACTGCACACCGCATCAGAGGTCAGTTCACATTGTCATCCGCATGGCCACCATGGCCGACAGCTACTGCACACCGCATCAGAGGTCAGTTCACATTGTGATCCGCATGGCCGACGGCGGAGTGCAGCTACTGCACACTGCTTCAGAGGTCAGTTCACATTGTCATCCGCATGGCCACCATGGCCGACGGTGGAGTGCAGCTACTACACACTGCTTCAGAGGTCAGTTCACATTGTCATCCGCATGGCCGACAGCTACTGCACACCGCTTCAGAGGTCAGTTCACATTGTGATCCGCATGGCCACCATGGCCGACGGCGGAGTGCAGCTACTGCACACTGCTTCAGAGGTCAGTTCACATTGTAATCCGCATGGCCACCATGGCCGACGGCGGAGTGCAGCTACTGCACACTGCTTCAGAGGTCAGTTCACATTGTAATCCGCATGGCCACCATGGCCGACGGCGGAGTGCAGCTACTGCACACCGCTTCAGAGGTCAGTTCACATTGTGATCCGCATGGCCACCATGGCCGACGGCCGAGTGCAGCTACTGCACACTGCTTCAGAGGTCAGTTCACATTGTGATCCGCATGGCCACCATGGCCGACGGCGGAGTGCAGCTACTGCACACCGCTTCAGAGGTCAGTTCACATTGTGATCCGCATGGCCACCATGGCCGACGGCCGAGTGCAGCTACTGCATGCTCGCAGTCTTGTGTGTGTGTGTTTGGAGAGGGGGGGGGGCATGTGTTGATATAAATGTGTATGCACATGTGTATGTGTGTGTTGGTGTATGTGTAGGTGTGTGTCTGAGAGATAGAGAGACTGAGGAAGAGACTGATACATGATGATGTAATCTGATTTTTTGTTACCATTTTTGTTTTCTCGTACATTGGTTGTCCAACCATATGCATGCTTTCGTTGTTGTTGGATTGTGTCTTGTGCAAAACCAAAACGATTTCCTTTGTATTATGATGCATTGGCTGATTAAAGAATCTTGAATCTTCAGAGGTCAGTTCACATTGTAGTACGCATGTTATGTAGAAGCATAAGCAAATCTAAGAGCAGATTAAAATGTCAGTGATGTGCCATATTTTTCGGACTATGAAGTGCACCTTGTTATATGGCGCGCTTCCCAAATTTTACACAAATTTCAGATTTTGTTATTATGTGTTCTTACTGTATTATTAGTCGTATTACGAAACACAGGGGTCTCAATCTGGGGACAATATACCGCCTTAACCCTTTCGCCGCCAGCCATTTTTCAGCAAACAAAATACCATTAAGCTTAACTGGGAAGAGAAAAAACAGTATTTACAATCTTGGGAATTCCTCTGTGACGTGTATAACATTAGGCCTATCCTTACCTCCCAAAATTAAGAAAACTAGCGCAACGCCGAGTACCAGTAACGCCTAATAACGGTAACGCCTAGTAACGGTAACGCCAAGTACTGGTAACGCTGAGTACAGCAAATTTGAAGTGATTCGGTTAAGAAACGGCGGAATCGTATAGCGAGCGCATTTCAGAACCGATGCGCTTCCGGTTTAGTACACGGATATTCACCGTCCCCGGATATCTTCCTGCCAAATTCGAAGGCAATCGGTTGAGAAACACCGGAGATACGGGCGCCGAGAGGCCGGCGGCGCGCGTTTCGCGCATTTGCCAAACCGCGCAAATGACACGCTGCCGCCATAGTGGCGCAAATGACACGGCCACCTCGGTTGCCGTTGCCATCACCCCGTTAGGGCTCACAGCAAATGTGAAGCGATTCGGTCGAAAAACGGCGGAGTTATAAGGCCCGTTTTGTGTTTCAGACACACACACACACACGGACGGACACTTGGCTTTTTACTATATGATACGGACTTCGGATAACAGGCCCTGGTTTGATGCCTTTTAGTGACATGGGTGTTAAACCATTGTTGGTGCATGTTGGCGGTGAAAGGGTTTAAGTGTGCAAAATATGGCAGTTGAATTTGATAGAATCTGCGCCTGGATGAAGTGAATCTAGTGCAAATTGTGCGGAGCGTTAGAGACCTGGTCCATTCCATAGATGTGCTGTTCATCATGATGAGTGTTGTGCTGGCAGGCCCACAGCCCAGAGGACGCTGAGGACGGCATGCAGTTCATGCAGGAGATGATCGAACTGTCCAAGCACCAGCAGCAGGAACGTGAGTCTCTTGGCTTGTTGACTTGTTCGTTCGTTTAACTTGTCTTTGCCCTCCTTAGGTTAGGTTAGGTTAGGTACATTATAGTCACAGAGATGTCTCTGTGAAATTCGGGTTGCTCCCACCTGGAGAGCGCGTCGCAGCCAGAGGCACGCCAGCCAATTTCCCTGATGAGGAAGGAAAGGGAGGGGGGTAAATTTTGACTAAATGACAACTTTTTCGTTGCCACTGGGTTTAACGTGTGCTAAGTGCATGGGCACACGGGACCTCGGTTTATCATCTCATCCAAAAGACTCCACTTTTAGACTGGAAGGCCTAGTGCAAAGTGAGAGGAAAAATCCCTTGTACCCAGGTTCGAACTCGGGTTTACTTGACACGAGGCGAACGCGCTACCACCGTGCCACTCTACACTGTCTTCCACTTTATGCTCCTACTAAAAAGTAATGCAAAAAATGAGGTGGGGGGTGGATGGCGATCATTCTCCTCTATCTGTTTTCTCACTGTTTCCATTGTTTGTTTCTTTCATCATCTTTGATCCAAACATTTCTTTTAGCCCCGTCTACCGTCTCCATAGTGTTTGTTTGGTGGTTTGATTTTTGATTTTGTTTTTCGGAGAACAAAAAATGAACTGGTGGGGTCTTTCATTGCTGTTTTGCACCCCCCTTGAAATAATGAAAATTCATTAGCTTTGTAAATCTTGACGTAACAAAACTTGGAACATGCTTTCCATTTGCAGTGTTGATGTGCGCTTGTTTTGGTTCAGTCTGCATACATGTGTTTTAGCTCAGTGCTGGTTTCCTTTTCAGCTCAACACGACCCCATGTTCGTCCACGTGAAGATCCCGGGGCTGGCGAAGACGCAGACCATCCGTGCCGGCCCCGCCCAGTTTGGCTACAGCCTGAAGGAGAAACCGCCGGTCAGTGCCGCCATGTTAGAGGGCAGAAACGTTTGGAAATGAACTCTTTGTAGAGATTTTGTAACAGTGTTTCGCAGTCGGTCTCTGAAAGTCTTTGAGAAATGGAGTGCTATTTTGAAGTCTTTCAAAGTTTTTTAAGATTGCATGGATGCAACCTTGCCTTGGATACGAGGCGGCACCTGTTTTTCAAACTTTGGACCACCCAAAAAAATTGATTCAAAGTTCAAAGGGAAAAAAGTGTTGAATTCTCACTTTACAAGCCAGGAATAAGCTTCAAGTTGAGTATAAATTTGCTTTTTCTTCAGCTTCAGGGGGGCAACGCCTCCCTGACCCCGCCCCTGTACCACGCCAGGGGCCTGGGCGGCCACTGGACCCCTGCCTTGCCTGTTTTTGGATTTTCTCCAGTTGCATCCATGAGATTGGCTTTTGTCTGTGAAAATCGTGAAATGGTTTGTGAAAAAAGTCATTGACGCCTAAAAAATAGAGTCATTGATGCCATAAGTTTTGGTTCGTTTGCTTCCAGAATTGGTAGAAAAGTGATTAAATTTGGGTTATTTTCCGATATTCGCGTTTTGACGATCTAGTTCCGTGTAGCCGACATCCTCAATTTTTTCAAGAAGTACTTGCCTTCACTATATCCGGGATTTTTTGGCTACACCGATGTGATTGTAATCAAAGGAATCGTCATCATAGCATGTCGTGAGAGGTCTTTGAAAATAGGATAAAGAGTCCTTGAAAAGGTCTTTGAAAGTTTATGAATGTTGGTATAACAAATCTGTACGGACCCTGTGTTAGGTTGGGTTGAGGTGTGTTTATTGTAATGTATGTTGTGTTTTCTGTGGTGTGGTGTTGTGCAATGCATTAGTGCACTGGCCCTTCAGAAATATACTGATTTTTTGTTTGTTTGTTTACTTTGTTTACTTTTCAAAGTGTCTAGTTCTGAGAGAAGTTTATGTCTTTAAATGCTCTTTGGTACTCTGATGACGAAAATGGTGTTTTACGTCCTCTTGGTCTGAATCGGACACATATGGGACATTTGTAAATACAAATATGGTGGGAACAATACTGGAGGCAATGCCCGGAGGCAGTACAAAACCAGTAAAGTCCCGATTTTTTTATTAATACAGATAGGTGTAGCGGTAACCACGCCTCTGTTAAACCTCATCGGCTATGGCACCGCCACAAGTATGCTGCGATATATATTGGTACTCTTAGCCGATTATCCATATTTATCTAAGATAAAGTGTTCAGAGGTTTTTTATGTACATTCTGTTGTTCTTGGATAAACCCTCTTGTAAGACACATTCTCAAGATTAACTACCTCCCGTTTATTGCTACACTAGTTTTTGAAACATATTCTGTGCATGTGCTTTAATGTGTGATCTTTTTATATTGATGTGGGGACATGATTCCTTGTTTAGCTGTCTTGTTACAGGTTCAGGGATGCTGGCCGTTGCACGCCCGTTCAGAGCGTGTAAATGGGTGGAGAACGCTTTGCATGTCCTAAATTTAGTTAACGCAACGGAGACATGATATCTGAGTATTGCTGTATTAGTGTAATGTTATGACAGGTGTCGGGGATGCTGGCCGTTGCACGCCCGTTCAGAGCGTGTAAAGGGGCAGAGAACGCTTTGCATGTCCTAAATTTAGTTAACGCAATGGAGACATGATATCTGAGTATTGCTGTACAGTGGAACCTCAGGAAAATCAGGTCTTATAAGGGAGGGGTCTTACAAGGGAGGTAATTTTAATACTTACAAAGAAGAGCAATGTCTCGGAGAAGTAGGTCTTATGTGGGAGGGAGTCTTATAATGGGAGGTCTTATAAGGGAGGTAATTTTAATACTAACAAAGAAGGGCAATGTCTCAGAGGAGTAGGTCTTATGTGGGAGGGAGTCTTATAAGGGAGGTTCCACTGTGGTAGTGTAATGTTACGACAGGTGTCGGGGATGCTGGCCGTTGCACGCCCGTTCAGAGCGTGTAAAGGGGCGGGGAACGCTTTGCATTTCCTCAATTTAGTTAACGCAATGGAGACATGATATCTGAGTATTGCTGTATTAGTGTAATGTTACGACAGGTGTCGGGGATGCTGGCCGTTGCACGCCCGTTCAGAGCGTGTAAAGGGGCGGAGAACGCTTTGCATTTCCTAAATTTAGTTAACGCAATGGAGACATGATAATAGTACACTAATACAGCAAGACAAGCAACCTAGAACTTCTCTGCAAACCTGTCACCCAGTACAAAACAGTTGGAAACAGATCTTTTCGTTTCCAAGCACCACACATCTGGAACAGTCTCCCTTTCTCTCTCCGCTGCTCTCCATCTCTGTCTTCTTTCAAAACTGGCCTGAAGACGCATCTTTTCGGAAAATATCTCTGTTAATTTCTGTCTGTCCATCCACTGTCAGTCAACCTTGTAAATAATTCGTGTTATATGCAGGTATTTTAAATGTGAGTGGTGTGAGTGCGATAAAGTGATTTTTTTGTTTTCTAAATAATTTTATGTACATGTATTTTGAATATCTTTTGTGTGCGTGGGGTAAACTTACTTCTCCCCCCCCCCCCCCCCCCATGTAAAATGCGGTGAGTCCTGCTGTGTCAGGAGCATAGCGCTATAGAAGATTTATTTATTATTATTATTATTATTATTATTATTATTTGAGTATTGCTGTATTAGTGGAATCAGTGGTTTGCCTGAAGCCTGAATTCAGGCAATTTGATGCTGGCTCAGGCAGTGGTCTGCCTGAAGATAGGGCTCTTCTCGTGCTCTTTTTGCTCTTAAATTGACCCTTTAGCAAAGGGTTATGATGGGAAGTTCAGGCAAACGCTTTGGTCAGCGCATGCACCCATGTTTCAACAGGCGTGTAATGTTACGACAGGTGTCGGGGATGCTGGCCGTTGCACGCCCGTTCAGAGCATGTAAAGGGGCGGAGAATGTGGAGGAGCTGGCTGGACACATCGTCCTGCTGGAGCGGGGGGACTGCATGTTTGTGGAGAAGGTAGGAGGCTGCCTCACTGCGGAACACCCTGCTGTAAATGTGGATTATCACAATCTGATAATGTTAAATGATAATGCTCTCCAAGGTGGGAGCAACCCAGATTTTACAGACGCCTCTGTGAAGTACGAAACACAATTGTTGGTGAAATTCAAAAACCTTGTATCTCAATTTTGGTAGTTTTGAGAAAAGAAAAAAAAACTGTTTTAAAAATTAACCGCGTTGTCCACAATTGATTAACTATGATCAATATGTTGTTCAAGACATTGCGAGTTTAGTCCTGCATTTTGTTAAAATTACTTTAAACAATTGAAAAGAACGAAGATACAAGGTTTTTGTCCTTAACTAGATATGAATTTGGGACTTATGAGTTTTTATTTTATTTTCGCAACCTCATTTACAAAGTCATTAGAGATAACGAGCTTTTGGTGGAAGGTAGCGGGGAAAATGAGAGAGCTGACTATGCATTTAACTCAAACCCCCCCCAAAATCGAGATACAAGGTTTTTAAATTTCAACGACGAAATACTAAATACAAGTTTGCTCACATCATCCTACTGAAGGCGGGGGGAGGGGGATTGATGCTCCTTCACTGTGAAGCAACCTGTTAACAAAATAGATTATCATAACCTGATTCTGTAGATTTAGCACAGAACATGTTTGCACTCAAAGGAAAACAATAAGCAGAATCTTATGCTGTAGGTTAATGCCAATGTATGTTTGCACGAAAAGAAAGGCTTCTCAGAATCTGATTCTGGAAATTTAGTGCTGCTCGAAAAATAACAACCTGTCTTTTGCTTTCGAAGGTGCTCGTAGCATACTTTAAACTGACCATCGCAGTGGATATGTAGGCGTGCCAATTGTCTAAATACTGTTTTTTGCTTGGTTTTAAACTGACCATCGCAGTGGATATGTAGGCGTGCCAAGTGTCTAAATACTGTTGTTTGCTTGGTTTTAAACTGACCATCGCAGTGGATATGTAGGCGTGCCTAGTGTCTAAATACTGTTTTTTGCTTGGTTTTAAACTGACCATCGCAGTGGATATGTAGGCGTGCCTAGTGTCTAAATACTTTTTTTTGCTTGGTTTCAAGCTGACCATCGCAGTGGATATGTAGGCGTGCCTAGTGTCTAAATACTGTTGTTTGCTTGGTTTTAAACTGACCAATGCAGTGGTCAGTTTAGTGTCTAAATAGTTTTTTGCTTGATTTTAAACTGACCATCGCAGTGGATATGTAGGCGTGCCTAGTGTCTAAATACTGTTTTTTGCTTGGTTTTAAACTGACCAATGCAGTGGATACGTAGGCGTGCCTAGTGTCTAAATTCAACCTGTTTAATGTAGATTCAGGCTGTAGTCTGCTGTTTCACAAAAAAAAAGTCAAGATTTGAACAAATAATGCTCAGGATAAGGTTGGGATAAGCATTTCCACCTGTGGATTTCTTGGAGAGTGTTTAAAAGCCCCCACAGTCCTGACGTACGTAAAGTATGGGGTCATAATTCTGTTTGCTACAGTTCTTTGGAAGTGAAAGTTTTTGTGTTAATATGTAATATGACATGCTACTTGGGTGCTACGCTTTCATTTTTACACTGATTTCAGTATTTTAAAATCTACCAGAAACTGAACTTCAGGTTTTATTTAATTCCTCCCCAAAACAAAACAAAATGACCACAAGCGATTTGGGGCGTTTTGAACTTGGTTGTTCTATCTTGGAAGTTTACAAAGGCAATGTAATAATTTTACAAGGCTTATCAGACTCAAGCTGTCTCTGTCTATCATTTTAACTGTCTATCTCATTATCTCTCTCTCTTAGCTTGCCCCCCTGAATCGTCCGACGGGGCTCTGCCCCTGTACCCTGCCGGGGCCATGGGTCCCTGGACCCCTGCCTTTCAGGTTTTTCATTTTGTGGAGTTGCACCCATGCCTGCTACGGATGTTAGATCAAAGTTCAGGCCTTGGGTCTTGGATCTGCTTCTGTGGACTTGGGGATTTGTTTTCACAAAAAGTTCAGAATATCAATCAGTATATGATTTGATCACTTTTAAAATTGTTGTGATTTTTTTTTGTATCCAGGCAAGGCACCTACAGCGGGTTGCAGCAACAGGAGGCATCGTTATCGGTAAGTTGCTAAAGGTTAGAGAGTATAGGACGGGACTTGTGACGGTCTGATGTACTTTGGTAATCAAACCTTGTGGAACCACACACCGCGAGGCCCATATCAAGCCCTTACTTAACTACTACTACTACTACTACTACTACTACTACTACTACTACTACTACTAATGGGCTACAACGTGCTTCTTCCTATAAGTGGCATCTTCAATATTATAGAACAAAAATCTGATGTTGTAATGACAATTATTTATTATACTTATTGGTCATATTTCTTGATCTTGATTTTTTATCCCGGCAGGAATCCAACTTTGGATATAAGCGCGGTGGGATAAATACAAATACTATTTGTATTTAAGGCGCAGGGATTTTAGGAAAATAGATATTACCTTATTGTTGATAAAAAAAAAAAGCAACACATGACACTCTACAAATATGGCCAAAAAAAGTGTACAATTTTGGATGTTTCTGTGCATGTGAACTTTTTCTTGATTCCTGATGATTTAACCCTTTCGCCGCCAGCGATTTTTCATCCAAACATTAAACCATTAAACTTAACTGAGAAGAGAAAAAAAAATCTGCAATATTGGGAATTCCTTTGTGACCTATTTAACATTAGGCCTATCCTTACCTCCCAAAATAAAGAAAACAGGGTCTTTGGTGCCTTTTAGTGACATGGGTGTTAACCCTTTCATCGCCACTGTCGCCTCTTGGCACCACACTAATTTAGCACCCATGTCACTGAAAGGCATCAAATGAGGGTCTGGTATCCACTGACCTTATGTTCTTAGCCCTCTCACGGCTGCATACGCCAGATCCGACCGATTTTTTCCCGTAGCCCCCGATTGTGCCCGCTGAACGCCCGGTCTAGTAGTTTCACTTTCACTTTTGCCCTACCCACAATGCAATATACTAAGTTAGTTCTTCCTGTTCCTGACTCTCAGTGGTCTGTTTTTGGTTCTTACAGCAAGGGAAAGGACCCACTAGTCTTTTTGAACGGATTTTTCGAAGTGACCCCAAATTGTTTTCTTCTTTCCACGTGACGTGCGCAGTATTGACTCAGCGCGATGCTCGGAGCACCATTACGGATTTTTTAATTCCAATTCATGGTTTGTTGTGTGACAGTGTGTTAGCTTTGTAATGAAAATATCATCATTGCTATTCAATATGCATCTTTCAGAAATTAAATGTGAGTTGGACTTTATTCTGGGTGATTTTTTTAAATAAAAGATTTGGTGTGACGTTCGGAGTTACTTCCCATCACTTGGTATTCAATATAGATTATCGGTTCGATTGATCAGAGTGAGAGGGTTAATTTTGGGAAGTAAGGATATGTGATGCAGTACGTGAATACCCAGCTAAAGTCGGCCAGCCACAAGAGAGAGAAAGAGAGAGAGAAAGAGAGAGAGATTTGATTGATTGAAAAATTGTTCAAAATAAACTATTAGAGATAGATGAATTCTGTTTTTTGCCTGTTAATCTGTTGTCTCTGGCCTTTCTGAAAATATGAATAAGTCAAAAGTGATCATTTACGACATTAGCCTGGTTTTCCTGTGCTGCGTGTCACATATGTCCTATTTTATGCAAGTCACAGAGAAATCCCCAATATTGCAGACAGAATCTTTTCTCTACCCAGGTAAGTGTAATGGAAAGTTTTAGCTGAAAAATGGCTGGCGTTTCCTTTCCTTTGCATAAAGCGACCACAGTCACTGTTGACTATTCTGTCGCTGTTGCTTTAACCCTTTCACCGCCAGCCATATTTCAGCCACAAAATGCCATTAAATCTACCAGGGTAGAGAACAAAAACCATCTGCAGTATTGGGGATTCTTCTGTGACACATATATAAAATAAGGTCTACCCTTACTTCCCAAAACTAAGACAATAGGATATTTGGATAATAGACCCCAATTTGATGCCTTTTAGTGGCATTGGTGTTAAGTCACTGTGGTGCTAAAATGCGACTTTGGCGGTGAAAGGGTTAAGGAGATCTACGGAAATGCGCACTGAGGTACTACTGAGAAGAAGAAAGTGGACAGTAGAAGAAGAAGACAGAAAGCCTGACCCAGCCAGCCAGGTTCCGCTGACCGGCCCCTGGCGTTGAAAGGGTTAAACCATTGTGGTGCATAAATGCGACATTGGCGGAGAAGCAATTTTAATTAAAAAAATTAAACTCTGTGCAGACCATACAGAGGGCAGCAGCAGCGAGAGCCAGCCGCTGTTCGCCATGTCTGGCGACGGGACCAACGACGTGACCCTCCCCCTGGTGTTCCTCTACCACGCCCAGGGCCAGCAACTCCTGCAGCTGCTGGAGAACAACGCTTTCCTGGAGGTGGTGCTCTCCTCCTCCCCAGGTGACCACGCGTGTTCGTATATTTTAGAATTGGACGATCCCGGCCGACGTAGGACTTCTTTTTCTTCTGTTCTTTTGCGTTCCTATGCCATATGGCCACGGTGGGTACGTATGTGTCCATTTTCCAGTTTTCACTGGTCTCCTAGCTTCATTCAGCCGACACATTCCGATTTCGGAGGAGTTCAAAGGAGGAAACTATATGGAAGATTTTTGTGGAAAAAAAGCAGGAGAAAGTCAGAAAGATAGTTAGATGACACAAAGCAGGGGAAAAGGCAGAGGCAAAGAGAGAGAGAGACAGATTAGAGGAAGTTACAAGCACATAGCTTCCAGAAGGTGGGGAACTATTTGTATGGAAGACACCCCCCTCCCCCGGTATCCCAACGGTGGAGCTGGGACTAACTAGAAATAGGTGCGCAGTGCATGAGTGAATGTAGTTCTGGCGTGCTTCTGAAATCAGGATTGAAAAAGCTGATGGAAAGAAGCACATAACTTCCAGAAGGTGGGGGAACTATTTGTATGGAAGACACAGGTGCGCAGTGCATGAGTGAATGTAGTTCTGGCATGCTCCTGAAATCAGGATTGGAAAAAGCTGATCGAAAGAAGCACATAACTTCCAGAAGGTGGGGGAACTATTTGTATGGAAGACACACAGGTGCACAGTGCATGAGTGAATGTAGTTCTGGCATGCTTCTGAAATCAGGATTGAAAAAAGCTGATGGAAAGAAGTCTTCAGGATTGGCCATCATGACATCCGGATCCATGGTCTTAATAAAATAAAATGTTTCTGCCAATAATTTGATGGCAGATTAAAACAAGATGATAGATATGCAATTCTAACACTATCCCCACCCACCCTGTATTATTACTTAGACACACACGCATTGGGTATATTTTTAATGCGGTCACCGCTTCAGGGTTGGGAAGATTCCGAGAACATTGAAACGTGCCATTTCAGGATTGAGAGAGTGTTTTACTTTCACCCATGGCAGTGACAGTATGACGCACCTGCGCTTGTATGACAGGAGGGTTGTTTGTTTATTTGTGATAAATGTTTTTATTTCGTTTTCAAAGATACAGGCGTGAACCGAAGGAAACAAACGAACAAGAAAAAGAACTAACCCTATCTGAAGAAGAAGAGTGGGACAGTCAATGAGCATGTGGGTGATAGTGGGAAAGAGTCTTTATTATGTGTGAAGGAGAGAGAGAGAGAAGCCGCCTTTCTAGGATTTTTTTTCAGATTTTTCTTTACATTCACTGGATTTGCCTTGAGTTGTATACACAAGCTGAAGTGCCTGATGTTCCGAAAAATATGGTATTAGTTTTTGTTTTTACTACTGTGTGTGTGTGTGTGTGTGTGTGTGTGTGTGTGTGTGTGTGTGTGTGTGTCTGTGTGTGTGTCTGTGTGTGTGTCTGTGTGTGTTCTTGCCTGTCTGTGTGTCTCTCTTAGATTCCCCTTGGGACGCCTCAGCCCGATCCAGCGCAGACACAGCGGTTAAAGCCCAGCCCCAGCAGGTGGAGGTGCCAGGAGGGGATCCCGTGGACTCCACCCCTCCCCCCCACCTGCATCACCAGAAGCCCCAGATGCCCACCAACACTGCCTACCCCTCCGGGGGTGACGATGAGGAGAATGATGATGAGCTGGAGGGCTTGGAGGAGGATCAGGACCCGTTCCTAAACCACATCAACGACAAGTTCTACTACCACCAGGCCCAGCTCAGGGACCTCTACTACCTGCAGGTAACGACCAAGGTATTGGGGGTTTGTCTGTGTCGCTGTGTGCGCTGAAAACTGCATCTGTTTGTGTCTGCGTCAGTGTGTGCATTGGTGTGTGCGTTGATAACTGCATCTGTTTGTGTCTGCGTCGGTGTGTGTATTGGTGTGTGCGCTGAAAACTGCATCTGTTTGTGTCTGCGTCGGTGTGTGCATTGGTGTGTGCGTTGATAACTGCATCTGTCTGTGTCGGTGTGTGTATTGGTGTGTGCGTTGAGAACTGTATCTGTGTGTCGGTGTCTGTGTGTGCATTGGTGTGTGCGTTGTTAACTGCATCTGTTTGAGACTTCCGGTGGGCCCCCGATGTCGGTAGGCCACATGGTTTTCACTCCCCCATCTTTTTGGCGATTATAGTGTGTTTCCAGTCTAATATAGTATATGAATGTATGAAATGATTGTGCTCTAAAGTAGCGTTTCTTTTTTTTTTTTTGTCCGTTAATACTCATTTTTACGCGGTGGTGCATCGTTTGAATAAAAGAAAAGTGATTGTGGTGTTAGTGTGGTGTGCCTAGCACTATGGCGGCGGCCGCCCCGGCCCCGTTTATACACCCAGTGTATGTCACTACACGTGCGCTACCACAGTACGAAACTCTACCAACCACTTATGACCTTTGTGTGGCAGCTGAGGCTGTGACCGGGAGAAAAACAATTCGAGGGGCACAAAGAATTCGAGGGCTATGGCTCATTTATGCCAAAACCCGAGAAGCAAGAGAAAAACTCCTCCTGGAAGGATTCGTGTTCAGAGGAGCACGAGTAGCTTTGCTGAACACGAACCCATTCGGTGCTAAGGACCAGCAGGGACTGGATAAGCCCACAACAAAACTGATAGTGAGTTTCGCTCCCGTGTTTATTGCACACGAGGACATTGAAGAAGGACTAAAGAAACTAGGGGTTGAACTACGTTCCCCCATGAAGTGGGAGTTGGCCAGAAACAAAGATGGCAGACTAAGTGATTATGAAACGGGGAGGAGGTTCGTGTACATCACTGTACCAAACACGCCCCTTCCGCCAGTGATGAAAGTGCTAGCCATCTACAGCTGCAGCCTCTACCACAAGGAGCAGAAAGAGACTCTAAAATGTGGAAACTGCCTGCAAAACGGACATAAAACAGTCAACTGCACACATGCCATTGTGTGCAAGGGCTGTTACAATACAGGACACAAACTAATAGACTGCCCGACACCTCTAGGCCTAGCAGACAACAAAAATACAACAAACACCCAAACCGAGGCTGCTAGTGGCACACACAGCGGCCACGACGCAACACTGCAAGTGCCAGACAGCACGTCTGCCAGTGCCGCAAGCCCTGTAGGCCTAGTGGCAGACGAAAAGGAATATGTGCGTGCTGCCAGCCCACAGCAAGATGAAGCAACGCGTAGGAGTACGTCGATGCCCAAAGCAGACACACACCACACCCACGGAAAGGGAAAAACCCAGACAAGGGAGAAGAAGAGAGAACGAAGTGAATCGCCCTCCGACTGCGAAGACCACGAGGCGAAGCGACCGACTATTGAAGACGGGGAGGAAAAGGGAGATGAAGGAAGGGAGGATGGAGAGGAGCAGAGGATGACGGGGGATGGGTACACCTGTGCCCCCCCCCCCTTTCGACCTTGGCTTGTCCTACAGACTAACGATTTTAATGAACAACGGACTAAGCATTATGTACTTATATATTTTTTCTCATGGCTTGCAACGCCACATGCATTGGTACACTAAATGTGCGTGGATTTAGAAACAAGTTAAAAAGAAGACTTGCTTTTCATTTTTTTAGAAAACAAAAACTGGATGTTATATGTTTACAAGAAACACATGTAACAGAAGATATTGCCCACAAAATTAAAATGCAGTGGTCTGGAAAGTTGTATTATACTCCAGGCACTAATAATAGTAATGGTTTAATCATTCTAATAAATAATAAAAACATAGATTCCGAGCTTGTTAAGGCAACAGAGAAAGTACTGATAATAAAAGTTATCATTTGTGGTAAAATTCATGTTATAGCCAACTGTTATGCTCCCAACTCTACCCTAGACAAGCTAGATTTTATACGACTGACAAATAGAATGTTACATGACTTGGAATATGATCATTTGTGGGTAATGGGAGACTTTAATACCACATTAACCCCCCTAGACAATATAGCAGGCAACCTTCACTCTCCCCGAGAGAGGGAAGCCCTCTCAGACTTGCTACTATCTTTTGACTTAAAGGACGTGTGGAGGTCAATGCACCCTGATTGTAAAGAATACACCTGGTCCAAAACCACCCCATTTACTGCAAGAAGACTTGACTACATTTTCAGTGATGAAGCCTCACTACATCTAATTAAAAGTGCAGATATTGTAATATTTCCTCACTCTGATCACAAGCTGATGAAAATAATGTTTCAGGTAAACAATTTCCAAAGAGGCCCAGGCTATTGGAAGTTTAATAACTCGCTGCTCACAAATGAAGACTTTATCAGGGAAGCGTTGTCATTTATAGACGCCCATTTTGAAGAACATAAAGAGAGTAACCCTCAACATGCCTGGGAATTATTCAAAGTGCTGTTTAAATCATTCTGCATAAATTACTCAAAAGAAGTGAAACAGCGTATTGGAGACAAACACATAAAAATGAAGCACTTAGCAGAAATAGATCAAAAGCTCCTGCAATCCCCTCTAGATAAAGACCTGGTCCAAAAGGCCCAACAACTAAAAAAAGAAATAGAAATACAAGAACTAAGAGACGCCCGCGGAGCACAGATACGGTCAAGGGTCAAATGGGTGGAAGAAGTGGAGAAAAACACTAAATATTTTCTTCGCCTGGAGAAATCACAAGGGGCCGCAAACACAATCACGTCCCTTCAAATCAATGATAGCGTCACAGATAGCCCCCAAAATATTCTAAACGAAATCAAGCAATTCTATACACTCCTCTACAAAAAAGACACTACTTCAGAAAGTAAAAAGACAATACAACACGACTTTCTGAAAGATAACAATTACCCTACACTGTCGGCGGAACAAAGAGAGCTATGTGACAGAGAAATGACACCAGACGAGCTCACCGAATCCCTAAAAGGCCTAAACAGTGACTCTGCACCAGGCAGTGACGGCCTCACACCAAACTTTTACAAGACATTCTGGGGCAAACTGAGAACGCCACTCTATAAATGCCTGATAAGCTCAATTGAACAAGGCGAATTATCATTTTCTATGAAAAAAGGAGTAATAACTTTAATACATAAAGGAAAAGACTTAGATAAAAACAACCTCTCCAATTACCGACCCATAACTCTTACAAACACAGACTATAAAATTTTTACAAAAGCGCTTGCCCTTAGATTGCAGAATGTCATCACATCCATTGTTAACGAGGACCAGGTAGGGTTTATAAAGGGTAGAAACATAGCCACTCATTTGAGATTTATGGATGATTTAACGAAACATCTCAATACTCTTAATGAACCGGGTGCCCTCATAGCCCTTGATTTTTCTAAAGCATTCGATACATTGTCCAAAGACTGCATCTTAGAAACTCTCCGCCTTTTCAATTTTGGTCCGTGCTTCATCAATTTTGTTGCAACCATTATGAAAAACTCACAAAGCTGTATCTATAACGGCGGTTGGTTATCAGATTGGTTTCCTACTCAAAGAGGAATTAGACAAGGATGTCCCATCAGTCCTCTGCTTTTTGTGACAGCTGTTGAGACCTTAGCTATACGAATAAGAAATTGCCCAGAAATCAAAGGAATCAAACTAGCAGAATCCACCCAATCCAAAATCAAACAGTATGCAGACGATACAACGCTGACTCTTAAACATGAAGAGGATATTAGAATTGCAACCAATATTGTTGAGGAATTCCAAGGCTTCTCAGGCCTTCGACTAAATAAGCAAAAATCAGAAGGTACATGGCTTGGCTCTAAGAAACATGAAGATGGCACTGTCCATAACATACCCATGAAAAAAGGAAAACTAATATTAGGAGTCTATTTTTCAGCGGACAAGGAAATTTCAGAAATTGAAGAAAACTGGAATCCCAAAATTGACAATATGATTAAGATTATTAAGCGCTGGGAAAACAGAAACCCTTCCCTTTATGGTAAGGTTATTCTTGCTAAAACATTTCTTTTATCCCAATTTTCTCATATCCTCCAAGTAGCATCAATACCTTACAAGGTTTTACACTCAATTAATTCGGTCGTTTACAAATTTCTCTGGAAGAAGAAATTTAATAACAGGAAAGCATTTGAAAAAATAAAACGAGGTGTTTTAAGTTTAAGCAAAGAAGAAGGAGGCTTAAGTATGATTAATATTGAACATCAACAACAAATGTTCCTTGTGAAATGGGCAGCTCGTCTTCTTAAACAAACCAATACACACTGGGGTATCCTAGCCACCAATAATCTCCTTCCATTTAAGAACCTTCACTGCACCTTTAACTGTAATGTTAACCCAAAAGAACTTCTACACATAAACAAAATCAACTCAATATTCTGGAAAGATGTTATATGCGCAGTGTCTACCTTTAATAAAGATCGACCAACAGAAGACGTGAAGACAGAGCCACTATGGAATAACAAAAGCATTAAGTACAAAGGGAAGCCTCTACATTTTATTAATTGGTGTAAGGCTGGCTTCTTTGTTGTTCAGGATCTTTGGCAAAACGGAAACCTAATGTCTTTCCCAGAGATAGAACAACACATAAGGCGATCTCCAACACTCTTGTTTGAATACAACGCATTAATAAATGCAATACCGCCCGCGTGGAAACAACAGCTAAACGAAAATATTGAAACACTATTAGTCCCAAATGATGTTCCGTTTGAAAAGGGATACCTCACAACTTTATCTAATAAGCAAATACGTAAAGTATTTGCCCTGAAACAAAACCATGAAATCTGCGCCGCTCCGTTCTGGAAACGTAAGCTAAACATTGATATACAAGACTATTTCAACTTGGCATACGAATGCAGTAAAGAGTCCAGACTTAGGCTTCTTCATTTCAAATTCCTTCACAACATATACCCCACGAACATATTGTTACAAAAAATGGGAGTAGTCGAGACAAATAAATGTCTTCAATGTCAAGAAGTAGATTATATTGAGCATGCTTTCTATTCCTGTCCAAAACTGTCTCGTTTCTGGGGCAATGTGAAACAATACATCTTCACACACTATAACTATTCCATTCCAATGACTGTAAACACGGCACTGTTTGGGCTACCCAAAACAGACATCTTTTCTGATAGGCTACGAAAAGTAGTCAACAAAACCCTCTTAATTGCCAGGCTATCCATATCAAAATTTAAATACGGCAAGTGTAAAAACTTAGACCTAATATTTGAAACCGAACTCCATCTAAGGTCTATGTAAAAAATAAATTAAAAAATATGCATTTCCACAAGCGAGAACAAATTATATCACCACACGCGCGCGCACACACACATGAACAATCACACACACACACACACACACACACACGAACAAACACCCCACACACACACGAACAACCCCCCCCACACACACACACACACACACACACACACGAGTACGTTGATACGCTCAGATTGTAAAGGCAGAGAGAGAGAGAGAGAGAGAGAGAGAGAGCATATATTTTCCAAATGAAATAGCGTTTGCATGCATAACTGTTCAAATGCTTGTGCATGCTGATGGAAAATGAAGAAGAAATAAAATAAAAAGAAACTAGCAAGAGAAAATAAAATGGAAAGAGCCACTGGAGAAATGATGAAAAAAGGGGACTTAGATATAATATTACTATTTTTATAGTACCAGAAATGATGTGCATGTGTATGAACGTACGTGATGCCATTTGATAGTCACAGAAAAGTGCAGCAATCTAGAGGAGAGAAACAACCCAGACGCAGCAGCTGTTGGAGACAAAAACGTCCGCAGAGAACCAACATGAGTAGGCCTACTGCACGCAGCAATCCGTCCAGCCAGCCAACAGCCTGTCTACTGATGCAGACAGAAAAGCCAACATCGCAAAAGACGAACGGCAGAAGAAAGGGAGGCCTACTGGGGAAGCAAGCCTACCAGAGAATAGCAGCACTCACTAGGCCTACCACACTTGAATTCCAGAACAAGTTGCGCGGACCAGAGAGACACAGAGGGAAAGAGAGCCAACCAACCAGCAACAAAGACGAACAGAGAGAGAGAGAGAGAGAGAGAGAGAGAGAGAGAGAGAGAGAGAGAGAGAGAGAGAGAGAGATTAGGCCTAGTGCATGCTAACGATTGTTTGACCAAAAAATGTTTTTAGAGTGAGATTACGAAGTATGGTGTTCACAAGGCAACAAGTAGAGAACAACTTCCAGTCCCCCAAACTGTTTTCTGTATGAAGAAAGCAATATAATCTGATCTCCGGCTTAAAAAAAAAAAAAAAAAAAAAAAAAAAGCATCTTGTTTGTGTCTGTGTCGGTGTGTGCATTGCTGTGTGCGTTGAGAACTGCATCTGTGTGTGTCTGCGTCGGTGTGTGCATTGGTGTGTGCGTTGAGAACTGCATCTGTTTGTGTCTGTGTCGGTGTGTGCGTTGGTGTGTGCGTTGAGAACTGCATCTGTGTGTCTGTGTCGGTGTGTGCGTTGGTGTGTGCGTTGATAACTGCATCTGTTTGTGTCTGCGTCGGTGTGTGCATTGCTGTGTGCATTGAAAACTGCATCTGTCTGTGTCGGTGTGTGCATTGCTGTGTGCGTTGAGAACTGCATCTGTGTGTGTCTGCGTCGGTGTGTGCATTGGTGTGTGCGTTGAGAACTGCATCTGTTTGTGTCTGTGTCGGTGTGTGCATTGCTGTGTGCGTTGAGAACTGCATCTGTGTGTCTGTGTCGGTGTGTGCATTGGTGTGTGCGTTGATAACTGCATCTGTGTGTGTCGGTGTGTGCATTGGTGTGTGCGTTGAGAACTGCATCTGTCTGTGTCTGTGTCGGTGTGTGCATTGGTGTGTGTGTTGATAACTGCATCTGTGTGTGTCGGTGTGTGCATTGGTGTGTGCGTTGAGAACTGCATCTGTTGTGTCTGTGTCGTTGGTGTGTGCGTTGAGAACTGCATCTGTCTGTGTCGGTGTGTGCATTGGTGTGTGCATTGAGAACTGCATCTGTGTGTCTGTGTCGGTGTGTGTGCATTGGTGTGTGCGTTGAGAACTGCATCTGTTTGTGTGTGTGTGCGGTGTGTGCGTTGAGAACTGCATCTGTCTGTGTCGGTGTGTGCATTGGTGTGTGCGTTGAGAACTGCATCTGTGTGTGTCGGTGTGTTCATTGGTGTGTGCGTTGACAACTGCATCTGTGTGTCGGTGTGTGCATTGGTGTGTGCGTTGACAACTGCATCTGTGTGTCTGTGTGTTCATTGGTGTGTGCGTTGACAACTGCATCTGTGTGTCTGTGTCGGTGTGTGCATTGGTGTGTGCGTTGACAACTGCATCTGTCTGTGTCGGTGTGTTCATTGGTGTGTGCGTTGACAACTGCATCTGTGTGTCTGTGTCGGTGTGTGCATTGGTGTGTGCGTTGAGAACTGTGTCTGTGTCGGTGTGTGCATTGGTGTGTGCGTTGAAAACTGCATCTGTTTGTGTCTGTGTTGGTGTGTGCGTTGACAACTGCATCTGTGTGTCTGCGTCGGTGTGTGCATTGGTGTGTGCGTTGAGAACTGCATCTGTCTGTGTCGGTGTGTGCATTGGTGTGTGCGTTGACAACTGCATCTGTCTGTGTCGGTGTGTGCATTGGTGTGTGCGTTGACAACTGCATCTGTCTGTGTCTGTGTCGGTGTGCATTGGTGTGTGCGTTGAGAACTGTGTCTGTGTCGGTGTGCATTGGTGTGTGCGTTGAGAACTGTGTCTGTCGGTGTGTGCATTGGTGTGTGCGTTGAAAACTGCATCTGTTTGTGTCTGTGTTGGTGTGTGCGTTGACAACTGCATCTGTGTGTCTGTGTCGGTGTGTGCATTGGTGTGTGCGTTGAGAACTGCATCTGTCTGTGTCGGTGTGTGCATTGGTGTGTGCGTTGACAACTGCATCTGTCTGTGTCTGTGTCGTGTGTGCATTGGTGTGTGCGTTGAGAACTGCATCTGTCTGTGTCTGTGTCGGTGTGTGCATTGGTGTGTGCGTTGAGAACTGCATCTGTCTGTGTCTGTGTCGGTGTGCATTGGTGTGTGCGTTGAGAACTGCATCTGTTTGTGTCTGTGTTGGTGTGTGCATTGGTGTGTGCGTTGACAACTGCATCTGTCTGTGTCGGTGTGTGCATTGGTGTGTGCGTTGACAACTGCATCTGTCTGTGTCGGTGTGTGCATTGGTGTGTGCGTTGACAACTGCATCTGTCTGTCTGTGTCGGTGTGAGCATTGGTGTGTGCATTGGTGTGTGCGTTGAGAACTGCATCTGTCTGTGTCGGTGTGTGCGTTGAAAACTGCGTCTGTCTGTGTCGGTGTGTGCATTGGTGTGTGCGTTGATAACTGCATCTGTCTGTGTCTGTGTCGGTGTGTGCGTTGAGAACTGCATCTGTCGGTGTGTGCGTTGGTGTGTGCGTTGAGAACTGCATCTGTGTGTCTGTGTCGGTGTGCGTTGGTGTGTGCGTTGAGAACTGCATCTGTCTGTGTCGGTGTGTTCATTGGTGTGTGCGTTGACAACTGCATCTGTGTGTCTGTGTCGGTGTGTGCATTGGTGTGTGTGTTGATAACTGCATCTGTGTGTGTCGGTGTGTGCGTTGAGAACTGCTGTCTGTGTCGGTGTGTGCATTGGTGTGTGCGTTGAGAACTGCATCTGTCTGTGTCGGGTGTGTGCATTGGTGTGTGCGTTGAGAACTGCATCTGTTTGTGTCTGTGTCGGTGTGTGCATTGGTGTGTGCGTTGAGAACTGCATCTGTTTGTGTCTGTGTCGGTGTGTGTGCATTGGTGTGTGCGTTGAGAACTGCATCTGTTTGTGTCTGTGTCGGTGTGTGCATTGGTGTGTGCGTTGAGAACTGCATCTGTGTCAGTGTCGGTGTGTGCATTGGTGTGTGCGTTGAGAACTGCATCTGTGTGTGTCTGTGTCGGTGTGTGCATTGGTGTGTGCGTTGAGAACTGCATCTGTTTGTGTCTGTGTCGGTGTGTGCGTTGGTGTGTGCGTTGAGAACTGCATCTGTGTGTCTGTGTCGGTGTGTGCGTTGGTGTGTGCGTTGATAACTGCATCTGTTTGTGTCTGCGTCGGTGTGTGCATTGCTGTGTGCATTGAAAACTGCATCTGTCTGTGTCGGTGTGTGCATTGGTGTGTGCGTTGAGAACTGCATCTGTGTGTGTCTGTGTCGGTGTGTGCATTGGTGTGTGCGTTGAGAACTGCATCTGTTTGTGTCTGTGTCGGTGTGTGCATTGGTGTGTGCGTTGAGAACTGCATCTGTTTGTGTCTGTGTCGGTGTGTGCATTGGTGTGTGCGTTGAGAACTGCATCTGTGTGTGTCGGTGTGTGCATTGGTGTGTGCGTTGAGAACTGCATCTGTCTGTGTCTGTGTCGGTGTGTGCATTGGTGTGTGTGTTGATAACTGCATCTGTGTGTGTCGGTGTGTGCATTGGTGTGTGCGTTGAGAACTGCATCTGTTTGTGTCTGTGTCGGTGTGTGCGTTGAGAACTGCATCTGTCTGTGTCGGTGTGTGCATTGGTGTGTGCATTGAGAACTGCATCTGTGTGTCTGTGTCGGTGTGTGTGCATTGGTGTGTGCGTTGAGAACTGCATCTGTTTGTGTCTGTGTCGGTGTGTGCGTTGAGAACTGCATCTGTCTGTGTCGGTGTGTGCATTGGTGTGTGCATTGAGAACTGCATCTGTGTGTGTCGGTGTGTTCATTGGTGTGTGCGTTGACAACTGCATCTGTGTGTCTGTGTGTTCATTGGTGTGTGCGTTGACAACTGCATCTGTGTGTCTGTGTGTTCATTGGTGTGTGCGTTGACAACTGCATCTGTGTGTCTGTGTCGGTGTGTGCATTGGTGTGTGCGTTGACAACTGCATCTGTCTGTGTCGGTGTGTGTCATTGGTGTGTGCGTTGACAACTGCATCTGTGTGTCTGTGTCGGTGTGTGCATTGGTGTGTGCGTTGAGAAACTGTGTCTGTGTCGGTGTGTGCATTGGTGTGTGCGTTGAGAACTGCATCTGTTTGTGTCTGTGTTGGTGTGTGCGTTGACAACTGCATCTGTGTGTCTGCGTCGGTGTGTGCATTGGTGTGTGCGTTGAGAACTGCATCTGTCTGTGTCGGTGTGTGCATTGGTGTGTGCGTTGACAACTGCATCTGTCTGTGTCGGTGTGTGCATTGGTGTGTGCGTTGACAACTGCATCTGTCTGTGTCTGTGTCGGTGTGCATTGGTGTGTGCGTTGAGAACTGTGTCTGTGTCTGTGTGTGTGCATTGGTGTGTGCGTTGAGAACTGTGTCTGTCGGTGTGTGCATTGGTGTGTGCGTTGAAAACTGCATCTGTTTGTGTCTGTGTTGGTGTGTGCGTTGACAACTGCATCTGTGTGTCTGCGTCGGTGTGTGCATTGGTGTGTGCGTTGAGAACTGCATCTGTCTGTGTCGGTGTGTGCATTGGTGTGTGCGTTGACAACTGCATCTGTCTGTGTCTGTGTCGGTGTGCATTGGTGTGTGCGTTGAGAACTGCATCTGTCTGTGTCGGTGTGTGCATTGGTGTGTGCATTGGTGTGTGCGTTGAGAACTGCATCTGTCTGTGTCTGTGTCGGTGTGCATTGGTGTGTGCGTTGAGAACTGCATCTGTTTGTGTCTGTGTTGGTGTGTGCATTGGTGTGTGCGTTGAGAACTGCATCTGTCTGTGTCTGTGTGTGTGCATTGGTGTGTGCGTTGAGAACTGCATCTGTCTGTGTCGGTGTGTGCATTGGTGTGTGCGTTGAGAACTGCATCTGTCTGTGTCTGTGTCATTGGTGTGTGCATTGGTGTGTGCGTTGAGAACTGCATCTGTCTGTGTCGGTGTGTGCGTTGAAAACTGCGTCTGTCTGTGTCGGTGTGTGCATTGGTGTGTGCGTTAATAACTGCATCTGTCTGTGTCTGTGTCGGTGTGTGCGTTGAGAACTGCATCTGTCGGTGTGTGCGTTGGTCTGTGCGTTGAGAACTGCATCTGTGTGTCTGTGTCGGTGTGCGTTGGTGTGTGCGTTGAGAACTGCATCTGTCTGTGTCGGTGTGTTCATTGGTGTGTGCGTTGACAACTGCATCTGTGTGTCTGTGTCGGTGTGTGCATTGGTGTGTGTGTTGATAACTGCATCTGTGTGTGTCGGTGTGTGCGTTGAGAACTGCGTCTGTGTCGGTGTGTGCATTGGTGTGTGTGTTGATAACTGCATCTGTCTGTGTCGGTGTGTGTGCATTGGTGTGTGCGTTGAGAACTGCATCTGTTTGTGTCTGTGTCGGTGTGTGCATTGGTGTGTGCGTTGAGAACTGCATCTGTTTGTGTCTGTGTCGGTGTGTGTGCATTGGTGTGTGCGTTGAGAACTGCATCTGTTTGTGTCTGTGTCGGTGTGTGTGCATTGCTGTGTGCGTTGAGAACTGCATCTGTGTGTGTCGGTGTGTGCATTGCTGTGTGCGTTGAGAACTGCATCTGTGTGTGTCGGTGTGTGCATTGGTGTGTGCGTTGACAACTGCATCTGTCTGTCTGCGTCGGTGTGTGCATTGGTGTGTGCATTGGTGTGTGCGTTGAGAACTGCATCTGTCTGTGTCGGTGTGTGCGTTGAAAACTGCATCTGTCTGTGTCGGTGTGTGCATTGGTGTGTGCGTTGACAACTGCATCTGTCTGTCTGCGTCGGTGTGTGCATTGGTGTGTGCATTGGTGTGTGCGTTGAGAACTGCATCTGTCTGTGTCGGTGTGTGCGTTGAAAACTGCGTCTGTCTGTGTCGGTGTGTGCATTGGTGTGTGCGTTAATAACTGCATCTGTCTGTGTCTGTGTCGGTGTGTGCGTTGAGAACTGCATCTGTCGGTGTGTGCGTTGGTCTGTGCGTTGAGAACTGCATCTGTGTGTCTGTGTCGGTGTGCGTTGCTGTGTGCGTTGAGAACTGCATCTGTGTGTGTCGGTGTGTGCATTGCTGTGTGCGTTGAGAACTGCGTCGGTGTGTGCATTGGTGTGTGCGTTGATAACTGCATCTGTGTATCTGTGTGCAAAGCTGTTGCTTCTTCTGTCTGTGGCTGTGGCAGGTTTGAGACTGTGTCTGTACCCCGTTAGAGCTTTGTATATGTGTACAGTGGAACCTCCCTTAGGCCGGGTTCACATTAGACGCGTAAGTTCCGTGCGGAAAACCCTAAATAAGTGGAAGAAAGAAGGATAAAAGATTACGCATATAGAGGAAATTCGGACACGTGCGCAAATCTATTCCCTTCTTTCTTTCACTTATTTTATTTATGGATTGCGCACGGGTTTCCGCATGGAATATCCGCTAAAGTGTGTACATGGCCTTATAAGATGCACCATTATAAGACTCCCTCCCACTTGAGACCTACTTCTCCGAGACATTGCCCTTCTTTGTAAGTATTAAAATTACCTCCCTTTTACAACTCTTTCTTATAAGACCTCGTTTTGGGTGATTTTTGAAGGTCCTATAAGGGAGGTTCCACTGTATAGCCATGCTGATTCTTTCAGTGCCGAAATAACCAAAGACAATCGTCTTTAGGGTCTGTGCACATTAGATCCGCAATTCGCAAGCTCTGTCCGGAAATCCTTTTCAGGTATGTAAGGAATAAGTGGATGGGATTGCGGATGAGTTTATATATTCCTTATTTCTTATGGGATTTTCCGTACGGAACTTGCGGATTTCGGATCGAATGTGCGCCGGCCCTCACAATTATAATTCAAGGCGTATATGCCAGAAAGTGCTATCGTTTCACCCAAGAACAATGATAATATTTTCTGGTGTGTAACCCACAATATTTTATTGTCCTTGTGTATCTATGGTGTTGTTTTCTGCTCACTGTTTTGTTTTGAAATTCCCCCAAAGGTAAATTCCGATTCCTATATTTTTGTTTTGTTTTGTTTCTTCAATAACTCACTGTTTTGTTTTGAAATTCCCCCAAAGGTAAATTCCGATTCCTGTATTTTTGTTTTGTTTTGTTTCTTCAATAACTCACTGCTTTGTTTTGAAATTCCCCCAAAGGTAAATTCCGATTCCTGTATTTTTCTTTGGTTTCGTTTCTTCGATAACTCAGAAAAAAGAACCAGTACCAACACCGTTTTCTTTCGCTTTAACTTGTTCCAGACGGGCTCTCGCTACTTCCACATCAACGTGGAGGTGCGCCCCTCCCCGACCCAGCCCCAGCCGTTGGCGGAGAGAGAGAACACGTTCTCCCTGGACGTGCTGCCGGACAGCTCCAAGATGATGACGGTGCGCCTCGCCTACCAGTCGGATGGCTACGAGCACGCCAAGCCCCCGCTGAACCAGCTGTACGTGGACACCGTGTTCCTCATCAAGCAGCACACCAACTTCCAGGGTCTGCCCCACGCCTCGGACTACCTGCGGGCCCTGGCCCGCTGCCTGGAGGCCGGCTACTTCGGTCTGGACCGGGTGGACAAGGACATCCTCACGGGGATGCGGTGGCTCAGCCGGCAGCTCAGCTACGTCCACGTCTTTCCCGACAAAGCGGACAAACCCGACATCGATGGTTTAGGCCGCGAGGAACCCGGCGATGAAGGAGGGGAAAAGTCGTACGCCGGTGTGGATGATTTTACGGAGTCGTCTGCCCAAGGTGGTGGTGGAGGAGAGCCTTCCGGCGTTGCTCAGGATCGTGGGTCATCGGGGCTGGGTCAAGGTGATTTGGGGTCAGGGTCCAATCAGGATGTGGAGGAAGAAAATCAGTACGTTCGCCTTCTACCCCCAGAAAGCGGGGATTCGGGGTACGGTGCCCACGTGGACCAAGAGGGCAGGCTGAATTTGGTGACGGAGCTGTCGGATGATGTCACCACAGCTGAGCAGAAGCAGCGGCAGCAGCGAAGTTCTTTCACTGTACGCGTGTCAGCGGATACGGACACAGACGTCAGGGTGAAAATAACGGACCAACTCGCTGACACCAGCCATTCCCAGTCTTTCAACGTCCGAGACGGCACTTCTTCCACAGATAGGGACTCTGACAGTGCCCAAACCCACCACTCCTCCTCCTCTTTCTCCTCCTCCTCTTCCTCTTCCTCCTCCAACACACAGGGCCAGACTTCCCAACACCACCACCACCACAGCCAGTCCCAGTTCTCAACGTCGTCATTCAGCCATTCAGAACATTCTTCCAGCCAGTATGTTGGCCAATCATCGGACTCCTCCAGCCAGCCTTTGAGCCAATCAGAATCAGAACCTTCTTCCCGCCAGTCTCTTAGCCAATCACAATCTTCCAGCCAAACTCTCAGCCAATCGCAATCGTCGTCTTCTCCTCCCAGAGACAGTGGGGGCAGCAATGACGGAAGGACTGCAGGGTCCTTAGCACAGGGGGAGGGGAGAGAAGAAGAACGCGACCTGGGGAGGGAGGGAGAGCACTCCGTAGCTGGGGAATCTTCAGTAGCTCAGGAAGCGTCTAGCAGGACTCCTAGCGGTTCCTCTCCTAGGAGAGAGGGGAGTGGGGGTGTGGGAGGGCATGGGAGGGAGGGTGGGGGCAGGGGTGGTCGCCCTGATGATGAGCTGTGATCCACTGTGCTGTGTGTTGTTGTCTGTGGGGAATCTCTGTTAGTTAAAACGTATCTCTTTGGAACACCCCCCCCCCCCCCCCTCCCGTGTCCGCTACCGTTTTTCCCCCTTTGTATTCTTTTTCTCCTCTCTTTGTCTCTCAGTCTGTCTTCAGTTTGGTCTGTCTGTCCATCTCTCTCTCTGTCTCTCACTCTCTCTCTCTGTCCTAACATATGTCTGTATGTCTCTCTTTCTCCCTCTCTGTTTTTCTCCTCACGCTGTGTCTGTCTGAACATCAGTCAGTCCCCCCCCTCTCTCTCTCTCTCTCTCTCTCTCTCTCTCTCTCTCTCTCTCTCTCTCTCTCTCTCTCTCTCTCTCTCTCTCTCTCTCTCTCTTGCCCCGTCTCTCTTTATCTTATATCTTCATTACCTTTTGTTTTCTGTTTATTTTGTTTTTAAATGATGTCCATATTAATAAGGACCATGCCATGTTAACAATTTGGCACTGTTCTTAAGTTTATCACGAGAGGTTGATGCTAAACTGAACTTTTAATCAGAGTTTGTTTAAAGGCAGGGTAAATGAGAGATTGACCATGAGGAGGGGGGGGGAGTGGGGGGGGGGGGGGCACAAGAAACAAGAATGCTCTTCCATTTTTGCTGGAAGTGTGTGGATGTCTTTTTTTAAAATCAATTTTTTTTCTCTTTTCTATATTTCTATCTTTCTATCATTCTCTTGGTTTAAGTAGGGGGTGGGGGAGGGGGGGTACGAGAAACAAGAAAGTTCTTCCATTTTTGCTGGAAGTGTGAAAACTTAAGAAATTATGGATGACTTTCTTTTTTTTTTTTCAATTTTTTTCTCTGTTCTATATTTCTATCTTTCCTTCTCTTGGTTTAAGTAAGAGCTACAGAAATTGCATTTCTTTACTGGAACAACTTATTGAGGAAAATTTAGGTGGATGTGTGTATTGATATCCTGTGCATCTTTGAGAACAATTATTTGAGTGTACATGTACAGGAACAACAAATCTTACGTACGTGTGCTTATGCGAACATGTGTGTGTGGTTACGTATGTGAAGATTTGAGTGCACGGAAAATGCGATTATTATTTGCGTGTGGTTATGTGAACATGTGTGTGTGTGTGTGTGACCTTTCTCTGAAATATGGGTGATATGATTCATCGCTGTGTTTTTGTTACGCGTGAAATTAGCACTGCAGCTGATGTGTGTATTACGTGTAATAATATTTCTGGAACTTTTGTGTTTCTTTAACACTATGTATAGCAGGCGTGCACTATATGACACACACAGAAGGAAAATTGTGATCATTTCTTCACGGTTGTGCGATGCATCATGCTACCCTTTTATTATGTAATGAAGATGTTAAGAAAATAAACTCTCTCTCTCTCTCTCTCTCTCTCTCTCTCTCTCTCTCTCTCTCTCTCTCTCTCTCTCTCTCTCTCTCTCTCTCTCTCTCTCTCTCTCTCTCTCTCTCTCTCTCTCTCTCTCTGTCTGTGCATTCCTGTCAGTGTCTGTCTCTCAAAATGTGGAGAAAGATTAAATTTAAGTTTTTGTGATGTGATGTGTACTAATCTATTCCATGTACTGTGTATGAGTTCGTGCATGTGTGTGTGTGATTATGAATATATTCTTTTTCAAGGTTTTTTTGTGTGGTCAGGGCTAATTTTCTGTTCCTTTAGTGTTGTGAAGTTCTTCATTTTGTTAATGTTTGAATACCTTGGCTGGTTTGTCAAATGTTCTGTGTATTTAATCTTCAGAGAATTCTCTTGTTTCAGTGTATGACTTGTATTACTTAAGGTTGACCTGTTTGCTGGTGGTATTTTCTATGGATATTTTTCGTTCCTGTGGGTCATGTAGGATGAACTGTTTTATTTATTAGTTTTGTTTGTTTTTAACTCATTCGCATCGCAACGATTTTGAATTATTAAAAAAACTCACAAATCACTCCAGCCATACACACAAACAAAACATACATAAACAAAGATTACGGGGTTTTACTTCAGGTTTAGACATAGGGAAGTGGTAGATCAGACTTTTTTTTATATATAGACTTTATGTAGAAAAACTCTATACCGATTGGTTTACCCACAACAAACCACTACAAAAGCAAAGTCAGAGGCAAAATTGTTGTCTAAGGGAGCGAAGTGAGTTTAGAAGTGACCAAGGTATGGTGTGCACACAGATTTACTTCCCTAGAAGCAAATGCATCAAATTGAGAGCTGTCTATTAATTCCGGACATATATGGCCTTGAATGAGTTAATGAGTGATAACAAATCACTGAAGCTCAGTTCAGTTCTTTGATTGCATCTTCTCCGTTCTTTGTGGCAATTTGTTCGCTAAACGTTCTGTTCTCGATTACGCTGACAATTTTCTAAAGACTTGATCTGGTGTTCTTAAAGCGTTCAAGTCAGGCTGTGACGTGATTTTCATTTCACCGTTTGTACAAAGATTACAATTCTCTGTTTCAATGACATGTCAAATTCAGACCTCACTAACTGACGGCAATAGGGCACCATTTATTTTATTTTTTATAAATTAAAGCAAATATGACTATTATACTGTTCATGCACTGCCATGTACTGTTTTCATTTCAATATTTAACTGTTCACACACTTCCATGCACTGTTTTCATTTTAAGAATTTTGTTCTGGAATGAATCAGAATATTTTGTGAAGGATCTTGAAATGTGATTTTTGTAAAAATGTGGAATGTGAACTCTGTTCAGCAAAGACCAGTAAGCGTGAAAGTTTTTACTCACACACGCACACAACAAATTTTGGCAAATGTTAAGAAAAGCCCCCTCCTCTGCCCCTTCCATTCATTTCATATAGTTTCAGGTTAGGGTTAGGAGTAGGGTTTGGGATAGAGTTAGGGATAGGTTTAGGGTCAGCTTAGTCATCAACTTTTTGTGTGTGTGTTTGACACTAAACTGAACCGTCAGAATGGAAGTGGCAGAGGAGGGGGCTATCCTTAACATTTGCCCAATTTTTGTAGTAGATTTCTCTCTTAGTATAATGACAAAGAACTGTTGTATGAAGTTCAGTATGTCTGTGGCACATTTGGTGAATGTTGATGCTGAATGCAGGGCTCCCAATCGTCCCGCAAAACAAGGGGTCCCAGGGACTCCTTCACTTACAGTATAGAGGGTCCCAGTGGCATTGCGAATGCTAAAAATAATTTTTCTAGTGCATCCCTGGGACAACCTGCGCATTCTTTTAGAGGGTCCTTTAGAATTCTAGTGCTTCATAGACCTCCAAATGGGGGTCCCTGGGAGCCCTGGAATTAACAAGGCCAGGGCACTCATTATACTTATAGGCAATGTCATCTGTACCTCTTCATAATCAGTGACTTTTTCTTACTGAGTTATAGGTTGGTTGGTTTGTCTGTTTAAACGAAAATGTATGTATTTTCCCTGTATTCTCGATACCTTGGGTTTTTAAGACAGCAGCCCTCATCAACTTCATAAACTACACACTCAGATATGTCGCCTGCAAGCTGTGATTTTAACCGGCCAACAAGTTTCTTTGTTACCAGCCTGTCACCTTCATTCTTATACTCCCTCTCCTTCTCTTTCTATCTCCAATGTAAAGTTAAAACTGAAAATCTTCTTCTTCTTCTGCGTTCCCAGGCCATATGGCCATAATGGGTAAGGTACGTATGTGTCCGTTTTTCAGTTTTCACTGGTCTCCCTGCTGCGTACAGCCGACACATTCCGATTTCGGAGGAGCTCAAAGGAGAAAAATTATTTGGAAGAATTTTTTTGGAAAAAAGGCAGGAGAATGGGCCAATAAGTCAGAAAGATAATAGATGATAAAAATCAAAGGGAAAAGGCAGAGTGGCAGATTAGAGGAAGTTACAAGCACAGAACTTCCAGAAAGTGGGGGAACTATTTTTATGAAAGACCCCCCGGTATCCCCACGGGGAGAGACTCGTGGAGGGGTATGGAGGCACAAGGCATCCACCCACTGCCCCTAAACTGAAAATAATGATATGATGGTTGCCAGTCGTGGTCCCAAGGGTTCTTTCTCACCAAGCGCAGTGTCTTCCTGTCAACAGGCGCACATTGCAGTGTACGCAGGAAAGGGAAAAGGTAGGGCTGAATTCACTGAACAAAGTTGTACATATCGGAACATCTTTTGATCTTGATTCAGAGGTATTAGGTATTATTAGATATTAGGTACTTTATAGTCACAGAGGCGTCTCTGTGAAATTCGGGTTGCTCCCACCTGGAGAGCGCGTCGCAGCCAGAGGCGCGCCACCCAATTTTTTTTGGCATGCAATTTTTGTGTCACTGATGAGGAAGGAAAGGAGGGGGGGGGGGGGGAGGATGGGGGTAAATTTTGACCAAATGACAACTTTTTCGTTTGCCACTGGGTTTAACGTGTGCTAAGTGCATGGGCACACAGGACCTCGGTTTATCATCTCATCCGAAAGACTCCACTTTCAGACTGTAAGGCCTAGTGCAAAGTGAGAGGAAAAATCCCCTGTACCCAGGTTCGAACTTGGGTTTACTTGACATAAGGCGAACTCGTTACCTCTGTGCCACTGGGTATGTATGTGCTGAATATTTTAATTAAAGCACAGATAAAAACCACTATTTTATAAAGAGTATCCTGTATCAGAAAAATAGGGCTGAATTATCTGAACAAAGTTGTATATATATATATATATATATATCAGAACATCTTTTGATCTTGATTCAGAGTATCCAGTGTCAGAACCGCTTGGATGATTATGCATAATTCTCTGTCAATTGTGATCGCTTTGTTTGCCGGTGATCTGTACTTGTGCCAATATGTTTTGTTGTTGCTTAGTTTGATGCCCAGGTAGTGAAGAACGTTTTGTGTGTTATTATCTTAGTATATGTATGGTTCTTTTTTTTCTGCATCATCGCCCTCTTCCACTGTTTTGAAGACCCCGATGTAAACACAGGGTTCTGCGCAAATTGCTATGTTTGGTTTCGTTTGATTAATGTTCAGTGTTTCTGTTGTACAAAAGTCACAACCCTGCTTTGAAAATCTCTCTGGTGTTGGGAGAAGCATTAAACTAGAGCTTTCTTTGCCATTCTCAACTGCTTCTTTCAGAATTGGGAAAATATTGTATATACCGTAAAATGCTGACTATAAGCCGCTACGTTTTCCCTCAGCTTTGGCTCATGCAGCTTATAGACTGATGCTGTGGATTTCCATTCTATGTTTATCAGTATGATTAAATCTGTTTCTGGCCACATTCTTCAGCCTATTTTGAGCTTCTTTAGTCTCAAAACTGGTTTGGGTAATCAATAGATTCAAATCTCATGTTTAAAGTATCTGAGAACATTAAATACCTATGTTCTAATATGAGAATGTCTATATTTATGTTGGTTTGTGCACATACAATTTTCTCTGTGGCTTATGTTATAAACTGGTGCGGCTTATATGTGAATAAATACCTAATATTTAGTCAATTTAAGGCATGCAGCTTATATACAGGTGCGTCTTCTAGTCCAGTTTTTACGGTAATCCATATGCACCATATACTACAGACTATAAGGCGCAACCTGTCATAAGGCACATTCCCTCAAATTGGGCTCAAATTCTAATTTTGTTTCTTTCTATATTTTTAGTCATAACGTAAGGCACTGGGGCCTAAGTTTTTTTGGCCAAAAGTATCACCATACAGTCCGTACAATATGGTACGCTGTAACCATTGTAATGATTCTTCTTCTGTTCAGTGCCATCATCACACACTTGCACTTGGTAATATTGTTGCACCGGTGTCATCGATGTGGATATATGTATGTAATGGATGTATGTCGTCAGTGAAATTCAAAAACCTCGTATCTCAATTTTTGGGGGCTTTGAGTTAGACGCATAGTCAGCTCTCTCATTTTCCCCGCAACCTTCCACCAAAAGCTCGTATCTCTAACGACTTTCTATCTGGGGTAAATGAGGTTGTGAAAATAGAAGAAAAACTCGTAAGTCCCAAATTCAGATCTAGTTAAGGACACAAACCTCGTATCTTCGTTCTTTTGAAGTCTAAAAAAAAAAATTAAAAGTAATTTTAACGAAATGCAGGACTAAACTCGCAATGTCTTGAACAACATATTCATCATAGTTAATCAATTGTGGTCAACACGGTTAATTTTAAAAAGTTTTTTTTTCCATTTTTCTCAAAACTACCAAAATTGAGATACGAGTTTTTTGAATTTCACCGACGATGAGCAAGAAATATGAATAGTCTTCCTTGCTAAAGGGCGAGTTTTTGCCATAACAGAATATTGCTTAACCTACGTTTGTGGTAAATAATATGTATCTGTGTATTTTCATCATCACAAGTGTAGAGCTGATTTCATATAACACGCTCAGAATTTATACGATCTCATCTTCCCCACTCGTTTGTGTGCGCGTTGCTAATTAAGATGGTGATCCCACCTCCATTCGCATAAAAGAACGTATGAAATTTGTTTTGTGAAAGTGGGCAAACTAGAACAACAAGAAGAAGCTTAATTAACATTAACAAAGAGCACATTAATTCATTCGCATCGCAACGATTTTTCAATTATTAAAAAACCCTCACAAATCACTCCAACACAAAGAAAACATACACAAACAAAAGGAGAAATGAAAGAAGATTACAGGTTTTTACCTCAAGTTTAGACATAGGGAAGTGGTGGATCAGACCTTTTTAATATATAGACTTTATATAGAAAAACTCTCCACACCGATTGGTTTCCCCACAACAAACCACTACAAAAGCAAAGTCAGAGGCAAAATTGTGGTCCAAGGGAGCAAAGCGAGTTTAGAAGTGACCAAGGTATGGTGTGCACACAGACGACTCGAATGAGTTAAAGCAAAGGATACGCAATGCAAAGGATTTTAAATAATAATAATAATAACAGTACATTTATATAGCTTTTTTTTGTGTTTTTTTCTTTGTTTTTTTGTGGTGCTGGGTCACATTATTATGCAAACACAGTAAACAAAATGGGAGTGGTCAGGCAGTTTCTCTTTTTAGAGATAATAAAGATATTTTAATTTGATCTGAAAGATCTGGAAACGCCACATTGCTCTTGGTCGGGTCTCTGGTTACCAGTTTTTGCGAAGCTTGTGTGATTTAAAAAGAAAATAAATCTGCCATTATCTCAACTGTCTACACGTGTGTGGGTGCCAAATTCATGGTACCTCTTGCTTGTATGAAATGGTTTAAAAGAAGAGTGTTAAGTTCTTAGCACACCAAGAACCAGCAGCAAACTGACCTCTACACTCTTGTATGTGTTCATGTGCTTATGTATCGTATGCAGAGCTGAGCAATAATTTTCTTGTAGTATTGTATATGTGTACGCTCAAGTGTATATTGTCAGGCATGAATACATCAGTGTTTCTTTCGGGTCAAATGTTTAGTCTATATGTGTGTGTGTGTGTGTGTGTGTGTGTGTGTGTGTGTGTGTATGTGTGTGGGTATGGTGAGTGGTGGTGATGGTGTGTGTGTCTGTGTGTGTGCGTGCGTGTGTGTGTGTGTGTGTGTGGGCGCGCGCACGTGTATGTATGCATAATAATTTGCACATTTGTAAGCAATTATAAATGTCTTTGTTGAACCTCTTGTTTTCTAAGTTTTTGTTAAGCGCATAGAGATTGGGTGGAGAAATGTGCTATATAAATGCTTCACTATTATTATTATTATTATTATATGTTCGGCTGTTATTGTAACATCCATAATCATATTTACATGCAGTCATATAATTGCTAAATTTCTGCCTAAGAACAATTTGAGAGAAGGGTTTTTAATACTACTACTAATAATAATTAATAACATTTATATGGCGCAGTATCCTGACAACAGCTCAAAGCGCCTTACAGATACAACGCACATACAAAACACACATGAACATGATAATACAGACACGTAATACGAATTCAATATTCTTTAAATAAACAATAGAATACCAGGACATACAAGCTACAGATCATGCAAGATACATATAAATATATGCATGCACAATAAGAGATAATAGTTCTAGCATATCACCATTTTGAGGACTCTGTTTTTTCTAACCAGTGTGAATGGTGCTTACAGCAGAAACAGGGTATTCACATACACAAGCCACATTTTATTCAGAAATGTGTGAATTCCAACATTTTAATTTGCAGTTTAAACTGCGCTTCGGTTTGGACACAGAGGTACGTTCTGAACAATTCTTCTAATTTACATGTTACTACTACCCGTGTTAAATGTTTGATACGAACTCGTGAATACCGCACCCGATGTCAGCCCACCAAGGTGGACAAGCAGGGTTCACACAGTCTTTGAAAGTCTTTGAGAAATGGCTTTGGTCTGTGAAAATCATGAAATGGTTTGCAGACATGCCTACTGTCACGGGTTATCCGTATTTGTTACGGAAATGTATTGATTTTGGCAGTGTGTTCCGAAAATACGGAAAACAGGCGCATGTTACGGGAAAAATTAAAACATCAACAACAAAAAATTACGATGCCAGCTGGTGGTTTAGCGTCTGCAAGAGAGAGAGAGAGAGAGAGGGGTGGGAAAGCAATACCGAAAGCTTACGAAAGTCAGCCCCGAAGTTTTCCGAGAGAGCTTTTCAACCAATCGTCTTTCACCAAGGTCGAGCCAAAATTTGACCGGCTACGCGCTTGGCAGCTTCAAGCGTCGGAGTGCGCGAATTCCATGAAGATGGATGCTGGACGGAAGCTATGTTCCTGAAAATCATGCTCTGTTACGGATTTTGAGTGGGAGTGTTCCTGAAAAGCAAATTTGGGGGTAGGCATGTCTGGGTTTGTGAAAAAGTCATCGATGCCTAAATAAAAGTCATTGACACCATTTATTTTGTTGCTTTTTGCTTCCAGAATTGATAAAGAAGCAATTTAATTTAACTAATTTTGCATATAGCAGACATCCTCGCTTTGTCGAGTTACTTCCCTTCACTATATCCAGGTCTTTTGGCTACACCGGTGCAACATGAATGCTCATGATCGAATCAATCGTCATCACTGCATGTTGTGAGAGGTCTTTGAAAGTTTGTGAATTTTGGTATGAAAAATCTGTATGAACCCTGAATTGTCAAGTCTGTGGATTAGTGTTGTTGATTCCTGTGCATAAAGCTACAACATTGCTGCATAGCTGTACATACATTAGTGACCAAGGTACGTTGCTAAGCCGTGAATCATTACAAATGTTTTGTACATATTGTTTATTCACTTTATTATGTTCGTCTTTGGGCTGTTGTTGTTGTTGACTGTGAGAGTTCTGTCTGTGGACAAGCGAAAGATAAACTAAAACTGGATACAAGAAAACATCAAACATTTGTTTGAAGATATGTGTGTGTGTGTGTGTGTATGCATGTATGTGCATGCGTGTGTGTGTGTGTTTTGTATGTGTGCGTGTGTATGTGCGAGTACGCAAAACTTGATGTGTGTGTGTGTATTTGTGTGCTTTATTGATGTATATGTTTTTTCTTCTGAACTCTATACATCAATAAATCTTATGCATCTTACACGTGAACTACTTTATTTGTTTGTTTGTATGCTTGTTTTTGGTGCTCACGAAATCTTCCACACAACGGTCATCCACTGATAATGATGCTGATGATGATGATGATGCATGTTTTGTGTGTCTGTGTGTGATGAGTGGTGGGGTATGGTTATGCTCTGGATGCAAAGTTATAAGCACATAATTATTATGTCACATAACGGCCATCTACTGATAATGATGAAGATGCTGATGCTGATGCATGTGTGTGATGAGTGGCGGGGTATCGGTATACTCTGGATTCAAAGTTGCAAGCACATAATCATTACGTCACAGTCCACAGAATATGACTATGAAGTCAGCTCACTGTTGCTCATAATATAGCGGTAATGGGTTTATTGTCTTCGTTAATACAGATTGTTTTACCCACGTCTCATCCTGTCCACCCTTCTATGAGAATCACAGGGGCTTAAGTCATTCAGTTCATTAAAAAACGACACTCTATTTCCGCCTCTTGTTGTTTTTCACAACAAGTCTTTGCTTGTGGTGTCGCTTTTTGCCTCAGTTTGTATCCATTTTTCTAAGTAATATTAAAAAAACCAAAAACTGTAATGTTGCATATGTGTGAGTTGTTTGTTGTCGTTTGCTGCGATTGGGTTCGATGTTGGTCAGTTTGTTTTGTTTGATGTTAATTTGTATGTATGACTATGTATGATGCGATGGTTCGCTGTGTCAGAACTTCATTGGTACCTATTCGGTTGCAGCCATTTATGAAGTACTGTACTTTTCGGACTATAAGGCGCACTATTGTTTAAGGCACACCCACCAAATTTTACAAAAAATTCAGATTTTGTTATGTTTTCTTACTATTTTATTAGTCATATTATAAGGCGCTAGGGACTGAGCCTGGGGGGAAAAGTATTGCCTTATAGTCCGAGAAGTACGGTACAGCTTTTATTATGCGCACTTGTTGAACATTTTGTTTGTTCAACATTTGTTGAAGTGATCTACTGATTAATGATGGTTGCCTTCATCAGGGTTTCTGAAAACGTAGAGATTGTGCGTATATTTACGCACTAGATCTCTCAAATCACCACATAGAATAAAGAAAAACATGGGTGAGATTTAGCCTTTAAAATCTCAAATAGGGGGGGGTGAGATGACGGATTAAAATGATTCCTGCGTTAACATATTTTTGAATTTCTGAGTCATTTACATTTCCTTCAAATGGAATAAAAAGGTTTTTTTATAAGCACCTAATTCTAGTGTGCACAGTTCATGTTTTGCCCCCCCCCCCTCCCCAAAGGATTAATGCTTTGAAATTCAGTTTATATTTAGTAATTTATCTGCATTATGTGGGATGGGGTATGTTGATTATGAAATATCATAAAACAGAGGCAGGAATAACATAGAATAGCAGACCTGTTTAGTCTAATTTCTCTACATTATGTGGGGTGGGGAGTGTTGATTATGAAATATCATAAAACAGAGGCAGAAATAACATAGAATACTCAATAGTAGGATCATAGGGCACCAAATAATTTGTCTACTTAATCATAAAAGACAATCTGAGGTGGTGAGTCTGTGAGCACCTATATCTATTGCATAATATAGTAGATTAGTTTAGTTAGTTATGAATTATGGGTGACGTGTGCTCACTGCATCTGCAACATTAGTTACTGGATCTCTTAATTTCTGTCTCTTCCATGAATCGTTTTTGTGTGCTTGCTTTTTTTGTTTTGTTTTAATTTGGTTGTTATTGTGTGTGTTAGTACATGTATATATTTTTTGTTGCTAATAATACCACACTTCATGTAAGCTAAAGGTAATCAGTGCGTATGACTTAACCCTTTCGCCGCCAGCCATTTGTTTTAGCCAAAAAATACCATTAAACTTACCTGGGTAGAGACAAAATAATATCTTCAATAGTGGGAATTCCTCTGTGACATGTATAACATTAGGCCTATCCTTACCTCCCAAAATGAAGAAAATAGGGTCTTCAGGTAACAGGTCCTGACTTGATGCTTTTTAGTGACATGGGTGTTAAGCCATTGTGGTGCAAAAATGCGACATTGGCGGCAAAAGGGTTAATTTAGTTTGAGCATTATGCTAAGAAGCTTTTATTTTATTTTTATAATCACAAATTGTTAACCACAGTTTATTTAATAGTATCAGCATTTTCTTTTCCTTTTATTCCCCCAGTATATTTGATGTACATTCGGTCTTATGAATGTTTTCACCCTTGTGAGCTGTTTAGGTGGAATTATGACCCTTAGCCTTTGACGCTTTCCATTCGAAGTTAGTCTCTTAGCTGGGACAAACTCACTCTCTCTTTCTAACGTCTCTCTCTCTCTTTTGCCACGTGAAAGCGGCAAAAAATAGATTTCCCCTTCTATTTGACCAAAGGAAGTAAAGCAAGCCACTAGATGTATCTCCCTTCAGTCCACCAGAAGCGCTCATTTGAGATCATCGCTTCGTTATGTTTTTGTTTCTCTCCCATTGGTATGTTCAGACTGCAGGTAGATAAAAGTAATATTCATTGACAAACAATTGTATCATTGAAACAAGCCTTAGTTACTATTGCGAATGTTAACCACTTGCGTTCTCTGGTTCGTTATATTGTTGGGTTTGGTTGTTGTTTTGTTTGGTGGGGTGGGGTGTGTGTCGTTTGTTTGTTTGCTTGCTTTTAGGATGGCTATCATTCCAGATTAAATGAAGTTATTATTGTGAAATATTTTGGCTTCTTTTAATATGAAGAACAAAACAACAACAACAACAAAACTAAAGCTTGCCACGTACAAGAAGTCAAGAAATAAAACAAAACGGTGCAGTACACCGCGATTTGTCACAGTTGTGGTTCGTTGCGTTTTTCCGTCTTATAGGGTGGGGGGTAGGGTTAGGTTTAGGGCTAGGGTTAAATAGGGTTAGTATTTCCAAAAAGGTTATTAGAAAATGTTCCTAAAATACAGCTTTATGTATGGTGACGGAAAAATACAATTAACCGAGAAACATCTTGACCTTTACCCAAAACACATCATCAAACATTGTCAAACATTAAAAAAAAAAGTTTAAGTCAAAAATGAGAAAAATAGAAAATCTTGGATTATGGAAATAAGTTTACTAATACCCGAAACGACCCAACAACTAAAGCTTGCTTGATAGAAAAACGATGTGAATTTGTGGGTATAGTATGGGGCCTTTGATGTACTGAGGGCTTTTGTTCTTCTCGTTTGGTTTTTTTGTTTGCATATTTTTTGTTCATTCATATTGTTATGGCCCATAGGCCTAACAATAAAACACATTTCAATTGAAACTAATGGTCTGAAAAAGTTATTCCGTTAGAATTATTAACACAACCATCGACTTCATTAGTTTGTTTCTTGCTTATTGGGTGTTTTTTTGGAAGAAAAAAATAATCAAGCGTATCCAACTTCAAGGGCTATGAGCGTATGTTAATCAGATGCACGTGACCCTAATGATAATCAAGCGTATCCAACTTCAAGGGCTATGAGCGTATGTTAATCAGATGCACGTGACCCTAATGACCTGTGCGTTGAAAAAAAATAATCAAGCGTATCCAACTTCAAGGGATATGAGCGTATGTTAATCAGATGCACGTGACCCTAATGACCTGTGCGTTGAAAAAAGTAATCAAGCGTATCCAACTTCAAGGGCTATGAGCGTATGTTAATCAGATGCACGTGACCCTAATGACCCGTGCGTTGCTCTCGGAACAATATTGTGACTGACTGCTTCTGTGTGTGTGTGTGTGTGTATCGGGTCTGTATCTTCAATGCTGTGACCGGAATGTGATTGTTACTGTAATACAACAGACTGAATAAAAGTTCAACCGCTTTTGTTTTTGGCTTCCTGTGTTATGTTTTTGGTTAGAGAGAAAGAATAGAAATGCAGGTTTTTTTTTATAGGTATTAGGTGTTATTATTAGGTATTATGTACTTTTATAGTCACAGAGACCTCTCTGTGAAATTCGGGTTGCTCCCACCTAGAGCGTGCGTCGCAGCCAGTAAATGTTGAAGTGTGTGTGTGTGTGTGGGGTGGGTGGGGGGGGGGTAAATTTTGACCAAAATGACAACTTTTTCGTTGCCATTGGGTTTAACGTGTGCTAAGTGCATGGGCACACGGGACCTCGGTTTATCGTCTCATCCGAAAGACTCCACGTTCAGACCATAAGGCCTAGTGCAAAGTGAGAGGGAAAATCCCCTGTACCCAGGTTCGAACTCGGGTTTACTTGACACGAGGCGAACGCGACACCTCTGTGCCACTCTACACCTTTGTATTGAGGGTTAAGAAAATGAGAGAGAGAATATGTGTGGATTTCTGTATTTGTATGTGTCCATGCACACGCGCGTGCATGTGTGTGTGTGTGTGTGTGTGTGTGTATATATATATGTGTGTGTTTGTCTGTACAAACTTCTCACTTTCTCTCTCTCTTTCTTAAATGTGCACGGATTCCGGACACCAACACGCACATGCCACAGAAAGTATACTCAAAACATTTATTCATTATCTCAGATCAGCATTCAGGATAACTTTCGTTATCGCAAACTCAGCAAAACAAATTTTACACACAAAAAAGCAAAGTTTTCCCACCCACATAGGGTTTTCTACCAACACTGACAATTATTCAACTTGGAAGGAAGAAAAATTAAAATCAAATCTGAAAAATAAAGCTACATCAGTCATTGCACAAAATCTGCACATTTTTGGAATTATAGTAATTATGGTGTTTTGTTTTTGTTTCAATATTTAGAATAAGTTTATCGATTGTATAGTCTGAATGACACATTTTATTTTGTCATATTTATACATATGAAGCAGACAAACATTTTGTGTGTGGAGGAAACGGGTCATTCAAGCTAATATTGCTATTACACAGTTGGATTATTGAGGAGCGAAGCCAGGAGATGTATTTTGTGGAGTCAGAGGGACGTGAGGCTGGGTAGGAACAGAGACGACCATATATTCTGAAATAAATAAAATACAAATCCATTGAGTAAAACTTTACAATACTGATATCAACTATGAGAATATGCAAGCGTATACAACAAATGCGTGTCAACACAGCCGTGTGTGTGTGCGTGCGTGCGTACATGTTTGTTTGTGTGTGTGTGTGTGTGTGTGTGTGTGTGTGAGAGAGAGAGAGAGAGAGAGAGAGAGTGTGTGTGTGTATGTGTGTGTGTACACGCATGCCAGCCCGCCTACAACTACACACACACACACACACACACACACACACACAAGCAAAGTAAACGTACAGTCACTATCTTTTAGTGTGCGTAAATCGTGTAAAAAGTCAATTTCCTCTCGTGTGTGTACAGTATTATGCTTACATACAATTGTTTTTGTTGCGTAAAACTTCTTGCTGTATAGACAGCCATATTTCTTTTACCATATTTTACGGACCATAAGGCGCACCTAATAATAAGGCGCATCCCCTAAATTTTACACAAAATTCAAATGTTGTTATAGTTTCTTGCTGCTTTATTAGTACATGTATAAGGCACAGGACTCTCAATCTTGGAGAAAACAAATCTTCTTCTTCTTCATTCTGACGCCCAACTTCATCATTTTGGCGACGAAAATGAGGGTTCTGCGAAGATAAGAAAAGTACTGTCAGTCAGTCAGGTGTTGAAGACGTCTTGTAAGGAATGAAGAATGGTGGGTGTGGGTGGGGGGGGGGATGGACAGAAAGGGGGTAGGATGTAGCAAGGGTGGCGGCAGCAGAGGGAGTGGGAGGGGAGGTGGGAAAGTGTGGAGGGCGGGGGCAGGGAGGGGTGGGGTGTTATAGCTGGTTTTTGAAGGCTTCCACCGTGGCTGATGTTATACTACCACGGATGGAAGCAGGTTCCACTCCGCAATGGTCCGAGTCCTGCAGGCTGGCAGCTGGTACGCCTCAGCATGCAGGTGCCGAGTAGATCTTGTGGCAGGGCAGGGGGTGGGCTTCCTGGAAGACTTGATGACCACGTCACCACGGTGGTATTTGAAGAAGGCGGTGATCGAGGCGAGCCTTCCTTCGTCGATCAGCAAGTGGAGACCAGTTGAGTTGGTCGTACATTTTCTCCATTTTCTCTAGACGTTTGTCGATGCCGGTTGACAACCCATCGTGCTGCCATTCGCTGCACGCCTCGATCTTGGTTGTGTTTTTCTTGGTGATGTATTGGTGTATTCCACAAGAGCATTTGATCCATTCACTGCCGTCATTGTTAAGTTTAGTGTATTGTATTCACCTCGTCAAAGTCTTTTTAAAGACGAAAATTTGGTTTTATTCACCGTGTTTATTGTTTATTTCACCTTCATGTGCTTGTGTGAGTGTAGCGTTTTGATGTTTTTTTAGTTCAATTGTACAAAAGCATTTTTAGGGAACTTTAGCAAAAATCACAACTTATGTAGAATTAATAGTTTTTGTCATGAACTGAAGGAAAATACCCTATAAATTAGCAAACAGAAGCAGCAAATGAACAAAAACTTAAAACTTTTTTTGTTATTTCACAGATTCTTTAAAAAAAATGACACTGAGGGTCCTTGGTGATGTGTTGGTGTATTCCACAGAAGCATTTCAGGGAACTTTAAGAACAATCACATTTTGTAGAATTAATCGTTTTAGCCTCGATCTTGTTGCAGTTTTTGATGGTCCGTAAAATATGGTATAGAATTTCTGCACTCATGTTTTGACCCACTCACCTTCAGACCCTCAATATTCCTGTAGCACGCCAGGCAGGTGAGCACCAGATGAACTAGGGCCTGGATCGCCTGCAGGCGGTTTTGGACCAGGCGGACTGGGACTAGGCGGATTAGGACCGGGTGGAGTGGGATCAGAAAATGTAACATCTCGACGACTGAGCAGTTGAGAACCAGACTTGTGAGGAGAAAGAAGCCCGGGCGGACCTGGTAGTTTAGCACCAAAGGCCTCTCCAGACCCACGAGGACCAGGCATTCCAGGGAGATTAGAACCAGGTAGTCCGGGTAATTTCGAACCAGGGAGATTAGAACCAGGGAGTCCAGGGAGATTAGATCCAGGGAGTCCAGGGAGACTAGAACCAGGGAGTCCAGGGAGATTAGAGCCAGGGAGTCCAGGGAGATTAGAACCAGGGAGATTAGATCCAGGGAGTCCAGGGAGACTAGAACCAGGGAGTCCAGGGAGATTAGAGCCAGGGAGTCCAGGGAATCCAGGGAGATTAGAACCAGGGAATCCAGGGAGATTAGAACCAGGGAATCCAGGGAGATTAGAACCAGGGAATCCAGGGAGATTAGAACCAGGGAGTCCAGGGAGATTAGAACCAGGGAATCCAGGGAGATTAGAACCAGGGAGTCCAGGGAGATTAGAACCAGGGAGTCCAGGGAGATTAGAACCAGGGAGTCCAGGGAGATTAGAACCAGGGAATCCAGGGAGATTAGAACCAGGGAGTCCAGGGAATCCAGGGAGATTAGAACCAGGGAGTCCAGGGAGATTAGAACCAGGGAGTCCAGGGAGATTAGAACCAGGGAATCCAGGGATATTAGAACCAGGGAGTCCAGGGAATCCAGGGAGATTAGAACCAGGGAATCCAGGGAGATTAGAACCAGGGAGATTAGAACCAGGGAATCCAGGGAGATTAGAACCAGGGAGTCCAGGGAATCCAGGGACATTAGAACCAGGGAGTCCAGGGAATCCAGGGAGATTTGAACCAGGGAATCCAGGGAGATTAGAACCAGGGAGATTCGAACCAGGGAGTCCAGGGAATCCAGGGAGATTAGAACCAGGGAGTCCAGGGAATCCAGGGAGATTAGAACCAGGGAGTCCAGGGAGATTGGAACCGGGTGTTTCAAAGAACTGCTTAAATCCCGGTCGTTCTGGTCCTTTTACGAAACTGCCCTCTCTAAATCCAGGAAACTCCGGAACATTTCCAAACCCAAGAAATTCCGACCCCTCTCCGAATCCAGGTATGTCTCGCCTCTCTCTCGTTCCAGGGGACGAAGGATCACCAGGGCTATCTCTGACCCGGGCAGGACCTACGGGTCGAAGCGCTGTGGCGTAAACATCTGACAACAGAATATAATAAAACATTTATTTTTAAAAATCAGGTAGTATTTGATATATCTCATGCTTTTTTTTGCTTTTTGAAATCACGTTATCCCCCCCCCCCCCCCCTTTCCCCCCCCTTTGGTATGCTCTGTTTGACGTAGTTCGTGCTTAAATTTATATATCTGGTTGTACACGCGGTTTCTCCCGTGGGGATACCGGGGGTCTTTTGTATGAACAGTTCCCCCACCTTCTGGAAGTTCTGTGCTTGTAACTTCCTCTAATCTGTCACTCTCTTTGACTCTGCCTTTTCCCCTGTGCTTACTGTCATCTGCTATCTTTCTGCCTTACCCTGGTCCATTCTCCTGCCTTTTTTTTTCTTTTTTTTTTTCTTTTCTTCCAAGAAACACTTTTCAAAAACATTTCCTCCTGCCGAAGTCGGACTTGCTGGGCCTAACTAGGCGCATAACGGCAGCATGACGCATCTGCGCTCATAATTCAGACAGGAAACGGTCTGAGCGATCGATGAAGAAGAAGAAGAAGAAAGTAGGCCTACACGTGGTCCAGATGCGTGCATGGGCGTGGGCGTGTGGTGCATGAGTGCATGCGCACGTGTGTGTGTGTGTGTGTGTGTGTGTGTGTGTGTGTGTGTGTGTGTGTGTGTGTGTGTGTGTGTGTGTGTGTGTGCATGTGTCTTTTTTGATATTATTGTACTGTATTGGTGTTTTTATGTTGTTGTTTTTTGTAAAGCGCTTTGAGGATGGCTTGTCATCGAACAGCGCTTTAGAAGCTTCATTTATTATTATTATTATTATTTTATTATTATAAGCATAAAAGCATTGTTACCGTAAAGGGCAGGTATTATTAATGTTATGTTTTAACCTTTACAGGCACAACAAGACATTTACATCACTTATACATCTGTATCGCTAAAAATTCGGGACTTTCCTGGAGTTGCACTGCCTCCGGGCATTGCCTCCAGGATCGTTCCCACCATCTTTATATCTACTAATGTCCCATATGTGTGTTTCAGACCGGATGACGTTAAACGGATTTTCATTCAAGACAGTACAATATTTACAACGTAGGTTGAGGTTGTGCCCTTATTTTAGAGCACTTAAAGACCCACCAGATCACGTGTCAAAATCACGGGTGCACGTGTTTTCCCTCTGGTAAGAAATCTTGTTTTACCAGGTTTGACTCCCATACAAATGCTCCCAAATTCGAAACGAAACAATTTTAAAGATCAGCCTCAATTTGAGGTTGGGGACATTTGTATGTGGGTCACGGCTACCCAGAAGAAAAAAAAGGGCCTTAGTCGTGGTGGGTCAGTGTGTCTTTAAGATTTAAAAAAAAGGAGATCTCATGAACTTGTGTT
>CM065705.1:21906350-21913850 GCA_017654935.2 Phymorhynchus buccinoides
CAAAATGCGAGTCCACCCCTACATACAATTTGTTTGATCCCCAACACGGGACAGCTGTTTCAAAGGGGAATAGATGTATTTTACTAAATTCTCACATTTTCAGAAAGAAAGAAAGAAAAACCTTTCTGCTGGTATTTGTGAATGAAACATAGCCTATGGCATCTCGAAATAGGAATCATTATTTCAACCACTGTCGCACAACTTAAATGGTTTCAACATAAATTATTACTTAGAATTGAATGCTTCCCACTCGCAGATAATTATTGTTTTCATTCTAATAATCGTTGGCTCGTCCTCGTGTGTCATGTGTCATGAGTAAAAATAAACTATTGCACATTTATTTTGGCATAGTCGTTTTTGTAAGATGTTGTTTTCAACGTTTGAAACACACTTCTGAAAAATGCTTGTGGAACTTAATTTGTGCTAATCTATTATTTTCTAAAAGTCTTTTTTTTTTTATACGGGTGAGAACGTGAACGCTGAAAAGGTGGTAGATTTTATAGCTTTACTGACTAAATTCTATATGTACAAGTGCAAGTGGAATTGCTGCAACAAGCCATGCATCAATCAATTATTAAGATATTAATATAAAAATGATTTTAATACAAAGTGTGTCTAATAAAAGCAAAGAGTGAAGAGTTAACACTTTTTGACCATCAATGGCTTCTGCTGATGGGATAAGGCAGTGTTTTAGCATATTTTCTGTGTGTTCGTTTTGTTTTTCCTTGTGTGTACATATTCATTATGGAAAAAAAGAAGTTTTATGGTTGTTACTTAAAGACCCACCAGATCACGTGTCAAAATCCCCATACTATTTTTACTTACCCAATGGTTAGGAAACAGGTTGCAAATTTGTTATTTGTATGATACACAATGGCAGAACTTGGGTGTATATTATTTTTACCTGCAGAAAGATTAGAAAATAGGTTAAAGATTTGCTATATGTAAGATAAACGACGGCAGGATTTGGGTGTATATTATTTGTACCTACACAAAGTTAGGAAACATGTTTAAAATGTGTTATTTGTATGATACACAATGGCAGAACTTGGGTGTAGGGGAAGACGGGGTAAAAAGCGCATGGGCGGGTAAGAAGCCCACCCCAATTATCTCATGAAATGAAGCAAATTTCAGTCTCATTTTGCCCATGAGACGAGCGTTCAGTCTCATTTTGCCCATGAGACGAGCGTTAATGTCTAGCATTCGTCTCATGGGCAAATTTGACTGAAATTTTCTTTATTTTATGAGATAATTGGGGTGGGCTTCTTACCCGCCCATGCGCTTTTTACCCCGTCTTCCCCTATATTATTTTTACCTACACAAAGGCTAGGAAACATGATACAAATTTGTTATATGTATGATAAACAATGTCTTCCGGGGGTGGGCTTCTTCACAGCCGCCCGTGACAATGACGCTGATTGGGATGGTAAATGTCTTTTTACCCCGTCTTCCCCTATATTATTTTTACCTACACAAAGGCTAGGAAACATGTTACAAATTTGTTATATGTATGATAAACAATGGCAGCACTTGGGTGTATATTATTTTTACCTGTTGAGAAGAGCAGAATCAGACAGGGGAGCCAGGCACTCATCTTGCTTGTTTGACTGACCACTGGTGAAGCACGTACACCTGTTAGGTCCAGTGTTCTTCTCCGGACGAGAGAGAGAGACTGTTAAGAGGTTAAATAGCCATTGGTCCTCTCATCACATCCATCTGATAATTACGTCCAACGCATCAAATCGACGGAAAGAGGACAAATGCATCAACCCCAATAAAACATAATTTTCGTTTCTCGAATCATTAAATAAGCTTAGTAGGACGCGGATGATTGAAATCTGTTAAGTGCTGGAGAGAGCACAGATGTTCAAAATCAATTCGCTGACATCTACAGTTTACTGTTAATGTTGTTTTTGCTGTTGTTGTTGCTGTTATCTTTGTTAATAGTGTTGTTGTTGTTGCTGTTATCTTTGTTAATAGTGTTGTTGCTGTTGCTGTTATCTTTGTTAATAGTGTTGCTGCTGCTGCTGTTATTTTTGTTAATGTTGTTGCTGCTGCTGTAGTTGGTGTTGTCTACATAGCTTCTCAGATGTGGCTGCACTAAAACTAATGCATGGATTTGAAGCTAAAACATACTATGACTCGGCCCAACAACAACACTCATCATTCGATCTTCCGGCAAGATGAAGACCATCTGTTCACAGCTAATTTACCCCTCGTGACAAGAGACGCTGATTGGGATGGTAAATGTCTCTGACAATGACGAACAGGGCCAGTTCATGGATAACACCATCGACAAGATTAAAACTGAAACTATGAATTATAGCTCTTCTGCCCCCCCCCCCCTACTCCCTACCACCCCCCACCCTCACACACTGACGAATGAGTGAATATTTTGTTGTTAAAGAACCGGGCCATCTGCCCATGTCAAAGGGAACAGTGAGGAGGTGGACAATTATTTGATTCAACTCAAATAGAAAAAAAAAACAATCAGGTGCAAAATCCATCACATGAGACTATGAGAGAGAGAGGGGGGGGGGGGGGGGAGAGAGACATATTTGCGATTGAGACATATTGCGATTGTGGGACATATAATAATAATAATAATAATAAATAACATTTATAGAGCGCCCTTTCTCTCTTGAGCTCACGGCGCTTCACAATTGTTTAAATAAATACATAAATCATAAATAAGCTACTACAATATCAACTATCACAAACATGCACACAGCCACAACGCACGCACGCACGCACACGCACACGCCCACACCCACATACGCGCGCACACCCACCCACCCACAATGTGGGGGACATCATTTTAAGGCAGGAAACAGGACAAGGAAGAAATCAGAGGTATTGCCGGAAGAGGTGAGTTTTAAGAGCGGTTTTGAAAGACTGGAAATATTTAGCAGAACGAAGTTCATATGGTAGGGTGTTCCAGACAGAAGGGGCGCTGAAAGAAAATGAACGTTCACCATATGTCTTAGTGTTAGTACGAGGAATAGAAAGGATAAGTTTGTCAGAAGAGGAACGGAGAGACCTGGAGGGTGAGTACAGGTGAACAGTAACAGTGCGGGCGTTCCCCTGCTGTGATTTGTCGCAACTGTGACAAATGTAGGCCTACATATTGCGAACATTGCCCTTTATTAAACATGTTTTTTAAATTTTGTTTTATTGGGACTGCTTTCTTCTTTTTCACGAACAACAATGTTGGGGCGGGGAAGCATAAAAAGAAAAAGGGAGAGCGATTCAGAGAGAGGAACATAATTATATGTTGACGAAATTGAACAAAGGGTAATTACTCTCTTTTTCTAATTAACTCCCCTCCACCAAAGTTGATTACGATACCATTCACCTAGCAGTGCGTGGGTCAGAACCAAAGTGAGACAAACAAAGCATCATTCGCACTGCTAGGTGAATGGTATCGTAATCAACTTTGGTGGAGGGGAGTTAATTAGAAAAAGAGAGTAATTACCCTTTGTTCAATTTCGTCATCTCCTCTCTTGGCCTCACTATTTCATTCTTTAATTATATGTTGTTCATATTAGCCGGGGTATTAATTAACGCCGAAGTGAGTGAATGTGCTTGTATCTAGGCTACAGGTACAGAATATGGGAAAATCCAATATTATAACTGCAGCTGATATCCATCCATGTCGCGCTGATGTCCTATTCAAATTAATCCGTACTGTACAGTTCGGCCATGACCTTTTGAACTTATATATTTATGGGTCGAGAGGACGTTAAATCCAAAGTTTGTTCTCTTCTTTTGAACTTATTTTATACCTCATAACAAATCGCTAGTTTTGCAAGAACAACCAAAAGCATAGAAATGAAGACATATGATATGAAAGTCCGCGACATTCCATTCTGGCAGCCAGTTTAAGCGAGCTGTATTTATTTATTAATTCAAATGAAATGTCCTATGTTCATAAGACTGGATCCATAAGAATAAGTGTGAATATTGTGCATAATACTGGACCCCCCCCCCCCCTCTCTCCCATATCTCTATGTCTCTTTTTCTCATTTATTCGTGAAAACTACGCACGCACGTACGTACGCACGCACACACATACACACACACACACACACACACACACACACACACACACACACACACACACACAGTGTCAAACTATTATATATTATTTTAAAATCTACCGGTAGGGTGTCATTTTATGAATACACTCCGACAATCTTTGATTTTATAAGTGAAGTGCAAACAACCGCAAGACTTTCCTGATTTTCATTGTACTCAACTGCGGCACTTTGGCATTGTTTCACCAGCTAGGGTGTGCAACATAGATTATATACTCTTCTCGTCTCTCTAAATCACTTCCCCCTTTTCTTTCTGTGTTCTACCCCTATAATCGTGTTCAGGACAGAGCAGAAAGCTACCCCAAATGAAAGACAATACATTTTAAATAACCACTGGTCATTGTCACTGACCACTGGTCATCTGATATTGAACAAGGTACACGTCCCAAGCATCGCCACAGTCGTCTGCCGTAGTTTTGTCCAGCAGGTTCCATCCCAATCGTTAACGACCCTCTCTCTTCTCTCCCCGGGTCAAGTCAGACTTCACGTTTTCCCTTCATTATCGTATATATTAACCCTTTCGCCGACAGCCATTTTTTTAGCCCCCAAATACCATTAAACTTAACCCTTTCGCCGCCAGTCATTTTTCAGCAAACTCATTTCATTAAACTTACCTGAGTATAGAAAAAAATCAGTCTGTAATATTGGGGATTCCTCTGTGACATATTTAAAGTAAGGCCTATCCTTACCTCCCAAAATGAAGAGAATAGGGTATTTGGATAACAGGCCCTGAGCTGATTCCTTTTAGTGACATGGGTGTTAAATCATTGTGGTGCAAACATGCGACGTTGGCGGTGAAAGGGTTCTGGATAAAGAAACAAAAAATCTGCAATATTGCAAATTGCTCTGTGACATAATTATATAACATTAGGCCTATCCTTACCTCCCGAAATTAAGACCATAGGGTCTTTGGATAACAGGCCTTGATTTGATGCCTTTTAGTGACATGGGTGTTAAACCATTGTGGTGCATTAAATGCGACATTGGCGGTGAAAGTGTTAATGCCATTTCCTTGCTCAAAATGTCACAATGTTTACATTTCGGGCTGTTATAATGTATTGATTTTGCCCGAAATGTAACAATGTTTACATTTTGAGCTGTTATAATGCATTGATTTTGCCCGAAATGCAACATTGTTTACATTTTGGGCTTTAACAAGCCCTGCCAATATGTAACTGTTTACATGTCATTGTCCCAATCAATTTTGACTGAACTATTAGAGTGTGCTTGGTCGGTCAGAATGTAAGGCCATTAAGGTGTCGTTGTCTGACAATTTATCGGCTATATTATCCTAAATACTAATAAAAAGCCATTAGCCTAATGATTAGGCATAAGATATTATTCTACCACGTCAACTAGTTGTCTGTTTGACCTGGATAATGGATTTTGCCCGAAATGTAACAATGGCAGTTCGGACGTCAGATGTTTTGCCAGAAATCTTCGTGTTAATTTTGGCTGTTAGATTCCCAAATGGCCAAAGGACGCCAATTATGTATCAAGTGGAGATCCTTTTATTGCTTTTTGGAAGCAGGACCAATGTTTGCATTCCTTTGGCTTGTTAGGAACCCTATTGATTTAACCTGTCCCTTGGCTTGGCTTTACACCACACGTGCTGTTATAATCTCGTCTGGTCCAGAAGCAGTAACAATGTTTAATGGGGCAACTGCTTAATGTATGATTTTGCCCGAAATGTAACAATGTTTACACGTGAGCTGTTATAATGTATTGATTTTGCCCGAAATGTAACAATGTTTACATTTTGAGCTGTTATAATGTATTGATTTTGCCCGAAATGTAACAATGTTTACATTTTGGGCTTTAACAAAGAGTGCCAATACGTACCTGTGTATTGTCCCAATCAGAGACTGAGCTATTAGAGTGTGCTTGGTCGGTCAGAATAAGGCCATTAAGGTGTCGTTGTCTGAAATCTATCGGCTATATTATCCTAAATACTAATAAAAAGCCATTAGCCTAATGATTAGGCATAAGATATTATTCTACCACGTCAACTAGTTGTCTGTCACACCTGGAGAAGGGATGAATGGCAGTTCGGACGTCAGATGTTTTGCCAGCATCTTCGTGTTAAGTCTGGCAAGCAGATTCCCAAATGGCCAAAGGACGCCAATTATGTATCAAGTGGAGATCCTTTTTTTGCTTTTTGGAAGCAGGACCGACCTCCATTCCTCCTGACATTACGTATCTGCCATCCTTGTTCTCATCCTGTTCTCTATCCTCTTTAGTACACCCCGCCCTCTGGAAGTTCTGTGCAAGCAGACTCTCTTATGTGAATGGTTTTCCATGCTAAGACATTCTGCAGTGCATATTGGGAAAATAGGGTTTTACGCACTTCCTTCTGTACCTTTTTTCACTCTTTCCCCATGTGGGGCATTTGTAAATACAAGCAATGGTGGGAACAATACTGGAGGCCATGGAGAAAGGCAGTGCTAAACCAGTAACGTCCCGATTTTTTAGCAGATACAGATAATTTGTAACAGTAACCACGCCTCGGTTAAACCTCATCGGCTGTTAGTGCATATTTGCCTCTATGACCTTTTTATGTTAGTGTACTACGTATAGAATGAATTTAGAAAGTAAGGTTTAATTACCACTTTGTTTATTTCGAACTTCCTCTCTTGGCCTCACTATTTCATGTGTGATCTAACCAAACTGCTGCGGTTTCGAGGCTTCTGAGGAGTTTGTTCAATTGTGTAGGTCTTCAGTTTTTTATTCTTGTAACATATCGTTTTGTTAGAAGGCTATGCCACCTCTTGACATACGTATCTGCCATCCTTGTTCTGTCCTGTTCTCCTCCTCTTTAGTATTGTTGATGTGTACTGTGTGGGTAAGGGTCATAAAGGCTCTCTTGGCACATGGTTTTCCATTTGAGAATGATGCTTTGTTTGTCTCAAATTGGTTCTGACCCACGCACTGCTAGGTGAATGGGTATCGTAATCAACTTTGGTGGGAGGGGAGTTAATTAGAAGTAAAGAGAGTAATTACCCTTTGTTCAATTTCGTACTACGTATATGTTTGTTATCCAGGGTCTCAACGTGAATACAGGCCCAGTTTTACATTTAAAGCCCCAACAAAAACTAGATTCGACAAGTAAAGCGGAAGGGCGGACATTTCCAGTACTGTCTAGACTTATAGTGTGCAATAATTGAGGTGTCATGTTATATGTTTTATTTTGTTATATTATCATGTTTTATGGTTGTTGAACGTTGGTAAGATACATTGATGTGTGTTTTGTAATAAGTGGTCGAATTGTACGGGTTGACAGTCATGAGATGATCGTAGCTGTTGACAGGACTATGAATGACGTACTATCTAGAATCTAGAGTAAGTAGAGGGGTGCTCCTTGTATTCACCCATTCACTTCATAGTTGTTGATGTTAATTCGATC
>CM065705.1:21921350-21946350 GCA_017654935.2 Phymorhynchus buccinoides
GACCTGTCTGTTGAGCATCAGATGACCTAGGGCCGGGAGGACCGACTGGTTTAGGGCCTGGAGGACCGGCTGGTTTAAGACCTGTCAGTTGAGCATCAGATGACCTAGGGCCGGGAGGACCGACTGGTTTAGGGCCTGGAGGGCCGGCTGGTTTAAGACCTGTCAGTTGAGCATCAGATGACCTAGGGCCGGGAGGACCGACTGGTTTAGGGCCTGGAGGACCGGCTGGTTTAAGACCTGTCAGTTGAGCATCAGATGACCTAGGGCCGGGAGGACCGGCTGGTTTAGGGCCTGGAGGGCCGGCTGGTTTAAGACCTGTCAGTTGAGCATCAGATGACCTAGGGCCGGGAGGACCGGCTGGTTTAGGGCCTGGAGGACCGGCTGGTTTAAGACCTGTTAGTTGAGCATCAGATGACCTAGGGCCGGGAGGACCGGCTGGTTTAGGGCCTGGAGGGCCGGCTGGTTTAAGACCTGTCAGTTGAGCATCAGATGACCTAGGGCCGGGAGGACCGGCTGGTTTAGGGCCTGGAGGACCGGCTGGTTTAAGACCTGTCAGTTGAGCATCAGATGACCTAGGGCCGGGAGGACCGTCTGGTTTAGGGCCTGGAGGACCGGCTGGTTTAAGACCTGTCAGTTGAGCATCAGATGACCTAGGGCCGGGAGGACCGACTGGTTTAGGGCCTGGAGGGCCGGCTGGTTTAAGACCTGTCAGTTGAGCATCAGATGACCTAGGGCCGGGAGGACCGACTGGTTTAGGGCCTGGGGCTGGTTTAAGACCTGTCAGTTGAGCATCAGATGACCTAGGGCCGGGAGGACCGACTGGTTTAGGGCCTGGAGGGCCGGCTGGTTTAAGACCTGTCAGTTGAGCATCAGATGACCTATGGCCGGGAGGACCGACTGGTTTAGGGCCTGGAGGGCCGGCTGGTTTAAGACCTGTCTGTTGAGCATCAGATGACCTAGGGCCGGGAGGACCGACTGGTTTAGGGCCTGGAGGGCCGGCTGGTTTAAGACCTGTCAGTTGAGCATCAGATGACCTAGGGCCGGGAGGACCGACTGGTTTAGGGCCTGGAGGGCCGGCTGGTTTAAGACCTGTCAGTTGAGCATCAGATGACCTAGGGCCGGGAGGACCGGCTGGTTTAGGGCCTGGAGGGCCGGCTGGTTTAAGACCTGTCAGTTGAGCATCAGATGACCTAGGGCCGGGAGGACCGGCTGGTTTAGGGCCTGGAGGGCCGGCTGGTTTAAGACCTGTCAGTTGAGCATCAGATGACCTAGGGCCGGGAGGACCGGCTGGTTTAGGGCCTGGAGGGCCGGCTGGTTTAAGACCCGTCAGTTGAGCATCAGATGACCTAGGGCCGGGAGGACCGACTGGTTTAGGGCCTGGAGGGCCGGCTGGTTTAAGACCTGTCAGTTGAGCATCAGATGACCTATGGCCGGGAGGACCGACTGGTTTAGGGCCTGGAGGGCCGGCTGGTTTAAGACCTGTCTGTTGAGCATCAGATGACCTAGGGCCGGGAGGACCGACTGGTTTAGGGCCTGGAGGGCCGGCTGGTTTAAGACCTGTCAGTTGAGCATCAGATGACCTAGGGCCGGGAGGACCGACTGGTTTAGGGCCTGGAGGGCCGGCTGGTTTAAGACCTGTCAGTTGAGCATCAGATGACCTAGGGCCGGGAGGACCGGCTGGTTTAGGGCCTGGAGGGCCGGCTGGTTTAAGACCTGTCAGTTGAGCATCAGATGACCTAGGGCCGGGAGGACCGGCTGGTTTAGGGCCTGGAGGGCCGGCTGGTTTAAGACCTGTCAGTTGAGCATCAGATGACCTAGGGCCGGGAGGACCGGCTGGTTTAGGGCCTGGAGGACCGGCTGGTTTAAGACCTGTCAGTTGAGCATCAGATGACCTAGGGCCGGGAGGACCGGCTGGTTTAGGGCCTGGAGGACCGGCTGGTTTAAGACCTGTTAGTTGAGCATCAGATGACCTAGGGCCGGGAGGGCCGGGTGGTTTAAGACCTGGCAGTTGAGCATCAGATGACCTAGGGCCGGGAGGGCCGGGTGGACCATTTCTGAACCCAAGAAATTCCGACTCCTCTCTGATTCCAGGTATGTTTCGCCTCTCTCTCGTTCCAGGGGACGAAGGATCATCAGGGCTATTTCTGACCCGGGCAGGACCTACGGGTCGAAGCGCTGTGGCGTAAACATCTGACAACAGAATATAAGCATAAAGCATTGTTGCTGTAAAGGGCAGGTTTTAATGTTAGGTTTAAATCTTTACAAGCTGTAGCACCAGACAGTAGAATATTTAGAATGTAGGTTGAGGCCGTGCCCTTGTTTTAACGTACATCAAAATTGAGATCTCAAGTACTATAAAAATCTACCACATTGCCAGTTTTAAAGTAGGTGTTTTAGCAGATTTGTGTGTGTTCTTTTTGGGTTTCCTTGTTTTACATATTTATTATGAAATATAGTTTTACGGTCGTTACTTAAATTACTTGCCACCAGAGCAGTTAATTTGACTGCATTGTAATGTTGCCTATTTGTTTGTGTTATCGTTTACCCTTTTTATATACATAATGTGGCTTGTCCGTTGATTCGTTTATTTATTTTTATTATTACTTTCTCTTTTTTCCAACCCTCAGCGCACTGGCTCCTTTCTGTGCTTTTGCAAATTCTTAATTGTTTTAATGAAATAAAACGTTATTTAAAATCCTTTTTAAACGACAAACAAAGTAAGATTAAGAAGAGCATAATCTTCAAACAATATAGTGAAGGAGGACTTAGAATGGTAAATACAAGAGCTTTCATATCTGCCATGAAGATTAATTGCTTAAAAGGCTCTTAGATGACTCTGAATGGAAAAACAACAACATTTAACATGTTCCCTCTTTTAACAAATGTATCCAATTTTGGAGTCCAATATGCTACTGTAATGATTAACAAAACAGAAAATCCGTTCTGGAAATATGTAAATAAACATTATTGAAAACTGTATTTTAAATGTGGCCCAATATAATTCCATGATTTTATGGGAAAGTGTATTCACTGCAATACACATATATTAAGAGATGGAAAATTTATATATTTACAAGAATTGTGTGACCATGATGTTTTCTTTGTTAGTCAGTTAGTTAACGCTAATGGCTCTTTCATGACTTTTGACGAATTTGTAAATAATTTTCCTGATCATTTTCTAACTTACCAAGGAGTTTTGAACGCAATACTGTCACAAGTTAAACGTAACAATAATTCAAAGGTATAAGCTAACAGGAAATAAAACTTGGTTTTCCATCAAGAAAGGTAGCAAGTTCATTCAGACAATCCTTAATGATAATGAAACATCACCAACTGCTATCCCTAAATGGAACTATTTGTTTGAAACTTGAATTGGAAGATCTTTTCAATTCCTTATAAAATATCTGGTGATGTACAACTCAGATGGTTCCATCTAAGATTACTTCACAGACTACTCCCAACCCAACGATTCTTGTTCTTGCGTCGAATAGTCGACTCTTTATGCAACTTGTGTGAACAAACTGGACATACAATGTGCCATGTGCTATTTGATTGTGATATCATACGTCACCTTTGGTTAGACTTGCGGCATTTTGTTGCACAGAAGTGTTTGCATTGTCACAACTTAAGATTAGAAAAAGAACTGGTCTTGTTTGGCACAAAACTATGAGGCACCATCCGTAAAAGTATTCTATAACGTAATTCTGAATATAGGAGCCATTCTATAAACATAGAATACGTATTCTATATTATAGATTGTATTCTATATTACAGAAATTTAAAAAATGCTTCTGTATCATAGAATACATTGTACCTATAGAATATTATATAGAATACGTTAAATAATATAGAATGGTTTTATTATTTAAATATGGTATACCACTATGTTATAGAAAAGTACCTAACATTATAGAATTACTTCCTTATTATAAAAATAAATCTATATTATAGAAGAGAATTCTATAATATTGAATTAAAGAAAGAAATTATCCTTTAGTGTAAAATTTATTCTTTAACAGACATTTATATTATATTATAGAAATAAACTAAAATGCTTTATATCATAGAAAAGTTTTTAAGCAGTATCTATTTTCTCATATTAAACAGTATCTATAATTTATATAACATAGAATGATCACAACATTATAGAAAGTTATCCAACATTATAGAATGCATTATTAATTTTAGAAAGATTTCTATATTTTTGAAGACCATCCTATGTTACAAGGAACCCTGGGAAGCATTAACATTTTCTCCAGCTGAGGCCCTGTATGGGATGCTTGAAACAGGTTGTGTGAAACATGTCTAATATATCCACTCCCTTTTGCCTTGAACTTGGTGGATTAAAAAAAATACTCTGAACAAAATATGTATCATCGTGTTCGCTTCTTGGGACGTATATGTAACCAAATATCATTAGAAACTGGATTTGTTTCTGCTGTATAAAGTATATAAACTTAAAATATGTCTATTGATTTTTTATGATTGATGGTTTCACGATTTCATTTTTTTTTCAAACATCCCATTTAGGGCCTCACCAAAAGCAGACGAAGATCCTTCCCATGAGTCGTTGTAATATAGAATAAAATTCTATAATTATAGATTTTATTCTATAATTATAGAATTTTATTCTATAATTATAGAATTTTTTCTATAATTATAGATTTTATTCTATAATTATAGATTTTATTCTATAATTATAGATTTTAATATAGATTTTATTCTATAATTATAGAATTTGCTTCTATAAATATAGAATTTTATTCTATAATTATAGAATTATATATAGAATAACATTCTATATTATCATTTTACAATATATTATGTTTATCATGTAAAGCTCTCCTATAATAAATAAGCAATTCTATAAAAACATAGCTGTTTTGATAGAATTGCTTATTTATTATAGACAACATTCTATATTATGGAAGAACAATCTGTAATACAAAAATAAACGAAAACGTTTCTGTATTTATAGAATATATGCTGTATTATAGGAGAGCTTTACATGATAAACATAATATATTGTAAAATGATAATATAGACAGGTCTATGAGTTTGTGGCATTCTATATTTACAATAGTAATCGAATAATATTCTATATTATAGAATGCATATTTTATGATACAATGTATAATATATAATGTAGAAGCATTTTTCTTTTCTTTTTATAACATAGAATAGTTATTCTATGTTTATAGATGGCTCCTATATTCAGAATTACGTTATAGAATACTTTTACGGATGGGGCCTCATACAAAACAAAATGTATACACAGACGCCATTATATATTTCATTATTTTATTTGCAAAATTGTATCTACACAAATGTAACCTACAAAACATACTTCTAAGATTGCCTACATTCATTGCTTTGCTTAAAGATAGATATAAGATTGATCGCTATATTATAAATGGATCGCTTACACAGTTCGAGCAAAAATGGACTTTAGGCCTATATTTACCTGTGATTGAGAATGACTACACACACACACACACACACACACACACACACATATATATATATATATATATATATATATATATATATATATATATATATATATATATACATCTGAAGAAAAAAACACAACAAATCCTTTGTAAGTTCTAATTTTTTATCCAAGCTTTCGAGGGGGTAACCCCTCTTTTTCAAGGTACAGAACTGACAAAGGTAGAAACACCACGTAAAAAAGACTTATGACGTAGAACGATGACATTACATAGAAACTAAGCCAACTAAAATGACGTATCCTTAAACTTTATCATTGCCTTGTCAACACATCCCCCCCCCACCCCCACCCCCCACCCCCAACACACACATATCACCCTCTCCCTACCCTCTCTCCTCTCTCTATAAAAAGTGAAAATGTAGGATAAGTCGATACAATTATGAAAAATGAAGTGACAATTAAACCCTATTTAATGAAGATATGTTTCTTCTAAATTAAAACCAATAATTATGCTAAAACTAAAGACACGATTTGTATATATATATATATAATGACGTAATTGTAACCTTATGCCTCATTTTTTTGTCCTAGAAAAAGTCTACGGATGTAGACGAAAATTTGGACAATATTTATAAATAAACAAGACTAATCTAGTTTGGAGTTGTTTTTCCGACTTTGCATTTTTAGTTCAAATAAGTTATATATATATATATATATATATATATATATATATATATATATATATATATATATATATATATATATATATATATGTGCACATTACTATACACGGTCCTTTGTGTTGTTACCTATGATACACACAAACGATATGGGTGAAGTAGAAACCAATAATGTACCTTTTCCCTCTATTTCATTTTCCGTCTCTCTCTCTCTCATCTTTGATAAAAACTGTATTTTTTGTTGTTGTTGCTAGGTTTGTTTGCTATGCTTATTTACTTAGATGTGTGTGTGTACAACATAGTAGATGTTTGATTATCATGAATGAGGATACATTTGATTTAGTTTCATTCTTTTAGGTTTTCTTTTCTTTACATGCTATTATGTTTTTGAGAGAGAAAAATGCTACTAAGTTCATCAATGCGAGTACGTATGTTTTGTTTTGTCTTCATGTCCTAGTATTTGTATAATGAAAAATATTGTTCCATGAAAAACAATCCTTTAAAAAACCAACCCAAACGGATTGTTTAATGTTTTACTTAAAAATGTCTGATGTTCTCCTCATTACATTGGCATAACAACTGATATGTTCCAGAAAGCATTTCTTCACAAAATAAAACACTGTCTAACACATTTCATGAAATTGCTTTGTGTTACTGTTTGTTATTTGTATGATATATAATGGCAGAATTTAGGAAACAGGTTACAAAAGTATTATTTGTATGATACACAATGGTAGAACTTGGGTGTATATTATTTTTACCTGCAGAAAGATTGGAAAATAGGTTAAAATGTGTTATATGTAAGATAAAAAAAAAGAAGGCAGAATTTGGGTGTGTATTATCTTTACCCACACAAAGGTTAGGAAACATGTTACAACATTGTTATTTGTAAGATAAACAATGCCAGAATTTGGGTGTATATTATCTTTACTTACACAAAGGTTAGGAAAGAAGATAAAGATTTGTTATTTGTATGATTGATGGCAGAATTGGGGTGTATATTATTTTTACCCACACAAAGGTTAGGAAACATGCTACAAATTTGTTATATGTATGATACACAATGGCAGAATGTGGGTGTATATTATTTTTACCTGCTGAGAAGAGCAGAATCAGACAGGGGAGCCAGGCACTCATCTTGCTTGTTTGATTGACCACTGGTGCAGATCATAAGGCGGTCAGTCTGAAGCACGTACACCTGTTGGGTCCAGTGTGCGCTGGACAAGAGGTAGACTGTTAAGAGATTTAATAGCAACTGGTCCGCTCATCACATCCATCTGATAATTACGTCCAACGCATCAAATAGACAGAAAGAGGACTAATGCATCAACCCCATTAAAACATACTTTTCGTTTCACGAATCATTAAAGGGTAGAGACGATCGTATTGCTGCTGGTCATAGACAGAATTACGTCCCTTCGTTTAAATTTAAACGAATCAAACGAGCCACTACGGAAAAAGAAGGATTTAATCTTGTCGCTGCATTAATTTTACCTTAAAAGAAGAAGTGACAGGTGTACAGAGGATTCAGCTTCATCGCTTTCAAGCTGAAATGTTCATCTTTCAGACAGACCACTGAACGAGGTGCGTAGATTACCGAGTTGAAAAACGTTTATAGAATCAGCTGTCCCCTCAGTACATAAGCCCGCCACGGGCTAATGAGCAATAGTAGTAACAAGATGAATCCTGTTTGTAAATTTCTTAAAGGCTTCATCCTTGCCATCAAGCTTGCCGGTTTCGCCTAGTTTTCTTACAGAAAGAGCAGCTTCCCTTGCGATTGATGGGTTGCCTGCCAACATTTTTGTGATTTAAATACTGAATCTAACAATACTTTGCTTCATACGACCAGCTTAATCAGGAAATGACGTCCGTTTGCTTCGACGCTGTAAACATAAGAGTAAAATGCTCCACAAAACATTTTTTCTTGTGGTCTTGATACTACTTTTCAATCCATTAGAAATATTGCCCAAAACGAATGAGTCTCGCACGTGACGGACGAAACGTGATTTTGCCAACAGTAAGACGCCATTGCGAAAACGAAAATAGCTTTGTCCGACTGACTATTTCATGTCATGCAAAAACAAATATGTAAGAGGTTCTCTTCTTTAAAAAAAAATACAATTCGTTTCCACAGATAGCACTCTATCTGTGAGTATTTTGTTTTTTGTAAATCAATTGAGTTTTTGTCGATAATTCAATCGTCTTGATTCTTGGAAGAAAATTATCACAAAATGTCTCTTCAGCCTTGTATGAAGAAATAGACCTATGTGTCAAAAAAGTGCGCCAATTATTGACAGAAAGCGCATCTTTACAGCAAGTTAACTATTTTTCTCTCCTACTCTCTGAATTGCTTACATATTTTTTTAATACACGTACCGATCATAGATCGGCAAAGGACAATAAAGCAAGAAAAAGCTTAAACTTCCTTAAAATAGTTAGCAAACAATCTTGGGGGCAAGATACAAAACGTCTAACAATTTGGCCAACTGCCCTTGTACGTTCTCGACTAATATACCCAAGAAGTATTTTTAGTGCATCTCAATATTTATTGAACAAACTTCAAGGCATTGATTGCAAAGCTTACAAACTTGCTCTTGGGGTTCCCACACATACATCAAACTTAGGGACATACAGCGAAGTGGGAATTTGACTTCTTACTGAACTTCGAAAAGCTTCTACTTCTCAATTTGTTCTGAAAAGTTTTTCACAAGGTAATTTTTGTGCACAAGGCGTATGTTTGAATTCGGAAATTGATTTTGGAAAACGTGCACAACAGATACAATCTACAAAATCTATTCATTCATATCCTTCCACACTTTTAAAAGATGTAAATATAAACAAAGATGACATTGCTAAAAAGACACCCCCAAAAACTTGTTTTCACCCATTCCAAAATGGGAGCAATCAAAAGCTGTTTTTGATTTATATTATACACATTTATCAAAAAAGGATTCTCCCAATATCTTGAGAATTTCTGTGTATTCCAACTTGGAAAATGTTAACAGTGATCATTTACACAGATGGTTCAGTATTAGATGATAGCAGCTTTCGTTATTCATAGTCTAAAAATAGAAAAAAATATTCTACCTTGATAAAAGATTGTCTGAACTGTTTGCTATCCTTATGTCTTTGGATTACATTTTGAATTTTCCTATAAATAACAGTCAAGGTTTAGCATGTGCTGATTCTAAATCAGCAATACGTGCTATCAAGTCTCCTTATTCAAAGATACGCCTGGAGATGATAATAGAGATTAATCACATAATTCACCTTTTTTCTATGAAAAGCATTACTATTACTTATTGTTGGGTGCCTTCTCATTCTGGAATGTCTGCAAATGAACGGGTAACACGTAAGAAAGGCAGCTCGAAATATTAATGAAACGGTATCAATTAATGTTATTTTATATCTAACAGAATGTTTTTCAATTCTAAACGAAACATCACATGAAAACTTTAAAAAGTTATTAATGATTTCGGATTATCAATGCCATACTTGTGTTAAATCTAATGTTAGACTAAACAGAAAAGTACCATCAAACAGTCATGTTACTTATTCGTCCCGAGAAATTGAAAGTTCAATCCGTAGCCTACACTTAAATTCATTGAAAACCAAATTAGTGTCGCATATAGTGTCAAATGTATATGCGTTTCGTTGTCCAAGAGTAAAAGAGCTCTTTAAGAAATATGGCATTGACTGTTTGTCTGATGGATCGACTCCATTATCCAGTATACTAAATAATGATTGTATTCTTGGTTCAGTTTGTAGATGTTTATAAAGTAGTTCAATTGATATTTATCTTTAACATTTTTCATTGTTCGATTTTTTTGAAAGAGTAGTTTTATCTCTGTTTGAGGGTGAGGGAATTAGGACATTTAAGAACATATTATAATATTATTACTTGTTCAATTACTTGTAGACATATACTGACAAACACTCCACTTACTCTTACCAACACCAAAACACAGCTATATAATTTTGTCTGAATCACTTTTAGTGGAAGGGCGTTAAACTGAAGAACACACACACACACACACACACACACACACACACACACACACACACACACACACACACACACACACACACACACACACAGACAGACTTTGAATTTGTATTATATAGGCATAGATAGTACAACAAACAAACAACTACACGACAAGTGTAAACTGACGTTATTTTATTCCCAAAAGACAAAACAAAACTACTGGATGTTTCGGCTAATGTGCCTTTATCAACATAGACAAACAAGAAAACAGCAAATATAGCAAAAGGAGCAAAAAGCAGGCAACAAAAGGAGCAAAAAAGCAACAAGATCAAAATAAAAAAGACTACTTCTCCTCTACAGTCCAATGCGTAGGGCCCCCCCCCCCCCCCCCCCCCCAACTTTTTTTACGCATTGGACTGTAGAGGGGAAGTAGTCTTTTTTTAATTTTGATCTTGTTTTTTTTTTCTCCTTTTGCTGCCTGCTTTTTGCTCCTTTTGCTTATCATTTGCTGTTTGCTGTTTAATTGTTTGTCTGTGTTGATAAAGGCGCATTCGCCGAATTATCCAGTAGTTTTGTTTTGTCTCTTGTGAATAAAATAATGTCACTTTACACTTGTCGTGTAGTTTGTCTGTTGTCTGTTCCAGTGACGTTGCAGTCTGTTTCAGTTTTTGTTTTCTTAGGTATAGATAGATTTAACATTTGCTTTCAATCTTCACAGCACAAGCCTAACCTTTGTCGGATTCGGGTGAAGGTATTCGGTGTCGCAGTCCTAGTAGCTAAAAGGTTCCCTCACGCGCATCCAGTCATAGTCTTTATAACGTTACGTTAATGCCTGCCTGGGGAAGAATATTAACCCATCATGCATTGCGGCTCATCACTGTCAAAATAATTATTTTTTCCACACGACACTAAGCATGTAAGTTTGGTTAAAAGCTGTTACACATTACGCAAATTGTGCATTTACAGTGGCGTAGGAACGTTTTGAAGCCGGGTGGGGGTGGGGTGGGGGGGGCAGGATTGCCAACAAAATGGATAGGGGGGGGGGGGGGGCGTAGGCGCACGGACAAGGTGGATGGATAGGTCAAGCTACACGTCTTAGTAAATGCTACAAAAACTCTTTATAATTGTTATTTTTAACTATAATCGTAATCAACAATAAAAAATCTATGAATGAAAGAAAACATGATGTGAATTGAAAGGAAGCAACAAAAAGACATAAAAATACAACCGTGTTTGGGGGTGGATCAGCCAGTCATGGAAGATGGGAGGGGAGTAGTTCCAAGTGGTCAGTTGGGGTGGGGTCCTCGGAAGCTGATGAAAATGTGAATGTAAAAGATGCAATTAAGGCTTCATGTGAGAGAATAAGCAAAAACTATAGCATTGTAGTACATTTTCCCCTCTTTTTCTTTTCTTTCAAATTTGTTTTTGAGGGTTAGAACCCCTGTAACCCCTCTCAAATCCATATTTGATGTGGTAGGCCTACCCAAGTCCAAAACATGTAACAATATACCAACAATGAGGCCTATGCATCAAAGAAAAGAAAAGGAAAAGAAACACATATGAACCATCTAAAGGTCATATCACATTGTAGCAAGTCTTTGTTTGGTGATGATTGAGTTTAAGAACAGCCCAAACCATAAAAGAACAAACTTACTAAAATTATTCATATCTAAGCAAGAGAGAGAAAATCTGTTTAACGTCCTCTGGTCTGGAATGATTTATGTAATCTGAATGTTTTTAGTAATGTTTATCGAGCCTGTGATTGCACAATTTAATTTCCACACAAGGATGAATAAAGTTGTATTGAATTGAATTGAATTGAATTGGAACAGACACATATGGGACATTAGTAGATGTAAAGATGGTGGGAACGATCCTGGAGGCAATGCCCGGAGGCAGTACAACACCAGTAGGGGAAGACGGGGTAAAAAGCGCATGGGCGGGTAAGAAGCCCACCCCAATTATCTCATGAAATAAAGAACATTTCAGTCAAATTTGCCCATGAGACGAATGCGAGACATTAACGCTCGTCTCATGGGCAAAATGAGACTGAAATTTGCTTAATTTCATGAGATAATTGGGGTGGGCTTCTTACCCGCCCATGCGCTTTTTACCCCGTCTTCCCCTAATGTCCCGAATTTTTAGCAATACAGATGTAGGGACAAAAAGGGTAGAATGTACATTGTGATCTAAGCAATAAGTGTACTTTACTACTTATGGGTAGGTCTAGCTCAGACAATATTTCATGGTAAATATATTGGACACATCATTATTGGAAATCAAACTAGGCCTTGCTACTGTCAAATATTGTGATAAAAAATCAGTTATAATCGATTATACCTGTTCAAAACAAATCAGTCATTATTACTATCATCCACCTAATAAAACAAAGCATAACAAATTCTACCAGTAGACGATTTTCGAAAACAAAACTAGGGGAGAGCACTTCGTGAAAATTAGAGTTGCTTACCTAGATTACTCGGTCAAATACCATAGCAACAATGGCGTCGAAGATTGAAACCACGAAGCGAGTGAACGATTTGCAAACATTTTAAATAGAAAGAGGGGTTGTCACAAGTGTCCACGAACTGATCTAACATGCAAAACGTCGAGAACTCACAAAGAAATAAACATTGAGATTGACCCAGATGACTTGACAGAGAACAGATGCGAGAAACACAAACCGAGTGTGTCTAGATACAGATTTACTCAAACCCAGCATGTTCGGGGGGTGATTGCTACCATCTTGGGGGGCAATTGCTATCATACAGTCTGTAGGGTCCCCCTTACCAAAAATGCTTCACAATAAGGGGTACCATTATAAATCACATGTTAACGGACACAAAGTTACAACAACAAACTTTAATAAGCCCCAGTCGTAAACTCATTTTTATCCCTTTCTTCACAAAACAAAAATAGTTGCATACTTAGCTCCATTTTGGAGAAAATGCGAAAAAATAAATAAATCGTAAAGTGGTCCAATACTGACCCCCTGTCGTTGCTATTGTACCAGTAAGTACGTTGATATTGTACCAGTAGGCACGTTGATATTGTACCAGTAGGCACGTTGATATTGTACCAGTAGGTACGTTGATATTGTACCAGTAGGCACGTTGATATTGTACCAGTAGGTACGTTGATATTGTACCAGTAGGTACGTTGATATTGTACCAGTAGGTACGTTGATATTGTACCAGTAGGTACGTTGATATTGTACCAGTAGGTACGTTGATATTGTACCAGTAGGTACGTTGATATTGTACCAGTAGGTACGTTGATATTGTACCAGTAGGTACGTTGATATTGTACCAGTAGGTACGTTGATATTGTACCAGTAGGCACGTTGATATTGTACCAGTAGGTACGTTGATATTGTACCAGTAGGTACGTTGATATTGTACCAGTAGGTACGTTGATATTGTACCAGTAGGTACGTTGATATTGTACCAGTAGGTACGTTGATATTGTACCAGTAGGTACGTTGATATTGTACCAGTAGGTACGTTGATATTGTACCAGTAGGCACGTTGATATTGTACCAGTAGGTACGTTGATATTGTACCAGTAGGTACGTTGATATTGTACCAGTAGGCACGTTGATATTGTACCAGTAGGCACGTTGATATTGTACCAGTAAGTACAACATGGACGACCATTGTATTATTAGATGTATTTTTGAAACTTGCAAGGAAAATATGAACACTAAACTAAACTTACAACTTATTTCTTTAAACATAACGTTATTGAGTCTCTCTCTCTCTCTCTCTCTCTCTCTCTCTCTCTCTCTCTCTCTCTCTCTCTCTCTCTCTCTCTCTCTCTCTCTCTCTCTCTCTCTCTCTCTCTCTCTTTCTCACTTGCTGGCTTGCTCGAGTTTTTTTTGGGGGGACAGGAAGACATGCCTGCTCCCCCTCCTCTGAACCGGGGGGAAGGGGGGGGGCAACCGTCCCCCCCTGTCTCCACCCTGCCCCCCCCCTGTTCCTACGCCACTGACTTATCAACCAGCGGTGATCTGCGAATCATTGTTGATTCTTAGAGGCTCTCTTAATAGTGGCGAGATAACCAAAGGCTTGCACAACAACTGCTGAGACAACTAGGCCCGCCTGTTTGTCTGTGATGTTGCCTGTTTGCCTGTTGTTTTGTTGAGTTTTGGAGAGAAGAATTTGAAGGGGACATCCCGTTATCGCTACGTATCGATAACACTACCAAGATAAATCAGTACGGCTATCACTACGCATCGATAACACTACTGGGCTAAATCACTACGGCAACTAAGGGTTAGGGTTAGGGTTAAAACAGGGTTAAACTTAGGTAAGGAATAGGGTTAGGTTAGGAAAAGTGTTCAGGTTAGGGTTAGGATTAGGGTTAGGGTTAGTCTGTCAGAATTCAAACTGACAGATCGGCACAGTGATCATCAATTTTTCTCTATGGGTTGTAGTGGTAACAACGAGTAGTTCTTTCGATACATAGTGAAAGCGCTACGCACCCGAACTTGAAGCGTTACAGCTCTGTTATGTAGGTTTTATAAAACGCGTGCATGAAGCTTAGCGCTCTCCTTTGATACTCCGTCTATGTTCCCTGATAGAATTATACTGTACTATTGTTGTTGCTAATTTGTATTTTTGGGTCTCCTTCCACATATAAACTTGTTTTACATTATTCCGGTCCCCCCCCCCCCCCCTCCCCCCTCCACGTACCCTTGTTTATTTATACTTTTTAGAGATTCCCTTTGTTTCCCATCAATCAATTACGGTATTTTATGATTGATGTGTGCAATGTGGCTTTCTGAGTTTATCCTCAAGATCCCCCTCCCCCCCTCTCTTAATGAGGGGGTTGGTGGGAGGGTACCACGAAAACTGTCATTGCAGACTGGATTTTCTTCAGAACTCACCGACGACTCGTGCCGCCATGTTTGCTCCGACCTTGACCTTGCTTCTGGCCGCGGGAACGGTCATGATGGCAGCGGGCGATGCACTGACGGACCTCCTTAGTGTGACCCCTCACCGGACACAGCGCTACCAGCTGGACGTCACCTATGACCACGACCTGGACCACCTGAAGGCAGCTCTGGGCAACTTCACCATTGACCACAGCTATAAGGTAACGGGGCTGCTGCCTTCACCATTGACCACAGCTCTAAGGTAACGGAGCTGCGTTAGACAACTTCACCATTGACCACAGCTCTAAGGTAACGGAGTTGCTGTAGAGAACTTCACCATTGACCACAGCTCTAAGGTAACGGAACTGCTGTAGACAACTTCACCATTGACCACAGCTCTAAGGTAACGGAGCTGATGTAGACAACTTCACCATTGACCACAGCTATAAGGTAGCGGGGCTGCTGTCTTCACCATTGACCACAGCTATAAGGTAGCGGGGCTGCTGTCTTCACCATTGACCACAGCTATAAGGTAGCGGGGCTGCTGTCTTCACCATTGACCACAGCTATAAGGTAACGGGGCTGCTGTGGGCCTAGTGTTTGCCCCATGCTTAATGCCAAAGACTTGGGCATTGTTGTTATGGTAGGAGGAGGAGGAGGAGGAGGAAGAAGATGGTGATGATGACGTTAACACGTTTTACACACCCACCCAGGCACGTGCACGAGTGGGTGTAAGCATGGAATTTTCTTAGGCCTAAAAATCGTCACATTAAAAAAAAAAAGTATTAATGTATATTTGATTACTTGATTGTGTGTGTGTGTGTGTGTGTGTGTGTGTGTGTGTGTGTGTGTGCGTGCGCGTGCGTGCGTGCGTGCGTGTGTGTGTGTGCGTGCGTGCGCGCGCGCGCGCGCGTGTGTGTGTGTGTTGCAGGTCATAGGCGAACCCCGCTACATTTTCAGTAAGTACACATTGAAGCAACCGAAGGCTTATTTTGGGGGAAAGTCTACATGCTACATGCATGTTTATTTGTTTCTCAATGGAGGAAGTACTGTAACAACGAAAGCTTTCGTGTAGAGTTACTACGTTTCTGTTCAAAGACAATAGGCCTATTACCCACGAATCATAATCAATGCTTTACACTGATACAAAAGCTGTTCACAAACAGACAAAATCTCAAAGACACAAAAACCCATGTTGTACTCTGTTGGGGTTATAATGTGGCCAGTGTTAATTAAATACTGACTGTGAAGATGCAGTCACGCGGGTCATAAGGTCAGAAGGCCTATCAAAATAGCTGTAATCGCTTCTGCTTCCAGTTGAAAATGGGGGCTGTGAACATAATGTGCAGAGAACGACGTTCTACCAATTATTTTGATCTATGACTTCTGAAAAGTAATATTGCGAAGCTCACACGAAAACGTGACCAGCTTTAGAAAACTATGTCAGCAACCATTTTGGATAATTCAATAAAAAATAAAAATTGTTCAAGCTTTTTTGACAGGTGAACACCCTAATTTATAGACCTATTATTTGGTCCTATTCTGGGATTCTTTTGCAACCTTTATAGCAAAACAATGCTTAGGGTCATCATAGACGCTGCATGCTCAATCTCTAGTTTCAAAGCTAACCTCAAGACTCACTACTTTCAAAGCTCATTCGGTTAGTAATTTTTTCCTTCTTGATCTTGTACCTGGGTGAATGATTGGGTAATAATGTTTTGTGTGACTGCGGGTGCATCAGTGGGTAAAGGTCAAGATGTGCCCCCCCCCCCCTACATTTCTCGGTTAATTGTATTTTTCCCATTTTGCCTTTCTTACCATACATAAAGCTGTATTTTATGAACCTTTTTAGCTAATAACCTTTTATATTTAAGTCGACTTTCCTGCCATGACTACCTAGTTGATAGTTTCTAGTCTGCCAGGCATTCTGTAAACGTGATGATTTGGAGCTTGTTACGTTCTGAACAATGCAAAAACGAAAGAATCTAAAAAGGAATAAAACAGTTTAAGCAAAACTTTCTGCAATGCCTAAGCAATACAGTGTTTCTACAGCGATACGTAGCAACGATACAAGTGCTCTACGTTATTTGACCTTTCCATCGGGGTCAAGTGTGACGCAATTTCCGGTGGAACAAGGCGATGAGTACTTCCAGGTGCTTGGGGTGGACTCGGGACGGTGGAACTTCCCTGATGATAATGCCACGGACAGGGTCCTGTTCTATGTGGACTGGTCCGTAGAGTTTCCCAGTAAGTTATGGTTAGCCGCTTAAAGCTATTTTTCCATATAATTTTGCAGCCTGTTTAGTCCTAATATAATGCAGTTCATGTGGTTGAATCATAAGCGATTTTTTTCTTTAAAAGAGAGAGAGAGAGAGAGAGAGAGAGAGAGAGAGAGAGAGAGAGAGAGAATTTTCGCTTCTTTTTAAAAACTTGATTCCTTGAGGAAAATTAGCAATTTCTCTCCACAGTAACCATTCAAATCACCAACTGAAAAAAGTTTGAGAGATCATCCGCTGTTTCATCAAGCGTTTCTTTCTTCTTAATACGAGCCTGCCTACGACACGTCTTGTACTTCTTCCTCTGTGTTCACCAGGTCATGGCTAGATCCTCAGAGCAGTTCTGAGGGCCAAGTCCGCTGATCTTACACATAATTGTTGCACAAAATGACTTTGAATCGAGTATGGCTGACTCGCGTATTACTATCAGCTGATGTATCCTGGCGAGTAACTACAGTGTTTTTGTTGTTGTTTGTATTAAGCATTTTATTCCTTCTTCATATATTTACAAATAACATTCATATATATGTATGATTCAACATCCATGAATAATAAACAGTGATTACCTTTAAATAACGATGAATAAAACAGAGAAAAAAATGCAGTGTATTTGCTTACCCCGATCTGTAAACTTGAATAAAATGTCGATACCTTTTCGTCTTTGCCACATCTTCCACGCCCTAACAATTACATTCCCAAAAATGTGTTATGTGTATATGCATACATATGAGTTTATGGTAATACGATATGCTAAGTATTGATGACATGGTGGTAGTAATCACAGCAGTTGTTGTTGCTGATTGCTATGTGTATTTTCTGCTCATGTCATTGGATTTTTGCTTCATGTTTCTATTCCATTTCTATTATATGTAAAGCGCCCTGTAGCCTACATAGCAGGTTGGGAGCTATATAAATGTTCTTCATTATTTATTATTATTATGATGACCTTTATAAACTTGACCTTTAGCTTATTTTATTAGGCTACACTTGTCGAGCAGTAGGCCTACAGTGTGGCATCCAGTGACGAAATGCAGCCCTGTACTGCCGTTGGATGGAGACAAGAGAGAAGTGAAGGGGGTTGGAAGAGAAAAGGATGTGGAATCGAGGGGTGGGGTGGGGGGTGTCGAGTAGGAAATTGTGATTAGTCCCCGAGCCGAAGGTTCGGGGAGCTATTGTTTTTGTCTGGTCCGTCCGTCCGGTTTCCGTCCGTCCGTCCGGTGTCCGTCCGGCGTGCCTCCGTCCGTCCGTCCGGCTATTCGTCCGGCCGTCCGGCTATTCGTCCGTCCGTCCGGCTATTCGTCCGTTTTTCTCAAAAACTATTCAGTCTATCATCATCACATTTGGTATACTAGTTTGCCAAGATGCAAGCTATCCACTGATGTATTTAGTTTTACATTAAGGTCAAGGTCGCGCCAGTTACGGGGTTTAAACCCCGAAAAACATAATCGCTAATATTTATTCATTGTAAAAAAAAACCCACATGGATATACATCTGTGGTGGCACGTAAAACATAAACAGTGAATTAATAAGATCACAGCTCAAATATTAAAGCAGAACATTCACGCAACTGAACCCAAACGCACACAAACCGCAGCACACACACACACACACACACACACACACACACACACACACACTCCGTCCACCGCCCCCCTCACGCATAAGAGAGAGAGAGAGAGAGGGCAGAGAGAGAGAGAGAGAGAGAGAGAGAGAGAGAGAGAGAGAGAGAGAGAGAGAGAGAGAGAGAGAGAGAGTCTTAAGTGACAATGACACACACACACACACACACACGCACACGCGCACACACACACACACACACACACACACACATATGCGCGCGGCGTTTTATCTGATAATATTCTCCTTCTGCATTTCATGGTGAGAGTGCCGCATTTGCATTTAAAAAAAAAAGTTGTTCTACTTTCAGAGGATTTGTGCCCGAACATCTTCGAGATGAAGATGAAATCCTTTGCGGAGGCAGGGAGCAAGCTTCCTGGTATGGTCCACGCTGTGATGCACCCTGTCATCGCCACCTACCCCCCCAGGGTAAGGGGTTCTGGTGTGCATGCAGGCCTGTATATGCCAGCAAGTCGTGTCGTCTGTAGCTTTTAGGGATTTAATCGTGTTGGGTCAGTGTGTCTTTAAAAGTGAGTTGGACCTGAACTGAAAGGATGTTCCGAGAAAATTGAAGTCGTTCCAAAAAGGGAAAGTTTACATCAAACCAGTTGTGTCACAGACATTCTAAACAGTACAGGCACTAGATTACAAGACTAATTGAGTTGTTTTTGTTCCTTTATTCCATACTTTCCTTCAGTATTCTGTGCAAAATAAATGTTGAGCCGAAGAATAAAATATGAGTACTTTTGTGCTGGTGGTAGAGAGACAAGGGAAAAAACTTCAAAATGTTTTCTTATATCTGAGTTTCGGATATAAGAAAACTTGGATAAACAAAACATCATCTCACCCTTGATTGTCTTATAACCGAGTTTTGCTGTATTTTGATTTGATGATGGGTTTATATTTAGTATTTTACGTTAGCTTTGACTTTGAAAAACGTCATCGGATAAGATAAAAAATACCATCAAAACTTTACTATATCCGAACATCGTTTATAAGAAAAACCTGTTATAGTAAAGGAAAAGCCTTGCTCCCCTGCACTTTACTATAAGCGGGGTGTACTGTATGTTTTTTGTTTTTTTTAAAGTTTGAGTAAGGTTGGGCTTTTTAAAAAAAGATTTGAATTTTAATATTTAGGGGGCACAAGTCTAAAATTTATGTTTGTAATAAAATATTTGTTTGTAAAAAATATTTAGCTGTTTGCTTAAAGTCTGGCAGATTGGAGGAAATCTATGATTAAAAAACCCCCAGGGCTACAGTTAAAATCCATGCTTTATGCTCAAATGAGCTTTGTTAAAATCCATATATTGTACTCAAATAAGCTTTATTATTAAAATCCTTAAGAGGCAAAGGCCTGCTTAAAAACTGTACACATTTTATGACCAAATGGTCGTAGAATTTTAATGGTTTAAAAGAACAAAAACTAAAATTATTATTGAAAATGTTTCCAATAGCCAAAATACAAAGCAGTTTTAAGCTGCTGTGTGGTCACAGGTTTAGAAAAAATGATTAAAAAACTCGCATGCACAAAACGTACTTTCTGACTGCTTGTAGTTTTACCCAGAGGGCTGTGTGTTGTAAGTGATTTCCTTTCACGCAGGCAACGTTTCTTTCCAATGATTGTTGTCAGAGTTACAAGTGGCAACAAACAAACGAAAGAAGGGATAGCAACTTTGGATTGGGTATTATACTGGTGACGAGTTCTAAAAATAGTCATGAACTAAAAGCAGCCCGGTCAGTGGGTCTTTAAAGACACACTGACCCACCACGATTAAGTCGCTTAGTTTTTTTCCTTCTGGGTAGCTGTGACCCACATACAAATGTCCCCAACTTCGAATTGATGCTGCTCTCTAAAATGATGTTTCGGTTTGAATTTGGGGGCATGTATATGGGAGTCAGACCTGGGTAAAGCAAGATTTATTTCTTGCTATAATAGGGAAAAACACATAAAATCCGTGATTTTGACACGTGATCTGGTGGGTCTTTAAAGACACACTGACGCACCACGACTAAGTCCCTTAGTTTGGTTTTTTCTGGGTAGCTGTGACCCACATGCAAATGTTCCCAACTTGACATTGAGGCTGCTCTTTAAACTGATGTTTCGGTTTGAATTTGGGGGCATAAATGTATAGGGGAGTCAGACCTGGTCGAAACAAGTTTTCTTTCCAGCTATGAGAGGGGAAAACACGTGAAACCCGTGATTTTGACACGTGACCTGGTGGGTCTTTTAAAACCCTGACTGTCTTCATGCTTTTTTTGGTCTATGGGCGTGCAGGTGTTCACTGTGATGGAGGTGGAAGAGGGGGCCTGGGACCTGATCGAGAAGGCCAGTTTGCCCCTTGACGGAGGTTACGGCGTCACCAAAGTGCAGCAGAAACGCATCGTCACCATAACGTAACAACCTGCTACCTATGATCCCCGCAGTCTCCAGGACCTCCCGTCCAAAATGGATGATCTGAATCCCGTAACCCCCGATAGCCGCCGCTGAATGCCAGGTCTAGTAGGTTCACTTTCACTTTCTCCCTACCCACAATGCAATATGCTAAGTTAGTTCTTCCTGTTTCTGACACTCCCGGGTCGGTCGGTTTTTGGAACATTAAATCATAGATTACCCATTCAAACGGGGAGAATCCAAAATATCCCACATAGTGAAAGGTTTTGCTCGAAGTGCGACCACCAAGCTCTAGGAGATGAATTTCATTATGTTTTTGAATGTCAAACGTTTCAGGATGCTAGAAAACGTTATTTGCCAAATTATTGTTTAAAAAAACCCAAACGTAATAAAGACTTATTTCAGCAAAAAGTAAAAGAACTCTCCGTTTAGTTTGTTTCATAAAGGTTATTTTAAAAGAGTTCTGAACCTTAGTTGATACCACGTACCTCATACCACATTCACATTTTTTATTTTTTTTATTTTTATTTTTTTTATTTATTTTTTTCTTCTATTATTCACACATCTTGGTCACCATGTCTGAGTTTATGTCCTAATTGTTTCTTGTCTTGTTTCATATGTCAATATTTGTTAATGGAGATAAGTTAATTAGCGGTTTAAAAAAAAAGGATTCATATGTGCAATTCCAGCAACTGTGTTGTGCATGTATATGTGTGTGTGTGTGTGTGTGTGTGTGTGTGTGTGTGTGTGTGGGTGTGTGTGTGTGGGTGTATGAAGCTGTATCTGTGCATGATGGTATAATGTGCCTGTCTATATGGTGATGAGTACTGTTTAAAAAAAAAGTGTTTTTGTTGGTTTTTGTTGTTGGTTTTGTTTGGAGCCTATGTAATACTATGCTGATGTGTACTGTTATGGGGTCTTTTGGGCTGTTGTTTGTAATGTTTGATGCCGCAGGTGTGAATGGTACGTGTATGCATTTTCTTGTGCCCCCAGGGGTTTTTGAAATAAAAGTTGATTTGATTTGATTTTGTCTTTACAGCAAGGGAAAGCACCCAATAGTCTTTGTGAACGAATTTTTCAAAGGAGACGCTAAAGTTTTGTTTTTTTGCCACGTGACGTCAGCAGTATTGACCCAGTCGATTGTTTGGAGCGCTATTACGGATTTTTACTTCCAATTCATGGTTTGTTGTGTGACAGTGTGTTAGCTTTCGAATGAAAATATCATCATTGCTATTCAATAGGGGAAGACGGGGTAAAAAGCGCATGGGCGGGTAAGAAGCCCACCCCAATTATCTCATGAAATGAAGCAAATTTCAGTCTCATTTTGCCCATGAGACGAGCGTTAATGTCTAGCATTCGTCTCATGGGCAAATTTGACTGAAATTTTCTTTATTTCATGAGATAATTGGGGTGGGCTTCTTACCCGCCCATGCGCTTTTTACCCCGTCTTCCCCTATGCATCTTTCAGAAATGAAAGGTGAGTTAGACTTTATTCTGGGTGATTTTTTTAAATAAAAGATTTGGTGTGACGTTCGGAGTTACTCCCCTTCTCTTATGCAATAGGATCGATTCTCGGTTCGATTGATCGGGAGGCATAGGGTTAATTGGGGGCGTGCCTTTTTCAGTCCTGTGTGTCCTATCTTGGCCGACCGTCACTTCCGGATAGCAGAGGAGAGGACTGCTGTTCTGGAAGGCTGGGGATGAAATTCGACCATAGTGGAGAAGCCCGCCCTTCATGCACTCCTGCTAACGACAGTTTACTATCTTTATCTGTTAAAACAAAATGTCCCACAGTATGTTCTTATGTTACGCCCAATCCGTGAAATTGCCTATTTCATGAAATGGTCAAAACGCTTTGCCCAGTTTATGAAAAGGACAATGTATACATGTACCACATTTTTGAAACCCCATTCACACAGGTATTGATTAAGATTGATTCAATGGTATCACACTTTTCTACATTGTATTTGCACCCCTATCCTGCCCCCCAACTCGACCAGATGCTAAGCTGGGGCATGCCTGAGCCACATGTTGAATCAAACGTTTTATCAAATTAAGTCTGAATAAAATGATTTTAACTCATCTACAGATGAGATTTCTCATTCATTTGAACCAATTCTTGATCCATGTGTGCTAATGAAAAACTATTTTTCATTCATATTGCTTTTCTCAATTGCAAGTTATAATTTGGCTATTTCACGAACTGGGCAAACCATTTTCATGGATTGGGCGTAACACCTACGCCCGTGCCGGAGGACATAAAACTCGTTACTCATTCGTGCTAATGAGATTGATGCATAATAAATAATGCCATGTCTTTTTCTGTGGGCTTTAGTTGTCGACGGGGGCTGTAATTAATCTCATTAATTAATCATGTCTTTTTTTTTCTCTTTTCTTTTTCATATTATCTTGCTTGTACTGGTTTATTTCAACTGCAGAATGACTGATTCAAGCGATTGATGTCCTGTCATGTTGGCAAAAGAAGAAGATATTAATTACTAACCCTCCCTTCCCTCCTTCACCCACGGCCTCCGTGCAGCCTTTTATTAATTTCTTGTGAAGTTGTCCATTGTGTCTCTTTGGATTTTGTTCGGACAATAAATAACATTATTGTTAAAGATATATGCATATGAACTGTATATGTACCCCCCCCCCCCCCTCTCTCTCTCTCTCTCTCTCTCTCTCTCTCTCTCTCTCTCTCTCTCTCTCTCCCCTACACACACACACACACACACACACACACACACACACACGCACGCACGCACGCACACACACACACACACACACACACACACACACACACACACATACACACACACACACACACACACACACACACACACACACACACACACACACACACACACACACACACACATACATGCGCTGCGCATATTCACATGCACGCAACCACTTTGACATAGGCCTACATAAACACATTTTTTTTTCTCGTCTAGTATCACGAGAAGTGGATAGACGTTAAATGAACGACACACACACGCACACACACACACGCGCGCGCCCACACGCACGCACACGCGCACACACACGCACACACGCGCACACACACACACACACACACACACACACACACACACACACACACACACACACTCACACATGTATTCCATTATTATGCTAATTCATAAAAACAATCCTCCTTTAAAATTGTTGCCACACTTTGCTTCCATTCATTCACACATACACACGCAAAATGCTGCCCATGATTTACGCATGTCTTGTCAGATGACTGCTATTTTTTTGGGGTTTTTTTCTCCACCTTATGCTAACCCATTTAATCAGATGACTGCTAGTGCTTATGAATTAAGAGTAAAATGATGATGTGAGAATTCATCAGTGTCTACGGCGATGATCTAAGGGCCAATGCTTCGTGAATTATTTGTGTGTTATGCATAACATTTAATGCATATTTCATACATCATTAATTTATCAGCTTTTGTTGGCAGAAATTTCCATATTGGCATTTTGTTTTTGGTTTGGTTGGCATTTGGGGGGTGGGGGTGGGGGGTGGGTGTGTGTGTGTGTGTGTGTGTGTGGGGGGGGGGGGGGGGGGGGGGGGGGTTGTGTGTGTGTGTGTGTGTGGCCTATTTAAGCTTATAAGTATTCATAAATGTTTTGCATTCAAGAGGTCTGCCGCGCTTTAAGTAACCAAGGACAGATTGGCACGCCTTGGCATGAGGCTGCGTCAGACCAGTTG
>CM065705.1:21951350-21956350 GCA_017654935.2 Phymorhynchus buccinoides
ACCCCCACCAACCGCTCTAAAATATATAACCCGGACCCCACCTTTTACTGTATTGTCTGAAACGTTACAATTCCACCGTCAAGGTACAAGAACTGTAAGTCCTAAGCTAGAAGGCCAGGTAAGGTTACTGTTGCGAAACTGCTGCATTGTGTGCGACTGTTTGCTCCCCCCCCCCCCCCCCCCCCCCCATACACGCACACGCTCGAGCGCGCACACGCACGCACACGCACACACACACACGCACACACACACACACACACACACACACACACACACACACACACACACACTGGCACAGCGAGATCACTGATCATATATACATATATATATATATAGCTTAGGTTTTTTTGGGTGGTGGAATCGAGTATGTATTGAGCCAAGTATATCACTCTGGGATTATGTTGACTCATTGGCCAAAGCTAGATTGACCATGGGCTTGCAACATACCTATGGAGGGGGTGGGGTGGTGTGTGTGTGTGTGTGTGGGGGGAACTGTAGGTCTATGTTATATATCACAATGTTGTGTGAGTGACACATCCGAATCAGGTGTTGCTGCTGCAATTATACACTGGGAGTCTAAGTAAGTCCACATTCTGGCTGAGTGTGGTTTTCTTCTTCTTCTTCTTCTTCTTTTTTCTACTATATCAATTGAGATTATTTTGACCAGCATGACATGTCTTCGTTCTCACCGTTGTGTTCAGCTGTCAGGAAAAAACTCAACCAGACATCGAAGAGCAAGCATAATTGTGTTCACGCATGAGAATTGGAGAGAAGATCATGAAATAATCAAAGGTGGATAAGTCTTCCGTTATAAAGGGCCCACAGTTCCCACAAAAGCCACTTATGGCACCAACCACCTAGCTCTGTGCAGATAAGAATATTAGAACCTAAATGCACACCATGTGTTAAATCCCCAAGGACGTGTTTTGCTACAATTGCACTGAAGATGCCTACTTTTTGTTTGTGGCTCAAGCCACAAACCTATAACTCACTTTGTCGGTCGGTCTGTCCAAAATTGTCACACTTCAAATCGAGGACGACGAAAATGGTGTTTTACGTCCTCTTGGTCTGAATCAGACACATATGGGACATTTGTAAATACAAATATGGTGGGAACAATACTGGAGGCAATGCCCGGAGGCAGTACGAAACCAGTAAAGTCCCGATTTTTTATTAATGCAGATAGGTGTAGCGGTAACCACGCCTCGGTTAAACCTCATCGGCTATGGCACCGCTACAAGTATTTAATAACTTCGACTTCAAATCGAGGCTACACTTCAAATTGAGGCCGCTCTTTAAAATGATGTATTTTAAAAGCGTACAAAATAATAAACATACGTAATACAGACACTACAACAGACACGACGAGTATGCGGTGCTTCTTTCGATGAGTATAAGTAGGATACATAGTTTTAAATGTTTTGAAGAAATTTTGGGGTTTTACGTCCTCTCGGCCCGGGGAGGCAGTTTTAAATGTTTTCCAAAAGATATAAAAAGTTACGAAATGGTGCAGAGATAACATTCTGGTTTACAGATTAAAATTATTGAAAAGCCAGGGGAGGTGACTCATGATTGGAGTGGTAAAAATAGACCGCGTGCCACAAACTATTGCGATTTCGCGCTTGTTTTTAAAGAAAACGTGAATACGTTATGGGAATAATTCATGAGCATGAATGCCATTCGTCGCGGAACAGGTCTGATTTATTAACATGTGGGCAAATAACTGATTAACAATAACTGTTGAGCTATACAGTAGATCCGCTTTCTACCTGCCAATATTTAAATGCTCGCTTCCAGTTAATCTATTTTATGGTTTATCTGAGTAAATAGAGTTTATCAATTTGATACACTGTCTGGCTTCTTCTCACTTATGGGTGATTTTGCAAAATCCCGGTGTCATGATAAATAAGTACCTCCCATGAAATAAGTTTCCCTTCGCATGCGAACTATAACCATTATTATTTCATGTGAGAAATAAGTCAACTATTATTTAAAATATTGAGATTTAAGTGCTCAATCTACACGGAAAGAACCAAGAAATAGAGCAGGAGGGTGTAAATCTACATCTCTGCCGATAAATCGATGTACAAAGCCATGCCATTTAGTTTCGTAAAATTCAAAATGGCGGAAAATATTAAAAAAACTTAAAATAAATAATAATAAATATCGAGGGGTGAATGCCAGAACTGCCTATCTGTGTTCTTTATTCCTTTTGAGATAGACCGTTCTGGCAGGCACCCCTCGATATTAGAAACTTATTCCTGACTTCTCAATATTCATTGATGAACCCTCTGTTCTTCCTGCATGCAACAAGACGCCTCTGAATATCTTTAAGGGCGAATCTTTCCCAAACAGCAAACAATTCAACGAGGAAAGGGTAATTATTTCATGGGTCAGGCACTGGTTCAGGGGCCGTCTAGTCGCCTAGTCCCTGGCTGGGAACAGGGCAGCACCCAGCCAGCAGCCCTGTTGTTGGGGAGGGGGGGGGGGGGGGGGGGGGGGGGGGGGGAGGGGGGGGGGGGGGGGGGGGGGGGGGGGGACGATTATCAATCAGCTGAAGGAATCTGGTTGAAGTTGAGCCCTTCAGAAGTTTTCCTTCTCTTAGATTTTTTTACATTTGTTTAAAGGATTAGTTAGACCTTGTTTAGAATACGGAAATGTTGTGTGGTCTCCATATTTGAAAAGACAATCACTGATGATAGAGAGAGTGCAAAGAAGGGCTACAAAATTGATAAGAGGATTCCATGATTATTCCTACAGGGAAAGACTAGAGCTCCTTAAATTACCTTATTTAAAGGCTAGAAGAGTCAGGGGTGATTTAATTCAATGCTTCAAAATATTTAACAATATTGATGACCTAAATATACAAGATGTTTTAAAATTATCAAATGTTGACAAAACTAGAAACAGTGTTGACAAAATATGTATTGAATATAGTAAGACTAACATTAGAAAATACTGTTTTACTAACAGAACTGCACCTTTGTGGAACAAGTTACCAACAACTAATAAATAAGCACCTAATACTAACACTTTCAAAAATCTATTAGATGACTGGGAATATTATAAAAATTTGACATATGAATATGATGAATGATTATCTAAAACCTGAGTGCACGATAAAACCTTGTACGTTAAAAATCATATTATTAAGGATGGGACGCTTGAAAGCCTAACGGCTATGTTTTTAGTCCCTAGTAACCTAACCTAACCTAGATGAACTGTCTTCGAGGCTAACGAGCTCCATCCATCTACCCGTGGTTGCTGTTTGTCCGTTACCGGGGATCTGGTTCGTGGGCACCAGGGCGTATCCACACGCCGGTGGGACGGACTGCATGCCGCACGTGTAGGGGCCAGAGCTCCTCCGAGACCCTCGTTGTTCTGCCTGGGACCGTGAGGCGCCCAGTTGACGTCTGCCGCCCACAGGGAGGCGCTACATAGGGCTTGCTGTTGCAGAGGCTATGTACTGAAAAAGAAAGACCTTGCACTCGGCTTTCCGTTTCGCGGATGCTGTCAAGGCAGCAGTTCTAGCCATTGGTGATAAATCGCACTAGAGGCATGCAACAGCCTGAGACAGACTAAATGGGTTTTTTAAAAAAGTCGACGAGAGAACAAAATCTGAACCCCAAGAAAAAGAGTAAAGGACGAAGAATCAGGAAGTTGTCATTATGGATGGATAATAGGAGGTGGATAAAGACATGGGGAGATAGAAAACAATAGGGGAAGACGGGGTAAAAAGCCCATGGGCGGGTAAGAAGCCCATGCCAATTATCTCATGAAATAATGAAATTTTCAGTCACATTTGCCCATGAGACGAATGCTAAACATTGTGTCATGAAATTTGCTTTATTTCATGAGATAATTGACATGGGCTTCTTACCCGCCCATGGACTTTTTACCCCGTCTTCACCATGCAAAGAAACACTTTAGGGAGCTGGACACGAAAAGGTGTTGAGAGAAGAAACTAACGTCCTGAACACCTGAACACCATTGCCTGCATTCAATTGGGAAAAGGCTGTACCTAGATTATGACTTCAGGATGGCGTACTAAGGGCTACAAGAGGAATAGGCTATGAAGTGATGGGAAGAAATACAAACAACAAGGGATTCTTTGCATTCCCTATAATTGCATGCACCCCTTATAGTACGACTATGCTATGCTTTGTTTCTCTAGATCTGGAACCAGGCTGAAAATGGACACCACAGAACCTGACACGTCCACCACCACAGCGATGCCTGCTCCGGACATCCATCCGACATTGACCGAGGACGTGGCGAGGAGCGACCCGCCGCCATCTTACGAGGAGATCATGGGACAGTTCGTGACGTCAGTCAAACAGAGTCAGGCGGAGTTGCCCGCCTTGTCCTACATCGACATCATGCCCCGGATGACGGACGCGGGAAACATGAAAGAGAACATGGCGCCCACTTTTGAGAAATTCAGGTAAAAGAGATTACAGTGTAGAGTGGCACAGAGGTAACGCGTTCGCCTTGTATCAAGTAAACCCGAGTTCGAACCTGGGTACAGGGGATTTTTTTTTCCCTCTCACTTTGCACTAGGCCTTACGGTCTGAACGTGGAGTCTTTCGGATGAGATGATAAACCGGTCCCGTGTGCCCATGCACTTAGCACATGTTAATCCCAGTGGCAACGAAAAAGTTGTCATTTGGTCAAAATTTAAGCTCCCCCTCTCCTTCCTCATCAGTCACACAAAACATCGCATGGATTGACGCGCTCTCCAGGTGGGAGCAACCCGAATTTCACAGAGACGCCTCTGTGACTATAAAGTACCTAATACCCCAAAATAGTAGAGTCTGTGTTTCCCTCTCGGCCCAGGTATACTACTTTTCCTCACCTTGTTTATTTTCTTACCTGTTCTAAAATGTACAGCAGTCACTATTCTTTACTCTTATAAATGAGACTATCTCTCACAATAATTATTACTAACATTGAGTTTGCACCAAGTACTAATAATGTTCAAAACTCTTCTCGATAAAGAA
>CM065705.1:21961350-21976350 GCA_017654935.2 Phymorhynchus buccinoides
ATTCCTACAAGCATACCAGGAGACATGACAAAGCATTTAGATAGCAACCCTTTGACTGCCAAAGAAAAAAAATAATTGAACAAATCATGCCATGAAAAATAAGACTGATAGAGCCAATCTGGCAACATGGTCTGGGGATATAACTCTCTTGACTGTGTTAGAGCAAAAGCCAGAATATCAGAGTTATTCCTCTTCATCTGATCACGTCATCAGTGATGTCATCAAGTCAGTACGTGATTCGTTATACTGGCAGTCAAGCGGTCAATATGGCCTGGAAAAGATTAACAGCATTCATCCCTTCTAGTTTCTATGGCATTCCATTTGAAAAGAAATAGTTTGACGATCTGGGAGCAAATAAAGTAGACTTTTAGAATCGTCCTGTTTGTTTCAATGAACAGAACTCGGCAACCTGTTACTGTTTTAAACAGCACAGTAGAAATAGAATAGAAGCCTGAGGACAGCAAAGTCACGACAGTACAGTGCAACCTCTCTATTAAGGCCTTGAAAAACCATCCAAAATAAGGTGGGAGGGAGTTGTAATAAAGAGGTAGTTTTAGTACATGTACTTATAAAGGAAGGGCAATGTCTCGGAGAAGTAGGTCTTAACCCTTTCACCGCCAATGTCACATTTTTGCACCACAGTGATTTAACACCCATGTCACTAAAAGGCATCAAAGCGGGGTCTGTTATCCGGAGCCTTTTTTTTTCTTACTTTTAAGAGAATCCCCAATATTGCAGATGATTTGTTTTCTGTACCCTGGTAATTTTAATGGATTTATTTTTGCGAAAAATGGCTGGCGGCGAAAGGGTTAAGTGGGAGGGAGTCTTAACAGGGAAGGTCTTAATAGGGGGGAGGTTTCACTGTAGGTCTACTTGTATCTCCTCTTTTTCTTGTTTGGAATTAAACTAATTTGATTAACACTTTCAACACAACCACTCTCGCTGTAGTGACGGCATGAACATTCCCTCAGAACACCCAATTTGGGACCTTTTCAATAAATTCTCTTTAAAACATTTCGAGATCGCAATGACTTTGTTTTTGTACAGGGGTGTAGATGTATATTTTATCTTTGTAATGATATAAAAATCGAAAACCAACTCGTTAGGGGAAGACGGGGTAAAAAGCGCATTAAGAAGCCCACCCCAATTGTCTTGAAATGAAGCAAATTTCAGATTTTGCCCATGAGACGAGCGTTAATGCTACATTCGTCTCATCAAATTTGACTGAAATTTTCTTTATTTCATGAGAAATTGGGGTGGGCTTCCTTTTTACCCCGTCTTCCCCTACTGTTTAACTGAGCGAGGTCCATCACAGAAAATCCAGGCCTGGCAGGTAACCTCGTGACTGACAAAGTAGGTGGGGTCAGTTGCTTTTGTGTATCATTTAACCAATAACATTCACTGCTACTGACTTGGTTAAAGTGTCAGACGACGTGGAGGGGTCAAATGTATCCCTACCCAAAACTCGGCCACAGTCACTTTCAGACGGAGCAGTCGAAAAGAGCGCACCGCTAATAAGCGCGCGCCTAAAAGAGCGCATTTTGCATGCTAATAAGAGCGCGTGTTCATGCGGCCAAAAAGAGCGCACGTGAATGTGTGGTTTTTGTGCTAATAAGCGCGCATAGGTGAAATCGTTCTCACCAGACATTTACCATTTGCACTCGTCTGTTTGCTAAACTTCGGTCTTCTTGCTGTTTTGGAGAAAGAAACTTTCGATATGGCTGGTGTAGATGACACTATATCGTTGACAACAACGGGTTAGGGTTAAGGTTATAGTTAGAAGGGTTAGGGTTAGAAGGGTTAGGGTTAGGGTTTTGACTGATGTATTCGTCTTTCCATAAACTGACGATAAAGTTTCACATCACATTTTACAACGCGCTCTTTTTGACATCCTCGATCTTTCTTAGGTTCCAAAGATGCGCGCTTATTGGACAAAACATTGCGCTCTTTCTAGCTTCATTTTGTGGACGCGTGCTTTTAGAGAGTAGGTAAAATGCGCGCTTATGGGATGCACCCCTTTCAGAAGACCCGTTGCGAGTATGCTCGCAACTCGTCCCCAGGGAAGATTTGGCTGTTGCGACTATGCACGCAACGCGTCAGCAACGATATACTCGGATCTCTGGATCTGGATCTGGATCTGTACGTCGAAGGAGCCTATGCACGCAACTCGTCGGCAACGATATACTCGGGTGTTGCGACTATACTCGCAACGTGTTGCGAAAAGGTTAACCTTCGTCCTGTTTCCTTCCAGATATGGTGAGCTTTTTGCCCAAGGTGACCAAGCAGCCAGACTGGACCCGCAAACCTCAGTTCGAGCACTTTGACGTGGTGCAGACCCGCGCACAACAGTGGCTGCAGGCACAGTCAGTGAGTATAGGATGAAGCACGATCTCTAGAGTTAGTGTTCCTTGCGTTTCCTTAAGAGTTATTAGATACTAGGGAGACGGCAAAGGGAAGTAATAGTAGCTTAGCGTGTGATGGCATGTTGTCAGATCCTATACGTTTATTAGTCTGTTTGACAGCACGTGACTGTTTCTGTCAATTTGCGTTGTCTTGATCTAAGTTCTGAAGGAAGTTAGGTTTTACGTCCACTCGGCTGCAAAACTGGGACGAACCATCAGCCAACCATCATTCGATGCTCTGAGTAGATCCTGCATGGAGGTACTGCAATACCAGGTCTGAGCCGATGATCGTGATCTAAGTTCTATGTTCGAACCACTGACTAAATACATTGGCTGTATTAGGGCCCAAAGCCATACTCATTGACAGTAACTGCTACAGTTAACTGCTGAAGTGCTGATGGGCAAAGGATCCTGAAGATGCTTCTTCTTCTGTGTTACCAGGCCATATGGCCGGCCATGCTGGGTGGTAAAATACCTCTGTGTCCAATCTTCAGTTTTCTGGTCTCTTTGCTGTATTCAACCAATACATTTTGATTTCGGAAGAGCTCGAATGAGACAATCGTTTGGAAAAATTGCCAGAGAATTGACAACAAGGAAGAAAAATAGCATACGATAATAGGAAAAAGAAAAAGCAGAGTCAAAGAAAGTGATAGATGAGAGGAAGTTTGCAAGCACAGAATTTCCAGAAGGTGGGAGAACTCTTTGAACTGAAAGCCCCCCACCCACCCTTCCCCAGGTTATCTATCCTCTTCTGCTTGCTTCTGCTGTAAATTCAACTCGGCATTCTTCCCTTTTGCCCAGTTCACTTGTTTGACTATAGACCACACCCTTACTGGTTTAGTAAAGGAATAGAAGTGGAATTTAGCGTCCATCTAGAGCGTTAAGACGCTAGACCACCAGCTGCGCGGCAGTATTTTCGGGTCCCGTAACCTCGACCTTTGACCTATGACCTTGATTTTCAAACTTGGTCTAGATATCCTTAGTACCTATGCGCAAGCAAACTTTGAGTGTCCTAGGTCCCTGCATTCAAACGTTATCGTGCCAGGTGCTCGGCAGCATTTTCAGCGCCAGTGACCTTGACCTTTGACCTATGACCTTCATATTAGAACATGGCCTAGATATCTTAAAGGCACGCCAGGGATATAAAAGGAGGGAGGCGAGCAAAAACGGCAGTTTTCACCACACGCTGCGAGCAAACCCTTCTTTTCTCCTCTTGCTGGTAGAAGCGTGTGTCTAAAAATAGCCAAAAGTCCTAGAATCGGGTGCTGCGGCTTTAAGTACCTACCCGCATGCAATATCGGAGCGTCCTAAGGAGCGTCCTAAGTCCCTCCGTTATCGTTACAGCTGTTCGGCAGCATGTGCGGCCCCTGTTGCCTTGACCTTTGACCTATGACCTTCATTTTCGAACTTGTCCTAGATATTCATAGTACCTATCGGCATGCAAAATGTGAGCGTCCTAGGTCCCTCCGTTCAAACGTTATTGTGTTCACATAGATAGATAGATAGATCGGACTTCAGAATCCACTGAAAACATTACCAGCTTCGCTCACTACGTTCGCGGCTACGTCAGTCTACGTCAGTCGTAGACTCTTATGGACGATTGCTAGTTAGCTTTTTGTATTGATTTTGTTTTTTAAGTATTGCCTGGTTTGTTGAAGAGTGGCTTACTAATTATAAATTATCTTCTTGTTCTTGCTTGATGGACTGTGCGATCGATTGATCGAAATGTTTGACATGTTGATCTTGATTGATATAGGGGAATACGGGGTAAAAAGCCCATGGGCGGGTAAGAAGCCCATGCCTATTATCTCATGAGATAAAGCAAATTTCAGTCACATTTGCCCATGAGACGAATGCTAAGCATTAACAGTCGTCTCATGGGCAAAATGTGACTGACTTTTTCTATATTTCATGAGATAATTGCCCATCGGCTTTTTACCTCGTCTTACACTACTGGTAAATAATCGTCGTTGTGTTGATGTGCAGGGTATCCGTGTGCTGAACATTGAGACCAGTGACGCCAAGTATACCCACGGCTTCAGTGAGTCAGCCAACTTTGTCTTTGTTCACCAGTGTAACTTTGAAATCTGACTTACTTTCATAAAATTTATTACCCCCCCCCCCCCCCCCCCCCCCCCCCCCCCCCCCCCCCCCCCCCCCCCCCCCCCCCCCCCCCCCCCCCCGAGTTAAATACTTGTGAGTCGATTATTTGTTACTTTTTTGTGTTTGTGGAGTGATTTGCCCTACGTTTGCACAGGATTTTCAGCAGCTTATAGATGTGTGTGTGTGTGTGTGTGTGTGTGTGTGTATGCGTGCACGCGCACGCGTGTGTGTTTAAACCCTTGTCCCACTTCACACCCAGATCAGTATTTTAACCCCTTGTCCTCCATCCCTCCCAGATCAGCATTTTAACCCCTTGTCCTCCCCCCCTCCCAGATCAGTATTTTAACCCCTTGTCCTCCATTCCCTCCCAGATCAGTATTTTAACCCCTCCCTCCCAGATCAGTATTTTAACCCTTTGTCCTCCATCCTCCCAGATCAGTATTTTAACCCCTTGTCCTCCATCCCTCCCAGATCAGTATTTTAACCCCTTGTCCTCCATCCCTCCCAGATCAGTATTTTAACCCCTTGTCCTCCATCCCTCCCAGATCAGTATTTTAACCCCTTGTCCTCCATCCCTCCCAGATCAGTATTTTAACCCCTTGTCCTCCATCCCTCCCAGATCAGTATTTTAACCCTTTGTCCTCCATCCCTCCCAGATCAGTATTTTAACCCCTTGTCCTCCATCCCTCCCAGATCAGTATTTTAACCCCTTGTCCTCCACCCCTCCCAGATCAGTATTTTAACCCCTTGTCCTCCATCCCTCCCAGATCAGTATTTTAACCCTTTGTCCTCCATCCCTCCCAGATCAGTATTTTAACCCCTTGTCCTCCATCCCTCCCAGATCAGTATTTTAACCCCTTGTCCTCCATCCCTCCCAGATCAGTATTTTAACCCTTTGTCCTCCATCCCTCCCAGATCAGTATTTTAACCCTTTGTCCTCCATCCCTCCCAGATCAGTATTTTAACCCTTTGTCCTCCATCCCTCCCAGATCAGTATTTTAACCCTTTGTCCTCCATCCCTCCCAGATCAGTATTTTAACCCCTTGTCCTCCATCCCTCCCAGATCAGTATTTTAACCCCTTGTCCTCCATCCCTCCCAGATCAGTATTTTAACCCCTTGTCCTCCATCCCTCCCAGATCAGTATTTTAACCCCTTGTCCTCCATCCCTCCCAGATCAGTATTTTAACCCTTTGTCCTCCATCCCTCCCAGATCAGTATTTTAACCCCTTGTCCTCCATCCCTCCCAGATCAGTATTTTAACCCCTTGTCCTCCATCCCTCCCAGATCAGTATTTTAACCCCTTGTCCTCCATCCCTCCCAGATCAGTATTTTAACCCCTTGTCCTCCATCCCTCCCAGATCAGTATTTTAACCCCTTGTCCTCCATCCCTCCCAGATCAGTATTTTAACCCTTTGTCCTCCATCCCTCCCAGATCAGTATTTTAACCCCTTGTCCTCCATCCCTCCCAAGTATTTTCCCTCCCAGATCACCCCTTGTCCTCCATCCCTCCCAGATCAGTATTTTAACCCCTTGTCCTCCATCCCTCCCAGATCAGTATTTTAACCCCTTGTCCTCCATCCCTCCCAGATCAGTATTTTAACCCCTTGTCCTCAATCCCTCCCAGATCAGTATTTTAACCCCTTGTCCTCCATCCCTCCCAGATCAGTATTTTAACCCCTTGTCCTCCACCCCTCCCAGATCAGTATTTTAACCCCTTGTCCTCCATCCCTCCCAGATCAGTATTTTAACCCCTTGTCCTCCATCCCTCCCAGATCAGTATTTTAACCCCTTGTCCTCCATCCCTCCCAGATCAGTATTTTAACCCCTTGTCCTCCATCCCTCCCAGATCAGTATTTTAACCCCTTGTCCTCCATCCCTCCCAGATCAGTATTTTAACCTCTTGTCCTCCATCCCTCCCAGATCAGTATTTTAACCCCTTGTCCTCCATCCCTCCCAGATCAGTATTTTAACCCCTTGTCCTCAATCCCTCCCAGATCAGTATTTTAACCCCTTGTCCTCAATCCCTCCCAGATCAGTATTTTAACCCTTTGTCCTCCATCCCTCCCAGATCAGTATTTTAACCCCTTGTCCTCCATCCCTCCCAGATCAGTATTTTAACCCCTTGTCCTCCATCCCTCCCAGATCAGTATTTTAACCCCTTGTCCTCCATCCCTCCCAGATCAGTATTTTAACCCCTTGTCCTCCATCCCTCCCAGATCAGTATTTTAACCCCTTGTCCTCCATCCCTCCCAGATCAGTATTTTAACCAGATCTTTGTCCTCCATCCCTCCCAGATCAGTATTTTAACCCCTTGTCCTCCATCCCTCCCAGATCAGTATTTTAACCCTTTGTCCTCCATCCCTCCCAGATCAGTATTTTAACCCCTTGTCCTCCATCCCTCCCAGATCAGTATTTTAACCCCTTGTCCTCCATCCCTCCCAGATCAGTATTTTAACCCCTTGTCCTCCATCCCTCCCAGATCAGTATTTTAACCCCTTGTCCTCCATCCCTCCCAGATCAGTATTTTAACCCCTTGTCCTCCATCCCTCCCAGATCAGTATTTTAACCCCTTGTCCTCCATCCCTCCCAGATCAGTATTTTAACCCCTTGTCCTCCATCCCTCCCAGATCAGTATTTTAACCCCTTGTCCTCCATCCCTCCCAGATCAGTATTTTAACCCCTTGTCCTCCATCCCTCCCAGATCAGTATTTTAACCCTTTGTCCTCCATCCCTCCCAGATCAGTATTTTAACCCCTTGTCCTCCATCCCTCCCAGATCAGTATTTTAACCCTTTGTCCTCCATCCCTCCCAGATCAGTATTTTAACCCCTTGTCCTCCATCCCTCCCAGATCAGTATTTTAACCCCTTGTCCTCCATCCCTCCCAGATCAGTATTTTAACCCCTTTGTCCTCCCTCCCAGATCATCCCTCCCAGATCAGTATTTTAACCCTTGTCCTCCATCCCTCCCAGATGTATTTTAACCCCTTCCATCCCTCCCAGATCAGTATTTTAACCCCTTGTCCTGCATCCCTCCCAGATCAGTATGTTAACCCCTTGTCCTCCATCCCTCCCAGATCAGTATTTTAACCCCTTGTCCTCCATCCCTCCCAGATCAGTATTTTAACCCCTTGTCCTCCATCCCTCCCAGATCAGTATTTTAACCCCTTGTCCTCCATCCCTCCCACCAGACACCATAGAGGACCAGTCCATTCCCAACCCCTTGTCCTGCACCCCTTGTCCCCCCACCAGACCCTTCCAGTCACCATAGAGGACCAGTCCATTTTAACCCCTTGTCCTGCACCCCCCAACCAGATCTTCCAGTCACCATAGAGGACCAGTCCATTTTAACCCCTTGTCCTGCACCCCCCAACCAGATCTTCCAGTCACCATAGAGGACCAGTCCATTTTAACCCCTTGTCCTGCACCCCTCAACCAGATCTTCCAGTCACCTTAGAGGACCAGTCCATTTTAACCCCTTGTCCTGCACCCCCCAACCAGATCTTCCAGTCACCATAGAGGACCAGTCCATTTTAACCCCTTGTCCTGCACCCCCCAATCAGATCTTCCAGTCACCATAGAGGACCAGTCCATTTTAACCCCTTGTCCTGCATCCCTCATCAGATCTTCCAGTCACCATAGAGGACCAGTCCACGGACGACATCATCACCAGCTTGGGCGAGCGGAACCTGGTGCGCTTCCTGCGCGTGTTCTACGTCAGCGCGGGGGACACTCCCCCCTACAGCTCCACGGTGCTCACCTCACGCCTCTTCCAGCCCGTGGCCCTGGGCGGCCGGCGCTTCGAGACCATGGAGCAGACGCTGTTCCGCGTCAATGTCTGGCTGGCCCACGTGGGTACGTATTAATAACGTGGAAAGGGACAGTTGGTTGTGACTATTGCTTGCGTTGTGTGGCAATGAGGCTTTACACTACCTCTTGGCAACATGAAAGGGCGATAATTTGAGGACTGACTTGACCATGCCACCGTGTGACGAGTCAGGGGCAGATAATTTTCTGTGGCTGTATCTGCTACTTCATGACAGGCAAGGGCAATAATCTTATAATGTAGGTGACGCATGCGTGACAGTGCACGAGACAGGGGCAGAGGATTTTCAGTATAAAGCTGCAGTCTTCATCAGGGTGTGTGCAAGCATGCGCAAGCGCGAGCTTCCACGTGTATGTGAGTATGTGCACGTGTGCTTTAGAGTGTGTTAGTACAAGATGTCAACCAATTTCGGTGTAGAAACTGTCAGTGTCTCTAATACACTGTGTGTATGTGTGTGCGCACTCTCTAGCGCGCTTGCGTGTGTGTGTGTGTGCGTGCATGTGTGCACACATGCATGGTTTGTGTATGAATACCTGTGCACTCACAGGGTGCTAAGCGTTCTTTAGGATGGGTTATCTATCTGTACTGTGTGTGTTTTCTCTTTTCAGGGCTACCTCTGTTCAGTGTAGAGACGGTACCATTCCTGCTGTCATCATCGCAGACCATTCAGACAGATCGTCTAGACTACACACACAGCTCCAAAACGGGCAACTACTGGCTCACCTGTATCAGGTAAACTTGAGTGAGTGAGTGAGTGTGTGTGTGTGTGCGTTTGTGTGTGTGTTCTTTGAATTTAGGCCGTGTACACACATAAGCGAATATTCCATGCGGAAACCCGTGCACAATCCATAAATAAGTGAAACAAAGAAGGGAAAAGATTTGCGCACGTGTCCGAATTTCCCCTATATGCGTAAACTTTTCTTCCACTTATTTAGGGTTTTCCGTACGGAACTTACGCGTCTAATCAGTTCGAAGAAGAAGAAGAAGAAGGAAAAGACTTTACTGGCACGAATGACCTTGGTAAACTCTAATGTGAACCCGGCCTAAATGCCCTTCCACTAAAAGATATATAGGATTGTGTTTAAATGATTTTTCAAATGTGTGGGTGTGATGTGCAGGCACCCACGCGCGCCTCACTCTTGAGTGTGTATAAGTTAGTGTGTGCTGATAGCATTTGTATGTGTTTGTGAGTGTTTGCGCGCACGTGTAGGCCCTACTCTGTGTATGTGTGTGTGCGTTTGTAGGAGATAGGATAAAAGCAATATCCCATTGCAAAGTCCTAATAACGAATATGTATATATTATATATATATATACAGCAAATAAATAAATGAACAGCATTACACAAAACTTCATGGCAGTCAATGTTTTATAAAAATAAAATAAAAATTCGTTTGTCTAAGCAAACTTTTTCAAGTAGCCAACTACTAGGTACACACACACAAGTGATTTTCTATCTGTGAAAAAAATAAAAAAATAAAATGTGTGTGTTTGTGTGCACGCCTCTATGTGTGCGCGCGCGCATGTGTGTGTGTGTGTTCGAATGAGTGACAAAGAAAGGGAGAGACACAGACAGAGATAGAGACAGAGATCAAGTGAAACATGGTTTTTTTGTGGGTGTGTTCGTAGGTTGTACTTTCCCCAGCCGTTCCAAGAAGTGGCCTTGCCAGGTATGGGCCCAGGCAACCAGCGCTCCTCCTCCTCCTGTTCCATCCTGTAATACCATAGCAATCTGGACAGGACATGCGTCATGGGAACATTGACCTCACATCGATTACGTAGCAGTCTCTAGGTGTCCCCATTTCCATTTATCCCCGTCTTTATGTGTCCCCAATTTCGTTTCTATTATTTCTATTTATCCCCTTCTCTTATGTCAATGTGTCCCTGTCTCTATAATTATGTCCCAGTCATATTATCTATCCGTATGTATGTCATGCAAAAAACCGGACCCTAACCCTAAAAAGGCCTGCTACACTACATACGATTCGATGTCGATGCGATTGTGACGATGCGAGTCATGATTCACGCATTGGGTCTAGTTCAGTATATAGAGCCGAAAGTAGTGGAATTATTTTTAGACAGGAGTATTTCACGTGAACCATGACTCGCATCGTCGCAATCTCATCGCATTGACAGCGAATTGAATCGTATGTAGTGTAGCCGGCCCTTTTAGGGTCAGGATCCGGTTTTCGTATGACATACATACGGATAGATAGTATGACTGGGACATAATTATAGAGACAGGGACATAATTATAGAGACAGGGACATAATTATAGAGACAGGGACACGCAAGAGAAGGGGACACAAAAAGAGGAAGTTGGGGACACGTAAAGACGAGGGCACATAGAGACGGGGGCACAATGAGGGCGGCGCATAGAGACGGGAGTGTATCGATACGACCCCCTTCACATCGGGCAGAATTCGTCAGGGTGGAGGAGAAACAAACTGTCAGTACATTTCACCAAAGTGACCTTTTTGTTGTGACCAGGGCCTGTATTCACGTTGAGATAGCATGAGACTTAGCATGATGCTAACTTAGAAGCTCTTCCAAAAGTCCTATTAAATCCTATAGGACATTGGAAGAGCTTCTAAGTTAGCATCATGCTAAGTCTCATGCAAATCCTATAGGACATTGGAAGAGCTTCTAAGTTAGCATCATGCTAAGTCTCATGCTATCTCAACGTGAATACAGGCCCAGGTTAATTGACAGTCAGGCAAAGTAAAGAACTCGTGAGTGGCATCTCCATGAATGTTTGTTCCGGTTGTATGACATTTTAAAAAATGATGTGAACAAAACACACTTCTATTCATTAACAAGACTTCCTGGCTGCCCCCCCCCCAAAAAAAAAAAAAAAAAAAGAAGAAAGAAAAAAAAAGGATGCTGCTGCAGTCTTCAGAAACTTCGGTTCTTTGTACCACAACAGAATCATCAAGATGATGGCGATTCAGTGTTTCTTGAAAGAAGCTTTATGGTGTTCCCCACACTTTTCCATGTCATTTATTTGCGCAATTTTTTTTTATTATAACCAATTGACCATTTACGATGTCCTGGAAGGTCAAGAAAGACAAAAGAAAATGTTGATATGTTTATTTTATTTTTGTGACAAAACTGTTTCGTTTTTAAAGTCTCTGCTGTAAAAACTTCAAAAGAAACACTCCTATGCGGGTTGCTGTTCAATTTATGTAATCTTTATTTACCCTCACATGTGCAATTTTGAATGTTCTTTTGTCTCTCAAGAATCAAACTCGTTTTTTGTTTCCTGCAAGTCCATACACACCTATCCCAAATAATTGTCGTTGTCCCATTACCCATTCTTTTTTTTCTAATTTTCAACACTTTTTATTGTTACTAGAAAAGAGAATAACCAACAGTGACCATTCTCCACACACTTTACTGTTACTAGAACAGAGAATAATCAACAGTGACCATTCTCCACACACTTTACTGTTACTAGAACAGAGAACAATCAACAGTGACCATTCTCCACACACTTTACTGTTACTAGAAAAAAGAATAATCAACAGTGACCATTCTCCACACACTTTACTGTTACTAGAACAGAGAATAATCAACAGTGACCATTCTCCACACACTTTACTGTTACTAGAACAGAGAATAATCAACAGTGACCATTCTCCACACACTTTACTGTTACTAGAAAAAGAGAACAATCAACAGTGACCATTCTCCACACACTTTACTGTTACTAGAACAGAGAATAATCAACAGTGACCATTCTCCACACACTTTACTGTTACTAGAACAAAGAACAATCAACAGTGACCATTCTCCACACACTTTACTGTTACTAGAACAAAGAACAATCAACAGTGACCATTCTCCACACACTTTACTGTTACTAGAACAAAGAATAATCAACAGTGACCATTCTCCACACACTTTACTGTTACTAGAACAAAGAACAATCAACAGTGACCATTCTCCACACACTTTACTGTTACTAGAACAAAAGAACAATCAACAGTGACCATTCTCCACACACTTTACTGTTACTAGAACAGAGAATAACCAACAGTGACCATTCGCAACACACTTTACTGTTACTAGAACAGAGAATAACCAACAGTGACCATTCTCAACACACTTTACTGTTACTAGAACAGAGAATAACCAACAGTGACCATTCTCCACACACTTTACTGTTACTAGAACAGAGAACAATCAACAGTGACCATTCTCCACACACTTTACTGTTACTAGAACAAAGAATAATCAACAGTGACCATTCTCCACACACTTTACTGTTACTAGAACAGAGAATAACCAACAGTGACCATTCTCCACACACTTTACTGTTACTAGAACAGAGAATAACCAACAGTGACCATTCTCCACACACTTTACTGTTACTAGAAAAGAGAATAACCAACAGTGACCATTCTCCACACACTTTACTGTTACTAGAAACACAATAGCATTCCATTACTCTTCCCCTTCTTCCCCATTCTATTCTTCCCTTTTCAAGAGATAACAGTAGTAGAACCACAATGACCATTGAGTGTGCAGTATTTCATTAATTTTGTTCAAGCACTGTTGCATTGCCATGTTGAAAGCAAAAACATTTAAGTGTGGGGGTGGGGGTGGGTCACTGAATAATTGCCCTTTGCCCGATCTATGGATATATTATTGTCATATTTTTCAGTTTTTGTTTTGTTTTCCTGTCTGTCCCAAAGATATCTCAATAACTACTTGACATAATCGCTTCACATTTTGTGTGGTGGTGTATCACCGAGGGAGGAAGCCACCCGTGCACAAATTACCACAGTAGTGACCTTGACCTTGAAGTGTGACCTTGAAAACCTAAATTCTGACTTAGTCTTCAAACGTATTATGCATGTGCATTGGCTTGGGCTACCTATCAAGGTCAAGGACATCTGGAGACCTTGAAAGTGGTTAGGGTCAATAAGATAAATCTTTCACATTATTTTTTTTGGCTCGACTGAATCGCTTCAAATTTTGTGTGGTGGTGTATCATCTACAGTAGAAGACATCCAAATATAAATTATTGTTGTGCTGATTTTGACCTTGAAGTTTGACCTTGAAAACCGAAATGTCCTTCTTTGTGCTATATTATGTTTTATGTCCGAGCTGTACCTCGTGAACTAGTCGACAGAATCGCTTCAAATTCTGTGTGGCAATGTATCAGGCTGGAGAGATAGTCCAATAGAAACATTATAATCGTGGTGACCTAGACCTTTGAGTTTGACTTTGAAAACCGAATTTTCTTCTTGTGGCCATATCTTTGGCATCTGTGGACTTACAATGTTCAAACTTGGTACATAGGTGCAGTGGCTTATGGTAAGTCCCAATATTGAATACCAATGAAGGTAGTCAGGGACGTAGGTCTTGGAGGTGTCAAATTTATATATTTCAATTTTTTTGCAGTTACAGGCTTCAAATTCAGCAGGTAGATAGACTTGGTAGAGGTCATGGGTGGTTCAAAGTATTGATAACCTTGATGCTCTTGACCTTGACTTTTGACCCCATCTCTTTTATCAGTCGCTGTAGTTGGAACACGAATGGGCATTCACCCATATAACCTCATATATTCTTGATCAGCAGGACCTATGGAAAGCAGTGGCAGACATTTGAAGGGTGTGTTGGTGGGTGGGGGCTTATACAAGGTACTTTACAGTATATATAAAAAATAAATGAAATAAATGAGAGAGAGAGAGAGAGAGAGAGAGAGAGAGAGAGAGAGAGAGAGAGAGAGAGAGAGAGTGTGTGTGTCTTATTGAAATATACTGGAAATCATAAACAATGGAAGAATATTCAACTACCTATTAATATTTTTGTAAATATCTGATGATGTTCTTTCTCCTTTAATGCTCATAATACACGAGGCTGTATGGGAATAACACACCAAACACCTACGAGAAAAATGAAGTGTTCATACTCTATTGATCTGTGTGTGTGTGTGTGTGTGTGTGTGTGTGTGTGTGCATGCACATGATCATCAGTATGTCCATGCATCTGTGCATGTTGATTAACCCTTTCACTGCCAGCCCAGAGTCTACCACAGGGCTGTTTGCACCATGCTGTACGCCTATAACTGTGTCTACCACAGGGCTGTTTGCACCATGCTGTACGCCTATAACCGTGTCTACCACGGGGCTGTTTGCACCATGCTGTACGCCTATAACCGTGTCTACCACGGGGCTGTTTGCACTATGCTGTACGCCTATAACTGTGTCTACCACGGGGCTGTTTGCACCATGCTGTACGCCTATAACTGTGTCTACCACGGGGCTGTTTGCACTATGCTGTACGCCTATAACTGTGTCTACCACGGGGCTGTTTGCACTATGCTGTACGCCTATAACCGTGTCTACCACGGGGCTGTTTGCACCATGCTGTACGCCTATAAATGTGTCTACACACGGGGCTGTTTGCACCATGCTGTACGCCTATAACCGTGTCTACCACGGGGCTGTTTGCACTATGCTGTACGCCTATAACCGTGTCTACCACGGGGCTGTTTGCACTATGCTGTACGCCTATAACCGTGTCTACCACGGGGCTGTTTGCACCATGCTGTACGCCTATAACTGTGTCTACCACAGGGCTGTTTGCACCATGCTGTACGCCTATAACCGTGTCTACCACGGGGCTGTTTGCACCATGCTGTACGCCTATAACTGTGTCTAC
>CM065705.1:21978850-22003850 GCA_017654935.2 Phymorhynchus buccinoides
ACATTATATTTGTTTAAAATAGTGTTGTGTTACCAAGTGTACCGTGGCACAGAGGTAACGCATTCGCCTTGTGCCAAGTAAACCTGAGTACGGAGGATTTTTCCTCTCACTTTGCACTAGGCCTTATGGTCTGAACGTAGAGTCTATCGGATGAGATGATAAACCGAGGTCCCGTGTGCCCATGCACTCAGCACACGTTAATACCAGTGGCAATGAAAAAGTTGTCATTTGGTCCAAATTTACCCCTCCCCTCCCCTTCCTCATCAGTCACACAAAAATTGCATGCCAAAAAAATATTGGGTGGCGCGCCTCTGGCTGCGACACGCTCTCCAGGTGGGAGCAACCCGAATTTGACAGAGACGCCTCTGTGACTATAAACTTATATCTACCTACCTTCTACCTAAGTACACTATTTTCAAATGATTCATTAACACTTCACCCACCATCACGTCTCTTCCAAGAAACAGACTTGACAACAGTAATGCTGTTGGACACAAATCCACCAATTTGGAAACACTTGGCACAGTTGACAGGCTATTTTGTTTGTACACAATCCATAAACTGGTCACACATATATCACATTCAAACAAAACAGAGACAGCTTAGCCGATGCTTTTTTCCTCTACAGACAAGGTTTCACAGCAAGTAAATCAATTGTCATGTTAGTATTATACAAAAAACAAGCAAACGGGCAATTTAGCAATCCGAAAGGTTGACAGTTACCCGAGTCTGATAAAATTCTAAAATAAAAACGCTACTGTACAGAGTTTTACAGTTGCTTTTCATTACAAGTCCAAACGTTTTAAGTTGAACTCAATCCAGTCACATCGGAGACGGCTCTCCGACACTGTTCCACTACGTTAAAGTCACATCGGAGACGGCTCTCCGACACTGTTCCGCTACGTTAAAGTCACATCGGAGACGGCTCTCCGACACTGTTCCGCTACGTTAAAGTCACATCGGAGACGGCTCTCCGACACTGTTCCGCTACGTTAAAGTCACATCGGAGACGGCTCTCCGACACTGTTCCGCTACGTTAAAGTCACATCGGAGACGGCTCTCCGACACTGTTCCACTACGTTAAAGTCACATCGGAGACGGCTCTCCGACACTGTTCCGCTACGTTAAAGTCACATCGGAGACGGCTCTCCGACACTGTTCCACTACGTTAAAGTCACATCGGAGACGGCTCTCCGACACTGTTCCACTACGTTAAAGTCACATCAGAGACGGCTCTCCGACACTGTTCCACTACGTTAAAGTCACATCGGATCCGCATATCCAACAACTTTTAATACTTTTTTTTACAGACGAGTTACGATAAAAGGGAGGTAAGTCGTGGTTTCAGGAAAGTTGACTCTTCTCTTGCAGTTGCTTCCCTTAGACCGCTATCAAGCGCTTAGGAGTGTTTTTATAACGGTTAGAGTGAACCTAGTTGAACTTCCAGGAATGAGATTAGTTTCATCATGGCGGCGCTTAGGTGAAACCGCTTCACCTGCAACATTAGAGTGAAAAAAGCGATAGAATTGCTGCATGAATTAGGCTCTGAGGAGGAGGAGGGGGGTATTGTGAATGCATTCAACGACGAAGGGGACGAAGTTTCTGATTCCGATGAGTTTGATCTAGAAAATGTGGACGACAACTTGGTTGACAGTGACAGCGATCTAAAAAAATGGACTGTGGAGCTGTGAAAAAGTGTTTGATTTTCTTGTGGAATGCACTGTATTGGATTACCTGTATTATCTGAACAGTGGGGATTCCACATTTAAGGTGAGCATGTTCAATACATATAATACTTTACCTATCCATTGATATATTTTCATATCTGTGCAATGTGTGGTTGATGCTTTGTGAATGCTAAAAAAGTGCAAAAAATAGTGCGAGCTTAGGGGGAAACTACGTCACTTTGGTTGTGACTCCATTGAGTTAACCTTAAGCGTAGCTTTCTTGATCACAACATACATTCAGGAGACTAGTTTTACTGTGTCTGGAGGCTTTAGCTCTTTTCTAAAAACATGCACTGACGCTACATTATTACAAATCAAATACTTTTTGATACTTTGCAAACCCAGGACCCAGAATTTTACAGAAAAGATGAAAAAGGAAACCAGTTCTCTTGCTTGGCCCGGCATCACATTGGGACCTGGCTGGCTGGGTCAGGCTTTCTGTCTTCTTCATTCTCTTTAATATTCCTCGCGTATTCCCATAGATCCTCCTAAAGTTTACAGCGACAGACTAGTCAGCGGTGACTGAGGTCGCGGCTTTACGGAAGGAAGGAAGGAAGGAAGGGAACAATAACAATATGGCTGATTCGCTCAGCAATGTTTTTGCACAAGAAAAAAAAATCAATACAAATTGTGCATCCTTTAAATGTTGGTAACAGTAGAAATGGAATTCTGTTAAGTTACTTACAATTCATATACACATAGCATTGTCTATCAAGAAAAACAAACAAAACAAAACATATAAGAGAACTGAAAAATACTTACATGGTGAGCAATTGGTTCAACTAAAAGAAATGTACATATAAAAAAACCCACATCACACAAAAACCACCTTTTAGTTTTACCTAGCTAGCTTAAACTCATCCACATTTTCTAAAAACTCAAAGCTAATTGCTTTCTCTTTCAGAGTTTCTGTCTCTTCTCTTACCCCAAAGAAGTGGCTGCGAGAATGCCATATACAACTAAAGTACATGTATATATAACACCAATCATCTACCCACCATCTCTCTACTAAACAAAAGGTGGGAAAGCCAGTCTTTTTCTTAAACAATAATTCAGTGGTTTCCGTACACAGAATTCAGGTGAGGTAATGTGCATAAGCTGATGGCAACAAGGAAGTGGCAAGCATACAAATCTGTCGTTGCCTGTCTGTCGTTTCCGACAATGACGGCCAGATAGCAGAGGGGGCAGCTGCTATTCCGGCAGGCTGGGCCTGTATTCACATTGAGATAGCATGAGACTTAGCATCATGCTAACTTAGAAGCTTTTCTAAAAGTCCTATTAAATCCTATAGGACATTGGAAGAGCTTCTAAGTTAGCATCATGCTAAGTCTCATGCTATCTCAATGTGAATACAGGCCCTGGGCCATAACTTGTTTATAGTGGAGAGAGTCTGTAATAGCTGGAAAACAGCATAATCAGTGTGCTTGAATAAAAGTCGGTATTTGCGGGATTGAGCAGCGTCGTTCGTTGTGTTCAGAGTAAGCTCAGCAGATACCTCTAAAAAGTTGGCAATGTTTGTAAAAGATAAAGCCAAAATGACACCTTGAGGGGATTTGGCTTTAATCAAAAGTGTGTATGTAGAAGTGTGGCCTTACGCCTTGGGTCCTCGATGGAAACCTTCAACAGAAAGCTTTGTACGTGTTGATCTTGATGACAAATCAGTGTTCCTAATTCAACATGTTCAAGAGTATTCTGTTGGTGGAGTTGCCAAAGACTGATTAAGTATACTCACCACTGCCAAGTTTGCACCGTATATACTTCAAAAACATATATTCCATGCCACAAATACATTCTTAAATGAAACAGTTACACAGAAATGAAGACTTCCTTGAAATTTGCTTGCTCACAAAGAAAGCTTAAACCCATATTACATGTCAGCATAGTAATGTGTATCCATAGGAAGAACGTTCGTCGCTAAACAAAACCTTATGTCCTTGTCAAAGCTTTCTACCAATGTGAACAGTGTTTATTAAATCCCAGCACATCATACTTTACGAAGTGCACGTTTTAACTACACGCACGCATGCACACACTCTGACTCTTCAACCTTAAAAAGCACTTCTTGACCAAAACCCACAGGCTAGTATGCGTACAGAATCTTTTTCATAGTTGACTTTAATGTGGAAGAGTAAAGCCACTTCTATCCTTTGATGCCACTGATCTCTCATTCCTTCTTTATTCCTTATATCGGCTTCTGCATTTTGCTTCAGACTTTCGCTGGATTTCATCAGTCAGAATATGAATTGATCATTTCTATGATGGTTATTAAAGATAAACGTAACAAAGAATAATAATGCAGGCAGCAGATAACTAACTGTTAGTCCAGCTAACGTGATCAAATATTGCTGAATGACAAAATAAATACTCCGAACATGACATTTCAGCTGTTATTATCATTAAAATGAGATCAAATTATAGGATCCCTTAGGTAGGTTTCTGGCCACATGATATCAACAATCACTAACACACTCCTTAATTCAACCATAGAATGGCTTCAGTCGATAAAAAATCATGCGTAACACTTTCCAAAATGCAGAGCTACGCAAAATGAAGACAACTATACCCTACAAATTAAGAACTCCATTTACGTCAATTATACATAATAAAGTGGAACCTCCCTTATAAGACTCCCTCTCATATAAGACCTGCTTCTCTAAGACATTGCCCTTCTTTATAAGTATTAAATTACCTCCCTTATAAGACCCCTCCCTTATAAGACCTCATTTTGGATGATTTTTGAAGGTCTTATAAGGGAGGTTCCACTGTAATAAAAACGCCCAATGCACACTAGCACGGATCACACTGTCCTTTGTCTCATGGCAAACATGAAGGGTAAGGAAACGAAAAAGCCAACGGACTGTTCCCTTCCAGGAGACGATGGTCCTGACGCGGGCGTCTTCATGTTCGTATCTGGAACTTCCCCGCCCGCGTCACGTACTTCACTCCCTTGAATGGCTTGTACTTCTGCACAAAAAACACACAAATGACAGTCACATGTATACATAAGTCCATTATATTCTACAGTGGAACCTCCCCAGGGCTCCCAATCGTCCCGCAAAACAAGGGGTACCAGGGACTCCTTCATTTACAGCATAGAGGGTCCTAGAGGCAGGATAGAGGGTCCCAGTGGCATTGCGAATGCTAAAAAGATACTCCCTGCACATTCTTTTAGAGGGTCCTGTTGAATTTTAGTGCTTCATAGACCCCCAAATGGGGGTCCCTGGAGCCCTGCTCCCGTATAAGACCTTAAAAAATCATCCAAAATGAGGTTTAAAACTGGGAGGGAGTTGCATAAGGGAGGTAATTTTAATACTTACAAAGAAGGGCAATGGCTCAGAGAAGTAGGTCTTAAGTGGGAGGGAGTCTTATAATGGGGGTCTTATAAGGGAGGTTCCACTGTATATACAAGATACACACACAAACGATCACACCCCTAAACAACCCTCACTCTGAAATTGATCAGACTGAAAATAGGAAAGAAAAAAAAATTAATACAAAAGACCACAAAATTAATGTCTTTATGAAAAGTAAATTTTCATGAAATAAAAGAGTTCTAAGGCTTAACTGTGTTCACACATCAACAAGAAAACAACAGACAACGAAATCCATCAATGGATATCTTTGAGAACTTGCTTAATGTTCCAGCCAATACATAATCAAGCAACTATTTAAACAAAAACACCCCATAATACTATAATTACAAGCGTCACCCCTCTTGCAGGCTGCCTCCATCCTTCGGGACTCAAGACAACAGTACCTGCCAAGTTGTTTTCCTGTCTGTCCTGCAGGCATTTCAGAACAACAAACCGACTAGCCTGAACAAAGCACTCCTACAAGTTGCCTACATAGCAGAAGAGTGGTGCTCCAGTGGATACCAGCCCACCGTGGAATACCAGGCAACGAGTCAGCTGATCGCCTGGCAGAGGAGGGCGCTGAGGGGGAGCAACCAAACAACAGCATCACCTACGCAAGGATGCAACTGGAGAAAATCCAAAAACAGGCAAGGCAGGGTACAGGGGTGGGGTCAGGGCCCCTGAAGCTGAAGAAAAAGCAAATATATACTCAATTTGAAGCTTATTAAAGGCTTGTCAAGTGAGAATTCAACACTTTTTTCTCCTTGAACCAATTTTTTTTGGTGGTCAAAATTTGGAAAAACAGGCGCCGCCTCGTATCTGAGACAAGGATGCATCCATGCCAACGGCGAGGTGCCGGAGCATCATCAGGACCCTCACAATGCCAAAGATGTCCGAGGACGACTACCTCTTGTTGAGGAGGGAGCAGCAAAGAGTCCTGGTGAGGCTCCGCACCGGGCACAACAGACTGAACAGTCGTAGTAGGTGCCGCAAGCTCAGACTGGTGCCTTCTTCCAACCTGTCCCTGCGGACCTCCCCCGTGGGGATACCGGGGGTCTTTCGTACAAATAGTTCCCCCACCTTCTGGAAGTTCTAACTAACTTCCTGATCGCTTCTTGGCCTTTTGGCTAAGACAGTGATTCAGGAACATAATTTTTTGTTTATACCCTGGATGGTTTGTTCAGCCTGTCGTACATGGCGAAAGCCGATACGCGACGTTAACCTGAACTTCCATCCTTCCTAGAAGTTCTGTGCTTGTAACTTCCTCTATTCTGCCACTCTCTTTGACTCTGCTTTTTCCCTGTGCTTTCTATCATCTACTGTCTTTCTGACTTATTGGCCCATTCTCCTGCCTTTAAATTTTTTTTTTATTCCAAATACTTTTTCTCTTTTGAGCTCCTCCGAAATCGGAATGTGTCGGCTGTACGCAGCGGGGAGATCAGTGAAAACTGAACACATACGTTCCTTACCCATTATGGCCATATGGCCTGGGAACGCAGAAGAAGAAGAAGAAGAAGTCCCTGCGGACAGGAAGATCAGACTGCGGAGCATGTGCTCCAAAAATGCCCCCTACATGATCAAACAAGGAAAGAAGTGTGGCCGGCAGAAACTTCCCATAAAAGAACGAAGCTCTACGGCAGCCAACAAGAGCTGGAAATAAACGTCACTATATGTGTCAAGATCCGGTCCTGTCGTGTAGACCAGGCGTACGTACGCCAGGAAAAAGAAGAAGTGTCATTTTTTTTTGGACTCAGTCAAGATTTTTTCTTCTGAAACATGAACGAGAGAGACCCTAACAGACAGCAGTGCCAGCTCTTTGTCTTCACAAAGGTTGTAAAGCATAGCAGCAGACTTCCAGCACTTTGTGACGGTTCTCCCCTGGGGTTGATGGTGACACAGGGCTGGCTACATGACTCACCTCTCCGTACATGTCCAGCCGGTTGACCTTCAGCCCAGACACCGCCATCTGACTGATGGTGAACATCACCTGGAAGCACAACAACATGCCTGTCAACATCACCTGGAAGCACAACAACATTACACCTGTCAACAAACATCAGCTGAAAGCACAGCAACATCACACCTGTCAACAAACATCACCTGAAAGCAGAACATTACACCTGTCAACAAACATCAGTTGAAAGCACAGCAACATTACACCTGTCAACAAACATCACCTGAAAGCACGGCAACATCACACCTGTCAACAAACATCACCTGAAAGCACGGCAACATCACACCTGTCAACAAACATCACCTGAAAGCACAGCAACATTACACCTGTCAACAAACATCACCTGAAAGCACAGCAACATTACACCTGTCAACAAACATCACCTGAAAGCACAGCAACATTACACCTGTCAACAAACATCACCTGAAAGCACAGCAACATTACACCTGTCAACAAACATCACCTGAAAGCACAGCAACATTACACCTGTCAACAAACATCACCTGAAAGCACAGCAACATTACACCTGTCAACAAACATCACCTGAAAGCACAGCAACATTACACCTGTCAACAAACATCAGTTGAAAGCACAGCAACATTACACCTGTCAACAAACATCAGCTGAAAGCACAGCAACATTACACCTGTCAACAAACATCACCTGAAAGCACAGCAACATTACACCTGTCAACAAACATCACCTGAAAGCACGGCAACATTACACCTGTCAACAAACATCACCTGAAAGCACAGCAACATTACACCTGTCAACAAACATCACCTGAAAGCACAGCAACATTACACCTGTCAACATCAGCTGAAAGTACGGCAACATTACACCTGTCAACAAACATCACCTGAAAGCACAGCAACATTACACCTGTCAACAAACATCAGCTGAAAGCACGGCAACATTACACCTGTCAACAAACATCACCTGAAAGCACAGCAACATTACACCTGTCAACAAACATCACCTGAAAGCACAGCAACATTACACCTGTCAACAAACATCACCTGAAAGCACAGCAACATTACACCTGTCAACAAACATCACCTGAAAGCACAGCAACATTACACCTGTCAACAAACATCACCTGAAAGCACAGCAACATTACACCTGTCAACAAACATCACCTGAAAGCACAGCAACATTACACCTGTCAATAAACATCACCTGAAAGCAGAACAACATTACACCTGTCAACAAACATCACCTGAAAGCACGGCAACATTACACCTGTCAACAAACATCAGCTGAAAGCACAGCAACATTACACCTGTCAACAAACATCACCTGAAAGCACAGCAACATTACACCTGTCAATAAACATCACCTGAAAGCAGAACAAAATCACACCTGTCAACAAACATCACCTGAAAGCACAGCAACATTACACCTGTCAACAAACATCACCTGAAAGCATGGCAAAATTACACCTGTCAACAAACATCACCTGAAAGCACGGCAACATTACACCTGTCAACAAACATCACCTGAAAGCACGGCAACATTACACCTGTCAACAAACATCACCTGAAAGCACGGCAACATTACACCTGTCAACAAACATCAGCTGAAAGCACAGCAACATTACACCTGTCAACAAACATCACCTGAAAGCACAGCAACATTACACCTGTCAACAAACATCAGCTGAAAGCACAGCAACATTACACCTGTCAACAAACATCAGCTGAAAGCACAGCAACATTACACCTGTCAACAAACATCACCTGAAAGCACAGCAACATTACACCTGTCAACAAACATCAGTTGAAAGCACAGCAACATTACACCTGTCAACATCAGCTGAAAGCACAGCAACATTACACCTGTCAACAAACATCACCTGAAAGCACAGCAACATTACACCTGTCAACATCAGCTGAAAGCACGGCAACATTACACCTGTCAACAAACATCACCTGAAAGCACAGCAACATTACACCTGTCAACAAACATCACCTGAAAGCACAGCAACATTACACCTGTCAACATCAGCTGAAAGCACAGCAACATTACACCTGTCAACAAACATCACCTGAAAGCACAGCAACATTACACCTGTCAACAAACATCACCTGAAAGCACAGCAACATTACACCTGTCAACAAACATCACCTGAAAGCACAGCAACATTACACCTGTCAACAAACATCACCTGAAAGCACAGCAACATTACACCTGTCAACAAACATCACCTGAAAGCACAGCAACATTACACCTGTCAACAAACATCACCTGAAAGCACAGCAACATTACACCTGTCAACAAACATCACCTGAAAGCACAGCAACATTACACCTGTCAACAAACATCACCTGAAAGCACAGCAACATTACACCTGTCAACAAACATCACCTGAAAGCACAGCAACATTACACCTGTCAACAAACATCACCTGAAAGCACGGCAACATTACACCTGTCAACAAACATCAGCTGAAAGCACAGCAACATTACACCTGTCAACAAACATCACCTGAAAGCACAGCAACATTACACCTGTCAACAAACATCACCTGAAAGCACAGCAACATTACACCTGTCAACAAACATCACCTGAAAGCACAGCAACATTACACCTGTCAACAAACATCACCTGAAAGCAGAACAAAATTACACCTGTCAACAAACATCACCTGAAAGCACAGCAACATTACACCTGTCAACAAACATCACCTGAAAGCATGGCAACATTACACCTGTCAACAAACATCACCTGAAAGCATGGCAACATTACACCTGTCAACAAACATCACCTGAAAGCACGGCAACATTACACCTGTCAACAAACATCACCTGAAAGCACAGCAACATTACACCTGTCAACAAACATCACCTGAAAGCACAGCAACATTACACCTGTCAACAAACATCACCTGAAAGCACAGCAACATTACACCTGTCAACAAACATCACCTGAAAGCACAGCAACATTACACCTGTCAACAAACATCACCTGAAAGCACAGCAACATTACACCTGTCAACAAACATCACCTGAAAGCACAGCAACATTACACCTGTCAACAAACATCACCTGAAAGCACAGCAACATTACACCTGTCAACAAACATCACCTGAAAGCAGAACATTACACCTGTCAACAAACATCACCTGAAAGCACAGCAACATTACACCTGTCAACAAACATCACCTGAAAGCACAGCAACATTACACCTGTCAACAAACATCACCTGAAAGCACAGCAACATTACACCTGTCAACAAACATCACCTGAAAGCACGGCAACATTACACCTGTCAACAAACATCACCTGAAAGCACAGCAACATTACACCTGTCAACAAACATCACCTGAAAGCACGGCAACATTACACCTGTCAACAAACATCACCTGAAAGCACAGCAACATTACACCTGTCAACAAACATCACCTGAAAGCACAGCAACATTACACCTGTCAACAAACATCACCTGAAAGCACAGCAACATTACACCTGTCAACAAACATCACCTGAAAGCACAGCAACATTACACCTGTCAACAAACATCACCTGAAAGCACAGCAACATTACACCTGTCAACAAACATCACCTGAAAGCACAGCAACATTACACCTGTCAACAAACATCACCTGAAAGCACAGCAACATTACACCTGTCAACAAACATCACCTGAAAGCACAGCAACATTACACCTGTCAACAAACATCACCTGAAAGCACAGCAACATTACACCTGTCAACAAACATCACCTGAAAGCACAGCAACATTACACCTGTCAACAAACATCACCTGAAAGCACAGCAACATTACACCTGTCAACAAACATCACCTGAAAGCACAGCAACATTACACCTGTCAACAAACATCACCTGAAAGCACAGCAACATTACACCTGTCAACAAACATCAGCTGAAAGCACAGCAACATTACACCTGTCAACAAACATCACCTGAAAGCACAGCAACATTACACCTGTCAACAAACATCACCTGAAAGCACAGCAACATTACACCTGTCAACAAACATCACCTGAACAGCACAGCAACATTACACCTGTCAACAAACATCACCTGAAAGCACAGCAACATTACACCTGTCAACAAACATCACCTGAAAGCACAGCAACATTACACCTGTCAACAAACATCACCTGAAAGCACAGCAACATTACACCTGTCAACAAACATCACCTGAAAGCACGGCAACATTACACCTGTCAACAAACATCAGCTGAAAGCACGGCAACATTACACCTGTCAACAAACATCACCTGAAAGCACGGCAACATTACACCTGTCAACAAACATCACCTGAAAGCACGGCAACATTACACCTGTCAACAAACATCACCTGAAAGCACGGCAACATTACACCTGTCAACAAACATCACCTGAAAGCACGGCAACATTACACCTGTCAACAAACATCACCTGAAAGCACTGCAACATTACACCTGTCAACAAACATCACCTGAAAGCACCAACATTCACCTGTCAACAAACATCACCTGAAAGCACGGCAACATTACACCTGTCAACAAACATCACCTGAAAGCACAGCAACATTACACCTGTCAACAAACATCACCTGAAAGCACAGCAACATTACACCTGTCAACAAACATCACCTGAAAGCATGGCAACATTACACCTGTCAACAAACATCACCTGAAAGCACAGCAACATTACACCTGTCAACAAACATCACCTGAAAGCATGGCAAAATTACACCTGTCAACAAACATCACCTGAAAGCACAGCAAAATTACACCTGTCAACAAACATCACCTGAAAGCACCTGAAAGCAACATTACACCTGTCAACAAACATCACCTGAAAGCACAGCAAAATTACACCTGTCAACAAACATCACCTGAAAGCACAGCAACATTACACCTGTCAACAAACATCACCTGAAAGCACAGCAACATTACACCTGTCAACAAACATCACCTGAAAGCACAGCAACATTACACCTGTCAACAAACATCACCTGAAAGCACAGCAACATTACACCTGTCAACAAACATCACCTGAAAGCATGGCAACATTACACCTGTCAACAAACATCACCTGAAAGCAACAATTACACCTGTCAACAAACATCTGAAAGCACAGCAACATTACACCTGTCAACAAACATCACCTGAAAGCACAGCAACATTACACCTGTCAACAAACATCACCTGAAAGCACAGCAACATTACACCTGTCAACAAACATCACCTGAAAGCACAGCAACATTACACCTGTCAACAAACATCACCTGAAAGCACAGCAACATTACACCTGTCAACAAACATCACCTGAAAGCAAGCAAAATTACACCTGTCAACAAACATCACCTGAAAGCACGGCAACATTACACCTGTCAACAAACATCACCTGAAAGCACAGCAACATTACACCTGTCAACAAACATCACCTGAAAGCATGGCAAAATTACACCTGTCAACAAACATCACCTGAAAGCACAGCAACATTACACCTGTCAACAAACATCACCTGAAAGCATGGCAAAATTACACCTGTCAACAAACATCACCTGAAAGCACGGCAACATTACACCTGTCAACAAACATCACCTGAAAGCATGGCAAAATTACACCTGTCAACAAACATCACCTGAAAGCACAGCAAAATTACACCTGTCAACAAACATCACCTGAAAGCACAGCAACATTACACCTGTCAACAAACATCACCTGAAAGCATGGCAAAATTACACCTGTCAAGCTGTGCTTTCAGGTTTTGTGATTGGGCCTAACCAAGTGACCAGACACATTCATCCCAAAACACTGAATCAGTGTTCTTTCATGAACTAAAAACAAACAAAACACCAAATGTGTTCAGAGTGAAATGATTTCCAAGGGCAATGCCTTCTTTTTCAATCCATGGACACAAATTTTCAATTTACCAAAGAACTAAATTTACATCTAAAACTCAATTTTTCAAACAATGTTCTTTCCCGATAATTTGACTTTCAGTGTTTACATGCGCATTAACCCTTTCACTGCCAAAGTCGCATTTTAGCACCACAGTGATTTAACACCTATGTCACTAAAAGGCATCAAATTGGGGCCTATTATCCAAAGAACCAAATGTCTTAGTTTGGGGAAGTAAGGATAGACCTTATTTTATATATGTCACAGAAGAATCCCCAATACTGCAGATGGATTTAGTTCTCTACCCAGGTAAACTTAATGGAAATTTTTGGTTGAAATATGGCTGGCGGTGAAAGGGTTAAAAGAAACAGAATTGTCCGATTTGTCAACGATTTTCTTTAAATAAAACAGGTAGCAGCGTGTGAACAAACGACCCGGTTTATTCATCCGTTGGAAGTGAGTACCTGTCAATCATCTATTTATGTGCATGTGAATGCGAATGCATTTAATGTAACGGTATTATATATACTCACTGTGATTGTCGGGTTCGACTCGGGCACTGCCGCACCTGTCTGCAAGCTGATCTGTTTCAAGAAAAGACAAACAAACATATAATGATAGCAATAGTTTTATCTGTGTTAACAACATTTAAAGTTCATTCACTCATTCTCATGCATACAATTTTGCAAACACATACACACACACACACATGCATGCACAGACATACACATACACGAGGCAGAGACTGAGAGAGAGAGAGAGAGAGAGAGAGAGAGAGAGAGAGAGAGAGAGAGAGAGAGAGAGAGAGAGAGAGAGAGAGAGAGAGAGAGAGAGAGAGAGAGAGAGAGAGAGAGACAAGAGAGAAAGAGATGAAGTCGCTGACATGTCCTTTAACTCATTCACATCGCAACGATTTTGAATTAACAAAAAAACTCACAAATCACTCCAGCCATACACACAATACATAAACAAAAGGAGAAATGAAGGAAGATTACAGGTTTTTACTTCAGGTTTAGACATAGGGAAGTGGTAGATCAGACTTTTTTATATAGAGACATTATATAGAAAAACTATATACCAATTGGTTTCCCCACAACAAACCACTACAAAAGCAAAGTTAGAGGCAAAATTGTGGTCTAAGGGAGTGAAGCGAGTTTAGAAGTGACTAATGTATTGTGTGTGCACAGATTTACTTCCCTTGAAGCAAATGCATCAAATTGACAGCTATCTATTAATTCCGGACATATATGGAATGAGTTAATACTGGGCAATGTATGGTGTCAGTTTTGTCGACATCACACATCACCATGCATGCATACGTGCACGCACACGCACACACACACACACACGAGTTCGCATACTCACTCCCACACACAGAGACACGATTCAAATAGATTTCTTTAGTAACTGGGTAGTCAGTCATGTGGCGTCAGTTCCTCCTACACACACACACACACGAGTTCGCATACTCACTCCCACACACAGAGACACGATTCAAATAGATTTCTTTAGTAACTGGGTAGTCAGTGTGTGGGGTCAGTTTTACACACACACACACACACAACACACACAATTTGACATACATTTCCTTTGATATTGGGCAGTCGCGCTGTGTCGATTTTGCCCACGTCCCAAGTCATGAGTTTGGCCACAGGGTCAAACGAATATTTCCCCTGGTTGGGGGTCAAGGTCACGTTCAGCACAGACTTGGGGAAGGGCACCTCCACAATGACGTTTTCTACCTAAAACAACAAAGGAGATAACTGTATCATACAGTTATCATACAGTGTATGCACATGCTTCCAATAAAGTATTATCTGAGAAAACAACATAGTTAACCCTTTCACCGCCAATGTCGCATCTTAGCACCACAATGGCTTAACACCCATGTTACTAAAAGGCATCAAATCAGGACCTGTTATCCAAAGACCCTTTTTTCTTAATTTTGGGAGGTAAGGATAGGCCTAATGTTATCTATGTCACAGAGGAATTCGCAATATTGCAGATATTTTATTTTCTCTACCCAGGTAAATTTAATGGTATTTTTGGGCTGAAAAATGGCTGGCGTCAAAAGGGTTAACCCTTTCACCGCCAATGTCGCATTTTTGCACCACAATGATTTAACACTTGTGTTATTAAAACTCTAGAATCAGGGTCTATTATTCAATAATATTGTGTTTCTAAATTGGGGCAGTAAGGATTGACCCTATTCTAAATGTGTCACAGAGAAATCCCACAATATTGCATAAATCTTTTCTGAAACCAAAAAATTAGGCATTTTACAGATCTTTACTTACCTTTATACTTTTTAAGCAACAAACGTAAAACCCCCAAAACAGTTTCATGTAAAACTGTCGTATTTCTCCTTCAGTATGTTGTAATATCTATTATTTATAATCCCCCGCACACACAAGCAGCTTGAAGAGAGAGAGAGAACAACAACACCAACAAAACCCAACACCACCACAACAAAAAATCACAAAAAGGACACACATGACTGGTTTTGTTGGTGTTGTTTCAGCACCTTATTTGAATAATATTCAATACAAAATCATAATAATCAAGAAAGAAACAAACCTGGCAAATATGAATACAAACAGCTTTGAAATTGAGCACTCAATTCCTGAGTAGTAATACAAGATACACCGTTTTTTAGTTTTTTTTAGTTTGATATTAGGTCAGGTCAGGTCAGGTCACAAACTTTTAGGGTAGCCAGGCCTCGCGGCCTCTTGATGTGCCCTTTCTTTTGTTTGTTTTATCATTTTGTTTTGCAATTTGCATAACTGTGATTTGAGCAGTCATTGGTGCATTAATCAAAATTGAATTTATGTATCTCTCACATTTATCTCTCACATATTAGTTGAGAGAATGAAACTGAAAGGCATTCTTTTTGGGGGACACAGGGAACCTTTCTGCCCAATATCAACACAATCAACTTTTTGGGGGACACAGGGAACCTTTCTGCCCAATATCAACACAATCAGAATAAGGTTACGACAATTTGGACACATTATCATCGCATAATATAGACACGCACACAACAACAACAGCATACGGCGAACCGGCGCTGAATCTTGAGTTAAATCAAATCAAAGCGCACACGCACACACGTTAGCATTCATAACACATTCAAACAAAAATGCAATACAAAGCGAACTCACACGGATGACATAAATGGAATAATTCAGAAACAGGCCTAAAGGCGACGAGAAGAGAAAGAGAGTGGAGTTTCAAAGGGACATAAACAGGTGGGTTTTGAGGTTAGATTTGAAAGCAGAGAGGGTAGTCGCTGAAAGGGAGAAAGGAAGTTTGTTCCAAGATACAGTCCCTGAGACAGCAAAAGAGCGCCGGCCAACATTTGAAATTTATATAGGGATCTTAGAGAAAGTGGGTGAAAATGAAAGAAAGTTCTTTTTGGCGGACACACACAACACATTGGAATGAGCAGTAGTATGCAGCATTGCAACCTCTGGGATGGTCCCCCCCCAGCAAAAAAATAATTAAAAAAACACACTGTCTCTGGTTGCCCCCCCCCCCCCCCCCCCCCCTCATCTCTCTTACGCTTTCTGCCTTCCCCTCCATCCCTCTCTCATAGTCTTCTATCTTTTGATCTTGTCTTTCCTTCTCTTATTTTCCTTTCCTAATTTATTTTTCTAATTTCCCCCCACTCGCAGCTGAATTCACCCTTTTACCCAGCAATACGTTACAATACAAGTTTTGTTTTTTGTGACCTTTTTTTTTATCATTTGAGTAATAATCACACCCCACACACACACCCACACACACACACTGTCATTGAAATGTTTTTAGGGCAGTGAAAGATTTTGTCAGTTGGCCAACGTTTTAGCTGGTAAAAGGCAACCTCCGAAATATTGCTTATCTTTTACAACAGTGTTGCTGTTTTTATTCCTTGAACAGTTCAAGTTCAAGTCACAAAAGTTTGCACTCACGGATTTTCCCATGGTCTGTTTGGGACAGACGGTCACGTCAAAACGCCCAGAGCTGCCCTCACGAAAGCTGATGTTGTGTCGCAGGTACAGCGGTATGGCCACCATGCTGGGATAGATCAAAACATTATCAGGGCTCCCAATCGTTCCGCAAAACAGGGGTCCCAGGGACTCCTTCACTGAATAGAGGGTCCTAGAGGTGGGATAGAGAGTCCCAGTGGCATTGTGAATGCTAAAAAGAATTTTTCTAGTGCGTCTCTGGGACCCCCTGCACATTCTTTTAGAGGGTCTTTGAGTATTTTAGTGCTTCATAGACCCCCAAATGGTGGTCCCTGGAGCCCTGATTCTCTAACAGTAGTCTGAAGAACAATCAGACCAGCTGTGACTACTAGTACTGTATTTTGCGGACTATACGGCGATACTTTTTCCCTTCACTGAGACCCTTGCGCCTTATAACATGACTCCCCCCCCCCCCCCCCCACGGGGATACCGGGGGTCTTTTGCATAAATAGTTCCCCCACCTTCTGGAGGTTCTGTGCTTGTAACTTCCTCTAATCTGTCACTCTTTTTAACTCTGCCTTTTCCCTTTGCTTACTGTCATCTACTATCTTTCTGCCTTACCGGTCCATTCTCCTGCCTTTTTTTCATGAAACACTTTCAAAAAGACTTCCTCCAGCTGAAGTCGGACTTGCTGGGCCTAACTATTTCTTAGTTAGGCGCATAATGGCAGCATGACGCATCTGCACTCATAATTGATAGGAAACTGTCTGAGCGATCGAAGATGAAGAAGAAGATAACATGACCAATAAGAGAATATAATAACAAAATCCAAATTTTCTGTACAATTTTTGTGGGGGGGCCTTATAATCAGGAGCGCATTATAGTCCGTAAAACACGGTACTCAGGAGGCAACAACACCAGCCTACAAACATCCAACTCAGTATGGGTTGACAAAGGCCAGCAGTAAGCCGGACGAAAATGTTTACAGACAAACCCCTATTTTACGACCCTCTGTTAAGCGACCACCTCTCACCGATTTGTTGGCAGGATGCATTTTACTATGTAAACGACCTCTCTTAAACACTTCCTCTAAAACGCGACTTACGACCGCCAGTTTTTACGACCGTTGTCGTCTGCATAGACTTCGAGCAAAGGAAACAACCACGGTCAAGGGCCTGAAAGCGGAGTCGGCCTTGTTGTAGAAAAGATGGTGGAAAGCGTAGGAAAAGCACGTGACTTTGAAAAAGAAAACCACTGACTTTGGACGAGAGTGCAGGTGATTAACAGAAGTCGGCAAAGTGAAACTGTAATACATCGATTGCACAATCCTATGGAGTTGGAAAGACCCAAATCCAGTTTTAGATATGTTATTGTATGTGTGCATGAAGAAGAGAGTATGAACTGTGCTGAACTTTTTCTTTCTACGGCTGCCAGTGAAAACCTCCGTCATACGACCCCTCCAATTTACGACCGAGGGGACATTTTGGAAGTCTTAAAATAGAGGTTTGGGGGTACCATATTTTTCCGACTATAAATTTTACCCAAATTTCAGATTTACTATTATATTTTCTTACTATTATAATCATATTATAAGGCGCAGGGGTCCGAGTCTGGGGAAAAAATTATCGCCTTATAGTCAGAAAAATATCGTATTCTTTTTTTTTTTTTTAGTTCAGTTTGTATGGACTCTGAGTAAGACCCACACAAAGTATATTTAAATGTTTGTAGGCTGGCATCTGCATCTATTGAGACAAAGAAGAAGCTAGTATGTGCAAGTCAAAGTTCTGGTTAGGTGCTCGACGTGCCTTTCTTCAATTTCTTTCCTTTTTTTTGGTAATTCCTTCCTTCTTTTTTTTTTTTCTGGGGAAATGGGTGGGGGAGGTGCAAAGACATGGCAGTTACGTTTTGGCTCTATGTCTGTCTCACATCATAGAGTTAGCAAGCGAGAGTGAATGAGTCAAGATTCCGTTCAGATGAAGATCAAATGCCCCATTGCGAGTTAGTCATACGCATTGTATCAGTCAGACTGAGCAGCATGACCTCAAGTGACCAGCGTGACAAGGACATACACAGTTATGTTTTTAGCAACACATCTGTTTCTATTCATTGAGGATCACAATACAGTGGAACCTCCCTTATAAGACCTCCCATTATAAGACTCCCTCCCACATAAGACCCACTTCTCTGAGACATTGCCCTTCTTTGTAAGTATTAAAATTACCTCCCTTATAAGACCTCACTTTGGATGATTTTTGAAGGTCTTATAAAGGAGGTTCCACTGTAATAATAATGGGAATTTATATTGCGCTCTTTCTCACATGAGCTCAGTGCGCTTCACATTGAAAACAAGAACATTAAAAGGCAAACAAATAATGAATCATTAGAAAGTAAAATAAACACGATGCTTGCACGCAACGTTCTCTTTCTTCCTCTCACACACACACACATACACATGCACACACACACGATTGCATGCACACAGGCACACACACACACACAATTTGAAAACAATAAATGAAATTGCAATAAATAAAAAGTGCAACAAAACTCACCTCTGTTCGCGATTCATTTTCATTAACATTACTGGTTGATCCAAGTTTAATTTTCACTTTGAAATCATGATTACTTGCAGTAAAATCGGAATCACTATTCTCCTTACAATCACTGTTAAGGAAAGCTTACTGGAGCATTTTGTGAGGCTGGCATAGGGCCTATTTTTGGGGAACATTTTTAACATTAAAAAATGAAAAAGAAGTGCCAAACATCAGCGAAACGAAGACTGGAAGAGTGACAAACAGAAGTAACATGAAAAATGTGGCTTGGATTGAGAAAACATGGATTTAGACAAGTGTTAGGCCGTGTACACACATAAGCGGATATTCTATGCGGAAACCCGTGCGCAATCCATAAATAAGTGAAACAAAGAAGGGAAAAGATTTGCGCACGTGTTCAAATTTCTCCTATATGCGTAAACTTTTATCCTTCTTTCTTCCACTTATTTAGGGTTTTCCGTACGGAACTTACGCGTCTAATGTGAACCCGGCCTTAGACTCAGAAATCGCTGTTCCCAGAATACTCGGAATTAGGCCCTGACTGGCATTCTCCAGTTCCGAGTGTACTCGGAGTTCGTCCTGAATGAGTTAATTCACCGATACTAAACCCAGTGCAAGGATCAACTCACTTGTTGGTGCCTATGTGGTAGGACATGAGCCTGAAGTGGCCGTCAGGGGGCACAAACGACAGGATCTTCTCCGACTGAAAACAACAGCGCCACAAAAATTCAATGGAGAAAGGTGGCAGAGGGGTTAAGACGTTCGCCTGCCAAATGTAATGCGTGACTGCAACGTGAGTGACCCGGGTTCGAATCCCGGCCTCCTCGCCCTTTCTGTTTAGTTTGACAGGAAAATCAAACTGAACGTCCAGTCCTTCGGATGGGGATTTAAAGCTAGTCTGACCCGTGCGCTTTACGCACGTAAAAATCCCACAGCAGTTGAAAGTCGGTAAGAGCAGGGAGCAACATTATTATTGGCCTGGGGTTGCCTAGAAACCCCCCCAAAAAATAAATAAGAAGCGCAACAAAAACTCAACACTGTTAATGATTCAGTAAATTGACAACATTACTGGTTGATCCGTAAATATCCCACGGCAGATAAAAGTTGGTAAGAGCAGGCCGGAGAAATCCCGCTGCCTGGTATGACGAAATTGATAGCTAGGTTTCCCAAGTCTGTCACCCCCACACACCCTTCACCCCTCCTGCACCCCCCTCCCACTCAAAAAAGGGCAGCGCTGCGCTTGAGGCGACGTTCTCTCCAGGAGGGAGCAACCCAAATTTCAGAGAGACAAGTCTTTGTGACCAGAATACATCAAATACCAAAATACCATTCTGACACCACACATTCCCCCCCGCCCCCTCCCTCCCTGTGTCCGCATATGCAGACAGACACGACTGACCTCCCATCGCTTGAAGCGCACGCAGGGGTGAAAACTGACGTCGTCCAGCAGACGAGGGTTGATGAAGGTCAAGGTCAAATCCGGCATACCGGTGAGCTTGATCAGGCAGTCGATCTGTTGGAAAACATATCAATTTATCTGTCAGCGAACTTTGGTTGTGAAGTCAATCTGTGATACATCAATGACGGTCAACGATCGACACTGAAGTTTGATCAGGCAGTTGGTCTGTGAATTTAAACAACAGATGAAAGATGTACTGTACCTTAGTTGATAATGCAATCAATGACATAAAACAATGTTTGCTAAGCGTGATCAAGCAGTTGGTCTGTGATAAATATCAACTAAGATCTACCGTATTTTATGGACTATGAGGAGATACTTTTTTCCCAGACTGAGACCCTTGCGCCTTATAACATGACCAATAAAATAGTAAGAAAATATAATAACAAAATCCAACATTTCTGTAAAATTTGGGGACGGGTGTGTGTGTGTGTGTGTGTGTGTGTGTGTGTGTGTGTGCGTGCGCGCCTTATAATCAGGTGCGTCTTATAGTACGCAAAATATGGCAAACAAAGTTTGGTCAGGCAGTAGATTATAAAGAAACAACATTCCAAGATCTATTATGTAAAAATGTCAAATCTAATCAGGCACTCAATCCGCGAGAAATTATATTAGATAAAAATGATGTGGGTATATTACACAAGGCAGCTGATTTGTGAGAAAGGACACTGCCTTATGTCGGACAAAAAACAGCCATTGACCTTTTCAAAGTCCCTGTTCTGTGACATTATTTCAAATGATTTCTTCTTTTTTTTTTTGGGGGGGGGGGGGGCAACAGCAAACAAATTAACTCTTTAAACACTTTTTGTAACTGATGATCACGACAAATAATCAAATCACTAATCATAATTCCACAATTTGGCCACAGTGTAGCGAATGGTACTAAATGGTTTGACTGATGACGGTTTCAAAACGCACACAGAGAGGAAACTCGTACCAATCTGGTGTTTAAAAAAAAAAAATCAAAGCGCAAACCACATACATGTACTTTTAGTTTGACAGAAAATGACTGTTTTTCGGACTATAAGGCAATACTTTTTTCTCAGATTGAGACCCCTGCGCCTAGACATGAGATTGGGAAACTATGATTTAGGCTGAAAAGCGTTCGAAAAAAGCTAAAAAGGCTGAAGCCCCCTGAAACTGAAGCTTTCTTTGTAATCTAAGTATTAAAAACAGCATTAGAAGTAGAACTAATACATTTAGTTCATTTTTATTCACTCCTAAGAAGTATTTATATACTCAGTTGGTCTCTTTTTTATCTAAAAAAATGACAAAGGCTGAAAAATCTCATGCCTAAGTTATAATATGACTAACAATATAGTAACAAAACATAATAACAAAATCTGAATTTTGTGTAAAATTTGGGGGGGCGCGCCTTATAAGGAGCGCATTATAGTCTGAAAAATACGTAGTTTCTTCTCTAGCTTGATTTTCAAAGGCCACCAACTTTTAAGCAGTCAAGGAACCTAATCAAAACAGACAAGCTGCACTAAGACCAATTATAATAATCCACAACTCTGCCTCGTTTGAGACAAAATGAGCGGGGCGCTGTGAACACGACTCACGTATCCCTGAATCTCTGCAATGACGGTGGTGCCGCTCTTGTCGATGATGGCGTCTATCTCCTCGATGACGTCGAAGTAGGCCTCGTTGTTGGTGTACTTCACCCCCGTCCTTCTCCACGGGATGTTGGACAGCTGGCCCGTCGGCAGGTTGGCTCCCACACTGCGTTCAGCATCATCATCATCATCATCATTGACATCATCATTAATGTTATCGTCGTCATCGTTATCATCGTCATCATCATAGTGATCATCATTGTCATTATCATCATCATCATCACCATCATTATTATTATCATCATCATCATCACTGTGTTCATTATGACATCATTATAATCGTCATCATTAACATCATTATCATGTTTTGCATAGTTTTGTTTCTTTCATGTCTAGGGCTATTTGCGGAATTAAACCACTCCTGCTCATTCCAACAGCAACTCCACAGTTGTATTTTTAAAAAAAGTCATAACCACCATCCAACCCCGTTTTTTCAACTGCCCCCCCCCCCCCCCCCCCCCAACCCCTCTTACTTTTAATACTTTTATTTACATTGACCATAAGAAAGACGCAGCCATGCAAGCTTTCACTCCTTTTTCTTTTCTCACTCAGACAGAACCAACCAGTTTCTACCTTTCCTCAGCTGATCTGAGCTCAAAAGAAATAAACATGATGATCATTACTTATAACTAATTTACTAATCCAGTTCTTCCATAGCTTTGAACATAGTGAGAAAACTTCTGTACGTCTCTTTTTCATGGAATTTCCTAAGGAATTAAAACACGGTTCTGTGCCATGAACTTGATGAAGATGGTTAAGCATACAGCAACAACTACAATTCTAAGGGGAGGAAGGTGGGGGAGCAGAGAGCGAGCGGGAGAGACAGATCGACTGACTGACAGTCAGACACAGAGTCAAAGAAAAAACAAGGGAGACAGCAGATTCCCATGCGTAAGACATTTTTTTTAAATACTGCGTTAAACACCTGAAGAAAAAAAAAAAGACAAAACATACACATGGACAGGTCTTATGTTTAAAATTCATGGTTACCTTAAAAAATTTTGTTTGTATTTTTTTTTTTTTTTTTTTTAAATAACAAGAATTTTGAAAATAGGAGTCAGCACCTATGAAATCCTTGTGAACCACATATATTTGTTCCAAGGCTGCAGGGCAAATTTACAGCACAGAAGCAACAGAGTGAGGAGAGAGCATTCCTTGCAGAAACAGGCAAGACTTAACACTGCGCACAGCTGAGGACCTTCAGAGAAACACAACAGATCACGATGCTGGGTAGATGGATGCATATAATAAAATAGATACAGGAGGATCACCAGTTCATTTCATGTAAGATGGGGGGGGGGGGGAGGGGTCAGAAAAGAAGAATGATGCACAGAACAGAACAGAAAGGGTTTTCTCGGTAACTCCTTTTCGCCCTTACAGGAAATGTCATGCCTTCTATGGTTCAAAAGCTCTGACCCCATTATCAGCACTTACAGGAAATGCCATGCCTTCTACAGCTCTGACCCCATTATCAGCACTTACAGGAAATGTCATGCCTTCTATGGTTCTACAGCTCTGACCCCATTATCAGCACTTACAGAAAAAGCCAGCTCACCAGCAAGGCTGCTGAGAGAACTTCGATTTGTGCACAAACGCTTACTTACCCATGTAGCCACTGTGCCATTCTGCAAATAGTAGCAATGCTTTGTATGTTACATTACCTGCTGTCTGGCTCACAACTGATACAAGGAATAGTTATCAGTTCAGAGGCACACTCGTAATATCCTTACTGCGGTGCCACCATCAGACTGAATATGGTTGACACATAGCATACCGCACAACTTGACTGACTTCAAAACTGTATGAGATTTTGTTTATAGTTTCAAGATGGCAACAGGACGAAAGTATAATGATAAATATCAACAATTTCACACACACACACACACATAGAGTGACACACACATGTACACACACACACAGTGACATACACACACACACACCTGGTGTTTTTGCCGGTGACGGTGTCGGTGATGGTGCGGAGGAAGTTGGGCGGCTTGATGAGCTCCTTCAGCACGTTGATCTCCATGGCCAGGGGAAAGCCGTTGTCCAGCATCTCATCCAGCAACTGGACAACATTACAACAACACATATAACACACACCACGACACACGTTGATCTCCATGGCCAGAGGAAAGGCGTTGACCAGCATCTTGTCCAGTAACTGGACAACATTACAACAACACATATAACACACACCATGACACACGTTGATCTCCATGGCCAGGGGAAAGGCGTTGACCAGCATCTTGTCCAGTAACTGGACAACATTACAACAACACATATAACACACACCACGACACACGTTGATCTCCATGGCCAGAGGAAAGGCGTTGACCAGCATCTTGTCCAGTAACTGGACAACATTACAACACATATAACACACACCACGACACACGTTGATCTCCATGGCCAGGGGAAAGCCGTTGACCAGCATCTTGTCCAGTAACTGGACAACATCATAACACATACAACACACATCACAACACACGTTGATCTCCATGGCCAGGGGAAAGCCGTTGACCAGCATCTC